>CAKXYN010000259.1:590000-910742 GCA_935064755.1 Tragelaphus eurycerus | reverse complement strand
TGTTGTCTCGTAAATAGGGTTATTTTTTACCATCTTTCTAAATTCCATATATATGCGTTAGTATACTGTATTTGTGTTTTTGTTTCTGGCTTACTTCACTCTGTATAATAGGCTCCAGTTCCATCCACCTCCTTAGAACTGATTCAAATGTATTCTTTTTAATGGCTGAGTAATACTCCATTGTGTATATGTACCACAGCTTGCTTATCCATTCATCTGTGGATGGACATCTAGGTTGCTTCCACGTTCTGGCTATTGCAAACAGTGCTGCTATGAACATTGGGGTACAGGTGTCTCTTTCAATTCTGGTTTTCTCAGTGTATATGCCCAGCAGTGGGATTGCTGGATCATAAGGCAGTTCTATTCGCAGTTTTTTGAGGAATCTCCATACTGTTCTCCATTTCCAATATTCTGAGAGGTGGGTCATAGAGGATCCTGCTGTGATGTAAGTCAGAGAGTGTTTTGCCTATGTTTTCCTCTAGGAGTTTTATGGTTTCTGGTCTTACATTTAGCTCTTTAATCCATTTTGAGTTTATTTTTGTGTATGGTGTTAGAAAGTGTTCTAGTTTCATTCTTTTACAAGTGTTTGACCAGTTTTCTTGGCAGTGTTAATTCCTCCAGTTCCGTCCTCCAGTTCTTTCTCAAGATAGCTTTGGCTATTCGAGGTTTTTTGTATTTCCATACAAATTGAGAAATTATTTGTTCTAGCTCTGTGAAGAATACCGTTGGTAGCTTGATGGGGATTGCATTGAATCTATAAATTGCTTTGGGTAGTATATTCATTTTCACTATATTGATTCTACCAATCCATGAACATGATATATTTCTCCATCTATTAGTGTCCTCTTTGATTTCTTTCACCAGTGTTTTATAGTTTTCTATATATAGGTCTTTAGATTCTTTAGGAAGATATATTCCTAAGTATTTTATTGTTTTCATTGCAATGGTGAATGGAATTGTTTCCTTAATTTCTCTTTCTATTTTCTCGTTATTAGTGTACAGGAATGCAAGGGATTTCTGTGTGTTAATTTTATATCCTGCAACTTTACCATATTCATTGATCAGTTCTAGTAATTTTCTGGTGGAATCTTTAGGGTTTTCTACGTAGAGGATCATGTCATCTGCAAATAGTGAGAGTTTTACTTCTTCTTTTCCAATTTGGATTCCTTTTATTTCTTTTTCTGCTCTGATTGCTGTGGCCAAAACTTCCAAAACTATGTTGAATAGTAATGGTGAAAGTGGGCATCCTTGTCTTGTTCCTGACTTTAGAGGAAATGCTTTCAATTTTTCACCATTGAGGATAATGTTTGCTGTGGGCTTGTCATATATAGCTTTTATTATGTTGAGGTATGTTCCTTCTATTCCTGCTTTCTGGAGAGTTTTTATCATAAATGGATGTTGAACTTTGTCAAAAACTTTCTCTGCATCTATTGAGATAATCATATGGTTTTTATTCTTCAGTTTGTTAATGTGGTGTATTACGTTGATTGATTTACGGATATTGAAAAATCCTTGCATTCCTGGGATAAAGCCCACTTGGTCATGATGTATGATCTTTTTAATGTGTTGTTGGATTCTGATTGCTAGAATTTTGTTAAGGATTTTTGCATCTATACTTATCAGTGATATTGGCCTGTAGTTTTCTTTTTTTGTGGGATCTTTGTCAGGTTTTGGTATTAGGGTGATGGTGGCCTCATAGAATGAGTTTGGAAGTTTGCCTTCTTCTGCAATTTTCTGGAACAGTTTGAGTAGGATAGGTGTTAGCTCTTCTCTAAATTTTTGGTAGAATTCAGCTGTGAAGCCGTCTGGACCTGGGCTTTTGTTTGCTGGAAGATTTCTGATTACAGTTTCAATTTCTGTGCTTGTGATGGGTCTGTTAAGATTTTCTATTTCTTCCTGATCCAGTTTCGGGAAGTTGTACTTTTCTAAGAATTTGTCCATTTCTTCCACATTGTCCATTTTATTGCCATATAATTGCTGATAGTAGTCTCTTATGATCCTTTGTATTTCTGTGCTGTCTGTTGTGATCTCTCCATTTTCATTTCTAATTTTATTGATTTGATTTTTTCTCCCTTTGTTTCTTGATGAGTCTGGCTAGTGGTTTGTCAATTTTATTTACCCTTTCAAAGAACCAGCTTTTGGCTTTGTTGATTTTTGCTATGGTTTCTTTTGTTTCTTTTGCATTTATTTCTGCCCTAATTTTTAGGATTTCTTTCCTTCTACTAACCTTGGGGTGCTTCATTTCTTCCTTTTCCAGTTGCTTTAGGTGTAGAGTTAGGTTATTTATTTGGCTTTTTCTTGTTTCTTGAGGTATGCCTGTATTGCTATGAACTTTCCCCTTAGGACTGCTTTTACAGTGTCCCACAGGTTTTGGGTTGTAGTGTTTTCATTTTCATTCGTTTCTATGCAGAATTTGATTTCTTTTTTGATTTCTTCTGTGATTTGTTGGTTATTCAGGAGTGTGTTGTTCAGCCTCCATATGTTGGTCTTTTTAATAGATTTTCTCCTGTTATTGAGATTTACTCTTACTGCATTGTGGTCAGAAAAAATGCTTGGAATGATTTCAATTTTTCTGAACTTACCAAGGCTGGATTTATGGCCCAGGATGTGGTCTATCCTGGAGAAGGTTCCGTGTGCACTTGAGAAAAAGGTGAAATTCATTGTTTTGGGATGAAATGTCCTATAGATATCAATTAGTTCTAACTGGTCTATTGTATCGTTTAAAGTTTGTATTTCCTTGTTAATTTTCTGTTTAGTTGATCTATCCATTGGTGTGAGTGGGGTATTAAAGTCTCCCACTATTATTGTGTTATTGTTGATTTCTCCTTTCATTCTTGTTAGTATTTGTCTTATATATTGTGGTGCTCCTAAGTTGGGTGCATATATATTTATAATTGTTATATCTTCTTCTTGGATTGATCCTTTGATCATTAGGTAGTGACCTTCTTTGTCTCTTTTCACATCCTTTGTTTTAAAGTCTATTTTATCTGATATGAGTATTGCTACTCCTGCTTTCTTTTGGTCTCTATTTGCGTGGAAAATCTTTTTCCAGCCCTTGACTTTCAGTCTGTATGTGTCCCCTATTTTGAGGTGGGTTTCTTGTAGACAGCATATGGAGGGGTCTTGTTTTTGTATCCATTCAGCCAGTCTCTGTCTTTTGGTTGGGGCATTCAACCCATTTACATTTAAGGTAATTAATGATAAATATGATCCCGTTGCCATTTACTTTGTTGTTTTGGGTTTGAATTTATATATCCTTTTTGTGTTTCCTGTCTAGAGAATGTCCTTTAGTATTTGTTGGAGAGCTGGTTTGGTGGTGCTGAATTCTCTCAGCTTTTGCTTGTCTGTAAAGGTTTTGATTTCTCCTTCATATTTGAATGAGATCCTTGCTGGGTACAATAATCTGGGCTGTAGGTTCTTTTCTTTCATCACTTTAAGTATGTCTTGCCATTCCCTCCTGGCTTGGAGAGTTTCTATTGAAAGATCAGCTGTTATCCTTATGGGAATTCCCTTGTGTGTTATTTGTTGTTTTTCCCTTGCTGCTTTTAATATTTGTTCTTTGTGTTTGATCTTTGTTAATTTGATTAATATGTGTCTTGGGGTGTTTCGTCTTGGGTTTATCCTATTTGGGACTCTCTGGGTTTCTTGGACTTGAGTGATTATTTCCTTCCCCATTTTAGGGAAGTTTTCAACTAATATCTCCTCTAGTATCTTCTCATGGTCTTTCTTTTTGTCTTCTTCTTCTGGGACTCCTATGATTCGAATATTGTAACGTTTAATATTGTCCTGGAGGTCTCTGAGATTGTCCTCATTTCTTTTAATTCGTTTTTCTTTTTTCTCCTCTGATTCCTTTAATTCTGCCATTCTATCTTCTAATTCGCTAATTCTATCTTCTGCCTCTGTTATTCTACTATTTGTTGCCTCCAGAGTGTTTTGGATCTCATTTATTGCATTATTCATTATATATTGACTCTTTTTTATTTCTTCTAGGTCCTTGTTAAATCTTTCTTGCATCTTCTCAATGCTTTTCTCCAGGCTATTTATCCATGATTCCATTTTGCTTTCCAGATTTTGGATTAATTTGACTATCATTATTCGAATTCTTTATCAGGTAGGTTCGCTATTTCTTCCTCTTTTGTTTGGTTTGGTGGGTAATTATCCTGTTCCTTTACCTGCTGGGAATTCTTCTGTCTTTTCATCTTGTTTAAATTGCTAAGTTTGGGGCGTCTTTACTGTATTCTGGTAGTCTGTGGAGTTCTCTTTATTGTGGCGTTTCTGCACTATATATGGGTTTGTACCGGTGGCTTGTCGAGGTTTTTTGTTTATGGAAGCTTGTATCGGTGTTCTGGTGGGTGGAGCTGGATTTCTTTTCTCTGGGGTGCAGTGGAGTGTCTAGTAGTGAGTTATGAGATGTCTATGCTTTTGGGGTCGCTTTGTGTAGCCTGTGTATTGGAGCTCAGGCTGTGTTCTTGTTTTTCTGGAGAATTTGCTTGATATGTCTTGTTGTGGAACTTGCTGGTCTTTGTGTGATGCTTGGTTTCAGAGTAGGTATGGAGGCTTTTAATGAGCTCCTGTCAATTAGTGTTTCATGGGATCAGGGTATGGACTTAAGCCTCCTGGTTCCAGTTATTGGTCTTATTTTTACAGTAGTTTCAAAAACTTCTTCTTCTATAATGCCTTCCACAACTGGACCGCTCAGAGATGTTCACGGAATTATACATAGAAGGAAAAAGGGAGGAAGGAGACAGAGGTGGTCAGGGAGGATAAAAGGAGGGAGTGTGAAGGAGAGAGACAGATCTAGTCAGTAATCAGTAAAGAAAAGAAAAAAGGAAAGGAAAAAAGCAAAGGACCAAAAGGAAAAAAGAAAAAAACAAAAAAACAAAACAGGGTCGCAAAAGTTATATCTAAACGTGGAGATTAAAGAAGTACTAGAGGATAAAAAAATAAATAAAAGAAACAAAACAAACAACAACAAAAAAAAAAAATTAAAAGGAAAAAAAAATTTTTGTTTTCCTTTTTCCAATTAAAAAATAATAAAAATTTAAAATATATATATATATTAAAAAAAGAAAAAAAAAAAAAAAGGAAATAATGATGGTAAAAATAGTAACAATATATATAAGAGTTTCTCTATTATTGTTGTGGGTTCAGTTCATTTTCAGCTAGTTCCTTGTTCCGGCTTAAATTTCTCAAGATCTATAGGCCCCTTTCTCTGTGGTTGGTCTGTATAGTTCTTTGTTCTGTGCACGGTTCGGCGGTGTTCTGGGCCAAGGCCCGCCACTCGTGTGGTCGGCGCTGCACAATCTGGATTGCCGGCCCAAGCTACTCCAGTTAGCCAGCACTCCAGACAATCAGGCGAACGAAGTCTGCGCTGAGGCCCGCAGAGGGGGAGGGGCCGGCGGCGGGAATGGCGGGCGGGCGGGTGGGGGAGGGGATGGGGTGGCCCTCGTGGGAGCCGCCGGCACAGCGGGCGGGGGCACGCCTGCGCGGGAGTGGCCGGCGGGGGGAGCGTCCAGTGGGGGAGAGTCCCGCGGGGGAGGCGTCCCTCTGGGGAGAGCGCCGGCAGGGGAGCGTCCCGTGTGGGAACGGCCCGAGCGTCTCCCTGCCCAGCCCCGGCTCCCTAATGGCAGATGCGGGCGTTTGCAGCGGTGCTTTTCCGCTGCGGAAGTTGCCGTAGGGCCCGCAGTCTGTGGGTTCTAATTGCTCAACTGTTCTCCTCCCTGTTATGATAATCTCCGTGTTTCCCAGGTTCGGCGCAGATTCCGCAGGGAGAGTGTTTCCTGGTGTTTGGAAACTTCTCTTTTTAAGACTCCTTCCCCGGACTGGGAAGAACTCCGCTTCCCCCTTTAGGGGTGGTGCGGACCGAAGTGTTGTGGTATTACTCTACCCAGATGTCCCATTGATGAATTTGTGGAGGAGAAAGCGTATTCCCCGTCCTAATCCTCCTTTTCTAGAAAATTAACCCAAGATCCCAAAATACTGTTCAGACCACATTTATAAATGATAGTGGTGAAGGGGATAATATTCTTTAAAAAGTTATGTTTCCAGGTCAGACACTCCTGTGTCTTCCTGTGACCTACCTATTGGGAGGAAGTTGGGAAGGGCAGCCTTCCCAGTTTTCAGCTCTCTAACTTCTTTCCCATTGCCCAGGGCTGGTTAGTTAACCAGCTGGCCCTTGAGTCTCCCCTAGGCCAGATCTTTCTGTTCTCTTCTTTTGTCTAACTGGCTGACAGAAAGGATGCCCTGGGTATGCAAATTTCATCATTTGGTGTTAAGACTTAAGAAACTCCCCTCTTCCATTAGAGGTTAAACTTAAGTCCTGTTTCCAGCCAAACTACCAGAGGGGGCCTGCGTGCTAAGTCGCTTCAGTTGTGCCCACCTTTGTGACCCCCTGGACTGTAGCCCACCAGGCTCCACTGTCCACGGGATCCTCCAGGCAAGAATATAGGAGTGGGTTGTCATTCCTTTCTCCAGGGCAATCTTCCCAATCCCCAGGATCGAGCCTGCATCTCTTCTCCTGCATTGGCAGGCAGGTTCTTTACCACTAGCACCACTTGGGAAGTCCACCAGGAAGCTCTGCATCAAGGATTTTGATGATTATATCAGGAACCTAATCTACCAAGTGGATCACTGTTGCCCCTTTGCTGTTTTCCCTCAGGGTTAAGCCCCTCAATAATATCACAGAGGGGAGAGTAGCTGTGGCTGAGTGTCTGTGTTGTGTGTGTGGAGAGGGGTGAGGAAGGAAGAGGCGGTATGTGGGCATCGTTGAGTCCCTGGCCATAACACTACCTTAACACTGCAATTCTGTCACCACCTCTAAAACCTGGTTCTACTCCAAGGCTGGCATACTAGAGAGGGAGCGAAGAGAACAAGGCAGGATTGGAAAGATGAGCAGGCCAGTGGAAGAAATAGTGCAACATGGATCACTTTCTACAATGTGGAAATCTTCAAACAAATATATAACAATCATACTTCTGAAAGAAAGAATGTAGGAAACTTTTATAAAATATTTTAGTAAGAAAATTTGTAAGTTCCAAGATATAAAGCTATTTGAATGAAAAAGTCTAAATGGCAAATTTTTCCTGAAAAAAAGTAACTAAATGATATTATCAACTTTATTGTTATAAACTGAGTTTATTAATATGCACCTGGATGTGAATACTTGTGTGTGTGTGTGTGTGTGTGTGTGTGTGTGTGTGTGTGTGTGTTTCTGTTGGTGGTGATAGGGATAGTGGATTCAAGACTAATTTCTAGCAGGAAGAAATTCTTGACAATGGTTTAGATTCTCACGGAAAACCAATGGCACAGTAACTAAAATAAAGGTTTCTATCAATGATATATATTTAAAAATCAATGCATGGAGCACCAGATAAGTTTCAAGCTCAAGCTCAAGTCTTTCCATCTGTGTTTTAGCCAATCTTTGGTGTTCATACAAACAATGTCACTCTCACAATCACAGTAAGAAAAAAAGAAATTTTTATATCACCATATTTTTTCTTGAAACTATCAGAAAGTTGTTACAAGACAACCAAACTCTATTCCAAAGAGAAAAAAAAAATCTTCTTTAAGGAAAGACAGAACTCACGAACTACCACCCCTGTGGGAGAACATATGAGAAAGTCTAAGAAGAAATCAGCTAGCATTTTTACTGATGAACTTTTTCCTTTGCTTACAGACAAAGAACTAGGTCATATTTTGGAATCTCCATGTGGATATGCCAATGTTCAAACTCTTATAAAGTATATATTATATTATTAGAGACTGTGATATAGTGGGAAGATTGTCAAATGTAATACGCTCCTGAAAATCATGGTATTAATCCAATTTTTCTCATTTTCTCTTCTTTTGAAGATCTGTTCTAAGCCAGACCATGAATCATTTCTGAATCTGTCATTTTCTCTGAGACTGCTTGAATATGCAAAGGAAAAGGAATGATATAATTCAGCAAGGGGAGGTGGCTACTTGATTTGCTTCTGAACTTCAATGAAGCATCATGATACAATTAATTTCCATTTTCACTGTTAGAAGGTGATCTCCTGATATAGGAACATCTACATATACACAATGAAGGCTGTTGGCCAACATTTTTGATATCTTATATTTATCATATCAATGCCTCTTTAAATCAGATCAGCCATTCCTCTATTAGTTCTATCTTTGTGTCAATAATATCTGGCAATTGCACTTGAAAAGTTAAAGTTATTTTGTTTTCACTGCACATCTTTCTAAACTGAACAGGACATTGCTTCATGATAGTAAGATCACCACTGTAATCAGGGGCAATGAAACTAAATAACTTTTGAAATGTTAAATCAGAAATCATCTTTGACAAAATGATTATCAAAGAATATTCTGAGAACCAAGAGTGGTAACTTTTACACATACATTTTGAACAAGGGACTGACTGCCTAGGTTCGCACCTGAGTCACACCACTTACTAGCATGAGAACCTTAGAGAGGCTGGTTGTTCCAAGGTTAAGTTCTCCTATCTGCAACACCTAGATGGTAAATGGTATTTAAATTATAGAACTCTTGTGAAAACTGAAAAAGCTGGGCTTCCTCAGTGGTTCAGTAGTTAAGAATCTGCCTGCCAAGACAGGGACATGAGTTTGATCCCTGGTCCAGGAAGATACCCCATGCCACAAGGCCTCAAAACCCATGTGCCACAATTACTGAGCCCCCACTCCAGAGCCTGTGCTCTGCATCAAGAGAAGCCACTGCAATGAGAAGCCTTCACACCATGTCTAAGGAGTCTCCCCAGCTCTCCACAACTAGAGAAAAGCCCTTGCACAGAAACAAAAACCCAGCAGAGCCACAAATAAAGAAATAAGACTTAAAAAAAAAAAAGCTAATCCATGTAAGCATTCAACCTGACACATAGAACACGGTATCAGTGACCATGTAAGCTAAGGGAGACCTGCTTTAATATCTCCTGTCCTCCCCCACAGTATAGATGCAGAAACTGTGCCTCAGAAGAATTAAATTACCTGTTTAAGGAACCACCACTGGTAAGTGATTTAAGCTTGGGCTTGAACTACGTTTGGAGCCTTCTAGATTTAATTAATTATTTTCTTTTATATTAAACTTCTCTGCTTACCACATGTAATTTAGTCTACATGTGTTATTTGAATCATGAATGCGTTGTTAAATCATCTTCAGACCAAGAGTAATAAACTCATAAAATGGAAGGTTGTGAATTAATGTATTAAAAATGTTGTCTAAATGCATGGATTCAAGAAAACTGAAAAGTATCAAGATAAACCTCAACTTTGAATGGAATATGCAACTCATGCTACTTACTGGAGAAATCAGTGGACAATTAAATTAATTAACTAATGGTTAAATTAATACTGGCTCCTCAAAATAATTCTTTATCATATTCCACAACATCTTATCTGTAATTAGTAATCTAAACTGCAAATGCAGAACTAAATATACTTGAAAAGTGATCACAACAAACAATGTCAGTATGTCAGGTAAAGCAAAAATTTTTTCACAGCAGAAAATAAAAAAAGAAACTCAAAATGTCAAAGCACTTACTGCAGCCTGCCGATGAGTATTGGACAGTATTCCATGAATCTTCACTTTGTCCTTTTCCATTTGGTCTATGTTCACCCACAAATCCCGGCTGGCAGAATCAGATGGACCATATATCCGAGATATATAGTAATTATGATCTGTGTCTTCCTGTAATGATAGAAAATAAGGCACATCAAGAACAAAGAAAATACAGACAGACTTTGAGGGTATTGAACCAAGTGAAATGTCAGCAAGAGAAAGATAAATACCAAACACTTTGTGGTATCACTTATATGTGGAATCTAAAAAAGCCAAACTCATGGAAACGGATGAGAATAGTGGTGATGAGGGGCTGGAAGGCTGTAAAATGGGGAGATGTTGGTCAAAGGGTATGAACTTCCAGTAATAACATGATTTGTTCTGGGGATCTAATGCACAGCATGGGTGATTGTTGCTAAAAATACTGTACTGTAGAGTAACTATATGCAGGTCAAGAAGCAACAGTTAGAACTGGATGTGGAACAACAGACTAGTTCCAAATCGGGAAAGGAGTTCGTCGAGGCTGTATACTGTCACTTTGTTTATTTAACTTATATGTAGAGTACCTCATGAGAAATGCTGGGCTGGAGGAAGCCCAGGCTGGAGGAAGCCCAAGCTGGAATCAAGATTGCCAGTAGAAATATCAATAACCTCAGATATGCAGATGAAACCACCCTTCTGGCAGAAAGAAGAACTAAAGAGCCTCTTGATGAAAGTGAAAGAGTGGAGTGAAAAAGTTGGCTTAAAGCTCAACATTCAGAAAATTAAGATTGTGGCATCCGGTTCCATCGGTTCCATCTGCCATCTTCATGGCAGATAGATGGGGAAACAGTGGAAACAGTGGCAGAGTTTATTTTTGGGGGGCTCCAAAATCACTGCAGATGGTAAATTAAAAGACACTTACTCCTTAGAAGAAAAGCTATAGCCAACCTAGACAGCATATTAAAAAGCAGAGACATTACTTAACCAACAAATGTCCATCTAGTCAAGGCTATGGTTTTTCCAGTAGTCATGTACAGATGTGAGAGTTGGACTATAAAGAAAGCTGAGCACAGAATTGATGCTTTTGAGCTGTGGTGTTGGAGAAGACTCTTGAGTCCCTTGGACTGCAAGGAGATCCAACTAGTCCATCCTAAAGAAAATCAGTCCTGAATATTCATTGAAAGGACTGATATTGAAGCTGAAACTCCAATATTTTGGCCACCTTATGTGAATAATTGACTCACTAGAAAAGACCCTGATGCTGAGAAACATTGAAGGCAGGAGGAGAAGGGGACAACAGATGATGAGATGGTTGGATGGCATCACTGATTCAATGGACATAAGTTTGAGTAAACTCCGGGAGTTGGTGATGGACAGGGAGGTCTGGTGTCCTGCAGTCACAGGGTTGCAAAGAGTCAGACACAACTGAGTGACTGAACTGAACTAAACTGAGAGTAACTATATTCTTCATGGGAAATAGATGGGGAAACAATGAAAACAGTGTCAGACTTTATTTTTGGGGGCTCCAAAATCACTGCAGATGGTAACTGCAGCCATGAAATTAAAAGACGCTTACTCCTTGGAAGGAAAGTTATGACCAACCTAGATAGCATATTCAAAAGCCGAGACATTACTTTGCCAACACAGGTCCATCTAGTCAAGGCTATGGTTTTTCCTGTGGTCATGTATGGATGTGAGAGCTGGACTGTGAAGAAGGCTGAGCGCCGAAGAATTGATGCTTTTGAACTGTGGTGTTGGAGAAGACTCTTGAGAGTCCCTTGGACTGCAAGGAGATCCAACCAGTCCATTCTGAAGGAGATCAGCCCTGGGATTTCCTTGGAAGGAATGATGCTAAAGCTGAAACTCCAGTATTTTGGCCACCTCATGTGAAGAGTTGACTCATTGGAGAAGACTCTGATGCTGGGAGGGATTGAGGGCAGGAGGAGGAGAAGGGGACGACAGAGGATGAGATGGCTGGATGGCATCACTGACTCGATGGATGTGAGTCTGAGTGAACTCCAGGTGTTGGTGATGGACAGGGAGGCCTGGTGTGCTGCGATTCATGGGGTGGCAAAGAGCTGGACACGACTGAGCAACTGAACTGAACTGAACTTTTCCAGTAGTCATGTATGGATGTTAGAGTTGAATCATACAGAAGTCTGAGCGCCTAAGGATTGATGCTTTTGCACTGTAGTGTTGGAGAAGACTCTAGAGAGTCCCATGAACTGCAAGGAGATCAAACCAGTCAATCCTAAAGGAAATCAATCCTGAATATTTTTTGGAAGGACTGATGCTGAAGCTCCAGTACTTTGGCCACCTGATGTGAAAAGCTGGCTCATCAGAAAAGACCCTGACACTGGGAAAGATTGAAGGCAGGAGGAAAAGGAGACGGGAGAGGATGAGATGGTTGGATGGCAACACTGACTCAATTGACATAAGATTAAGCATGTGCCAGGAGATGATGAAGGACAGGGAATCCTGGCGTGCTGCAGTCCATGTGGTTGCAAAGAGTGGGACATAGCTAAAAGTTGTTAAGACTGTAGATCTTAGAAGTTATAACCACTAAAAAAGTAATGGTAATAGTATGACATGTTGGAGATGTTAGCTAATGCTATGTGTAAGTGTATCAAATCAGCATGTTATACTCCTTAAACTTACACCATGTTACATATAATTACATCTCAATAAAGGTAGGAAAAAAAGAGAAACATTTATTTTCTTTTCAGAACCTACTCAGTACTAGCTAAATTTGCCTAAAGCATTTTACTTTCTAATTTCGAATATAAAAAACTATAGTTTACTTATGACCTTGGCTGCTTGAAATTTCTCCATTTCATCAGTTTATTTTGCTCTTTCCCTAGAGTTGTTTAAACACCATTTTACCCTAAAATTGAGAGTACGTCAGAATTGTGGCAAGCAAAGATAGAGGTAATCATACTTGGTTCTTGTTATAAGCTTTGTGTTGATTCTGACTGCTATTTTAAATAATACCTCTAAGATGAATCAACTTGTAACAATTTTTTTCTTTTTCAGGTGAATTTAGTGCTACATTCAATGTTTTTTTTTTTTTTCACATCAGTTAAATTTTTAATACTTTTATTGTCCTAGGATCAAAAAATACTTTTCTTTCTTCTGATTCCATTTTAAAAGAGAAACATTTAAATCATTATACATCAAAATTACATAATTTAAAGAGTTACATATAGAGTTTTGCACTTTCCATGTGGTGGTAGGGGTAAAAAACCTGCCTGCCAATGCAGGGGACTCAAGTGACATGGGCTCAACCCATGGGTCGGGAGATTGCCCTGGAGGAGAAAATAGCAACCCACTCTAGTATTCTTGCCTGGGAAATCCCATGGACAAAGGAGCCTGGCGGGCTACAGTTCATGGGGTCGCAAAGAGTGGGACACAATTGAGCACACACACTCCGCCTGGAATAATTTATATAGAGTTTCGTTATAAAGAAGAAAAAAGTCAGCCCTCAAAAGAAAAAAAATAAAGAAGAACAGAGGTGTTCCTAAAATTCAGAAAAGAACAAACAAACAAAAATGATTCTATTGGAATTACAAGTGTCAAAATAGCCACATGAGTTAAATAATCTCTAAGGAAAGTTGGGCTTCCCTGTTGGCTCAAAGGGTAAAGCATTTGCCTGCAATGCAAGAGACTTGGGTTTGATCCCTGGGTCAGGAAGATACCCTGGAGAAGGCGATGTCAACCCACTCCAGTATTCTTGCCTGGAGAATCCAATGGATGAAGAGCCTGGCAGGCTACAGTCCATGGGATCACAAAGAGTCAGACACGACTGAGTTCACTTTCACTTTCAAGGAAAGTGAATTATATTTTAAAATATAAAAGTAATAAGCCTCTTTAGAATAAACTGTTACATAAAAACAAAACATAAAGGCTAATGAGCAATCTGTGTACAAGGGTCTTTTCCTAAATTATAAAAAAAAAAAAAAAAAAAGGAATATAATGGAATTACAGGGGTCAAAATAGCCACATGAGTTAAATAATCTCTAGTAATGTTAGGCTTCTATTTGTTGGCTGATGCCCTAAACAAAAAACCCTGTCACTTTTGAAATTGGAGCTACAGTCTAGGATCACACACACACACACACACACAAAAACACACACACAAGGGTCTTTCCTAAACCATAGTACTCTCCTAAACAAAAAAGTACTTTTGAAGTAATTAGTCACACACAATAACTCTTTCCCCATGGACTGTAGCACCCCAGGCTTCCCTGTCCACACCAACTCCCAGAGCCTCAAATTCATGTCCATCACGTCACTGATGCCATCCAACCATTTCATCCTCTGTTGTCCCCTTCTCCTCCCACTTTCAATTTTTCCCAGCATCATGGTCTTTTCCAGTGAGTCAGTTCTTCACATTGTGTGGTCAAAGTACTGGAGTTTCAGCTTCAGCCTCAGTCCTTCCAAAGAATATTCAGGACTGATTTCCTTTAGGATGGACTGGTTGGATCTCCTTGGAGTCCGAGGGACTCTCAAGAGTCTTCTCCAGCACCACAGTTCAAAAGCATCAAATCTTCTGCACTCAGCTTTATTTATAGTCCAACTCTCACACCCATACATGACTACTGGAAAAGCCATAGCTTTGACTAGACAGATCTTTTTGGTAAAGTAATGTCTCTGCTTTTTAATATGCTATGTTGGTCATAGCTTTTCTTCCAAGGAGAAGCATCTTTTAATTTCATGGCTGCAGTCACCATCTGCAGTGACTTTGGAGCCCCAAAAAATAAAGTCTGTCACTGTTTCCACTGTTTCCCCATCTATCTGCCTGAAGTGATGGGACCAGATGCCATGATCTTAGTTTTCTGAATGTTGAGCTTTAAGCCAACTTTTTCACCGTCCTCTTTCACTTTCATCAAGAGGCCCTTTAGTTCTTCTTCACGTTCTTCCATAAGGGTGGTGTTATCTACATATCTGAGATTATTGATATTTCTCCTGGCAATCTTGATTCCAGCTTGTGCTTCCTCCAGCCCAGCATTTCTCATGATGTACTCTGCATATAAGTTAAATAAGCAGCGTGACAATATACAGCCTTGATGTATTCCTTTTCCTATTTGGAACCAGCCTGTTGTTCCATGTCCAGTTCCAACTGTTCCTTCCTGATCTGCATACAGGTTTCTCTAGAGGCAGGTCAAGTGGTCTGGTATTCCCAACTCTTTAAGAATTTTCCACAGTTTGTTGTGATCCACACAGTCAAAGGCTTTAGCGTAGTCAATAAAGCAACATAGATGTTTTTCTGGAACTAGTCTTTTCTAATAATGTGAACTATAATTACTATTGAGTGACAACAAATTCAAACTTCTCCTTTTAAACTAGGATTTGGCCCTGCTTTCATTGAATGCTTGTAGAAATTGAGTTTTCTAGACAGCATATTAAAAAATCTAGATAAGCTTATTAAAAAGCAGAGACATTACTTTGCCAACACAGTTCTGTTTAGTCAAAGCAATGGTTTTTCCAGTAGTCATGTATGGATGTGAGAGTTGGACCGTAAAGAAACCTGAGCAATGAAGAATTGATGCTTTTCAACTGTGGTGCTGGAGAAGACTCTTGAGAGTCCCTTGGACTGCAAGGAGATCCAACCAATCCATTCTAAAGGAAATCCGTCCTGGATATTCATTCGAAGGACTGATGCTGAAACTGAAACTCCAATACTTTGGCCATCTGATGTGAAGAACTGACACATTTGAAAAGACCCTTATGCTGAGGAAGACTGAAGGCAGGAGGAGAAGGGGAAGACAGAGGATAAGATGGTTGGATGACATCACTGACTTGATGGACATGAGTTTGAGCAAGCTTTGGGAGTTGGTGATGGACAGGGATGCCTGGCATGCTATACTTCATAGCATCACAAAGAGTTGGACACCATTGTGCAACTGAACTGAACTGAACTTACTGAGAAATTGAGATAATACGTCTCTTCCCTATAATGTGGGTTGGTGAATTCCATTTTTACTTGAATTTTCACTATTGATATCAATATGGTACCTGTCACAAAACCTTTATTTTTCTTGTTTCTCACTCATTGAATATTTACATGTTTTAAAAAGCATTTTTGCTGAGGAACACTCAGTAAAATCATATTATTCTTGACTAATTTGAAACACAATTAGGTTTTCTGTGGTTTATTTTCTCATGAAATGTAATTTGGCTTATCAATTTGAGGAGTCTCTAAACAGAACATATTTGAAAACACTCAGGTATATGTAAGATTAATGGTTAATGAATAGAGGGTCTATGATTTGAATAATAACATTTGGGATATATTTTATCTAATGCATTTATTATTTAAGTGCTAATTATATAAAATATAATTATCCTTGAGATCCAGTCTAAATAAGAATCCCATGTACCTTTTCATAAGTACCATATATATGGTTCTAACCCTAACCCTAATCCCTACTTAAAGGAAAGGAATATGGTAAGCAATATCCTAAATAGATTTTGCTTCATGACTAAAAGAAAAAATATGACCCCAAGTGTAAATCTTGAGAAATGTGGTTAAATGTTAACAGTGAATTAAAAAAATAAATCCTAGGAAAATCTCCAATTAAACTCTAGGTATCATATACAAATTACATTTATATTCATGATTAAAGATAAAGTGCAGCAGAGAAGAAGAAAAAGGAAATACAAAGAAAGAAGTAGGAAGAAGAGTCTGCAACTCAAAGGAGCTTCTATCAATGATTTTCTGGCCCTCCCTTCCAGAAGGTGATGACACGGACAGCCCGGGTTCTAGGAGAGTAACAAGCTTTGTGGTTGTGCTTCAACTCCTGCCATTGTCTGGGAAAGCTTTCAGTGGTGAGTACCTTTCTTGACTTTGGGCACAAGTCCTTCTACAAGTGTCATACTTCTGGTAACAATGGCTGATTGTTAGGATGAGCATATAACCTAAGACCAATTAGTGAGACATCCAGGGGACTATGTAGAGAGGAGATAATTTCCCTGATTCTGATTGTTGAGATGTGTAGGTGTGAGACTTGGAACTACAGCCACCATTTTGCTATCAAGGGGGAACCTTGCCTGAAGACAAAGCAAATACAGATAAGGACAGAACCATAAGCCCATACATAATACAAAGAAAGAGCCAGATCCCTAACCAGTATACCTAAGTGTGCCAGCTTCTAGACCTGTTCAACCACTTAGATGAATCATTAAATCTCTTGTATTGTTAAAACACCTTGAGTTATTATCAACCAAAAGAATCCTGACAAACAAGTTTTCTTAACTTTCATGAAAAGAGACTTAAGCAGTATTGAATAAGACAACCCTATCTATACATTTATGGATCTGGATAACAAACATCTCCCATTCATATCTAGTATTGCATCATATCACATAGCAGGAATGAATACTTTTATCTAACCTGCCAGAAATCATCAAGTCTGAATAACATATATGGAGTATGTAAGAATATTATTCCAAAATAAAATTCTTGTTCTAAAAATAAATCATATGACTATAACACACTTAATTTTCATTTCAGTTCAGTCATGTCTGATTCTGCAACCCCGTGGACTGCAGCATGTCAGGTCTCCCTGTCCATCACCAACTCCCAAAGTTTACTCAAACTCATGTCCATTGAGTCAGTGATGCCACCCAATCATCTCATCCTCTGTCATCCCCTTCTCCCACTTTCAATCTTTCCCAGCATCAGGGTCTTTTCAGATGAGTCAGTTCTTTGCATCAGGTGGCCAAAGTATTGGTGAAGATTCAGCTGAAATTTTACAACCTGTACATATCTTTCTGAAGACTATTTACATGCTCTTACTGTAAGCAAACTCAATTAACTAACAGTGAAGCATCATAGAGATAATTCCATTATTCTCTATGGAAATCTTTGAAGGACAGTTATGGATCTTTTTCCATTTTTGTTTCAATAAAGAGTGACATGTCAAGCTCAGAATAATCTATAATTGAGCAAGATATATGACACTCTATTTTAATCCTCATTATCTTTTCAGAGGGTGAGCAATAATTGCAGATAAGTTCTGCCTGATTTACTATTTTCAGTGGATTTTCTTCCTTGAAAACCGAAAGTCATCATCATCAAGATTCTAAAAGAAAATGAATGGGATTAAATCATATGTTTGAAACTGTATGTTTTCGCCAATTTCCCCCCCCCCCAAAAAAGGAAGTGAAACAGATTTTGTTGTCAGTTCGCATAACCTTTGGCAATACAGAATTGAAGACATGAGTTCAATTCCCAAACTGTATGAGATAGGCGCTGCCAAGGTTGTAGCTGGCCACCCTGCAAGGGAAGAAAACGACCAGGATCTGTAATTGCCCTCAAAATCAAGCAAACACCAGAAGTTTGGGTATAAACTTGATCGTAGTGGCTAATATAGGTTATTGATTAAAAATCTAAATATTCCTGAAATTCATATGCTCATTAGCAGCATTCCTCCAACTACTATTTCACTTTGCTGCTACTGCTGCTAAGTCGCTTCAGTCATGTCCAACTCTGTGCAACCCCATAGATGGCAGCCCACCAGGCTCCCCCGTCCCTGGGATTCTCCAGGCAAGAACACTGGGGTGGGTTGCCATTTCCTTCTCCAATGCATGAAAGTGAAAAGTGAAAGTGAAGTCACTCAGTCGTGTCCAACTCTTAGCGACCCCATGGACAGCAGCCCACCAGGCTCCTCCATCCATGGGATTTTCCAGGCAAGAGTACTGGAGTGGGGTGCCATTGTCTTCTCTGACTATTTCACTTCACTTCACAGTAATTCTCATCTAAATTTAATCATCTTTCCACTCCTTAGATTTGTGTTTTCAGATCCACTTCTCCCTCAGCCCCCCACAGTAATATTTTTGGAGCAACAATACAGTCTCGCCTTTCCCTATTTAAAACCTTTCAGTAGCTTCCAAGTACCTTCCTGACAAATCCCAAACACCTTAGCATAGTGATATGAACTGAACAGTTGTTTCTCTCCAAAATTCACATGTTGATACCTAACCCCTAATGCCATGGTATTAGGAGGGGGCCTTTAGAAGGTGATTAGGTCATGAGGGTGAAGTCTTCATCAGTGGGATTAGTGCCCTTATAAAAGAGATCCCTGAAGAGCCTTCTAGCACCTTTAGCCATTGGAAGACACAGCAGAAAGAGAGCCCTCCACTATGAACCAGAGAGTGGGGTCTTATCAGACACCAAATCCACCAGCTCCTTGATTTTGGACTTCCAGCCTGCACTGTGAGAAACAAGTCTGTTGTTTAAGTCACCCAGTCTGTGGTATTTCTGTTGTAGCAACTTGAACAGATTAAGACACACAGTATATAAGAAAGTTTGGAATCCTGTCCCTGCTTATCTGTGCAAAACTCTCTGGCTAGAAATACCTTGATACCTGGCTTCCTTCTAACTTTCCATGACTGGGTTCAGATGCTAACTTGTCTCTATACTAAGCCTGGCTCTCTACAGAATAAGGGTCTTCCTCTGGGTACCGATTAATTTATGCAGTATTTCTGCTCCTTTTTAATCAGAAGCCCTCACAAAACTTTCTTTCTCATATTTTGTGGAAGCTGATCTGACATCCCCATGCATTTAGGAAATTTCAATTCACTCTTGAGTCAGAGAAGTGTGCTTCTTCAAGATTTATCTTAGTATTCCCTTTGCACAGCTTTCTGATTCTGCAACCACAGAGAGATACCTCCACAACTTTAAGATTCCCCTGAGATGGAAATGCTTCATTAAAAAATCTACACCAGCTTTTCACATTCATAATAAGCATAGTAACAGAAATTTCCAGTATCAGGTGAGACTTTTATTTCTTTTGAAAAATGTCACAAATCTGTATTATAATCACATCCTTCTCATTTATAAGGACTGTCTTCCATGAGTTCCCTAAGCAGAACAGTGGCCTGAGGCAGAATCAGCATAGTAGTATTTTGCAAATTTCCATTATTTCTGTGAAATGGGATGATGTGTCTTATTACTTTTACCTGATATTTCAATTTGAACTGTTATTGTCAGATCTCTAAGAAAGAAATTAGAAATTAAGAAAGCATATCTAGGCTTGAGACACACAAGCAGTAGAATTTCATTATCTAAGAATATTCTGATGCATTCTCTATCCTGTAAACATACCAAGGACATTATGCCCACATGAGACATTATGAAATTTGCCTTTGCTTTGTAAAATGCCATTAAAGCAACCACACTCTCTTTTAGATCAAGGATTTGCCAGTGATTTCTTTCTTTGCAAACAGAGTACCTAGTTATGAACTACAATAAAATATTAGAATGCATACAATAACCTGTGTGCAGCAATTAGCAACTGCTAGCTTTTTAAAGAAATACAGAATTTGTCACAATATGATACAGATACAATTGCCAATGTGCCACAGCAGATGATCAAAAAAAGAGCTTTTATATACGCATTTGGGGAAAAACAGTTGATCTCTACTTTTTTTTTTTTTTTTAAGATTTATTTATTTATGTATTTGACTGTGCCTGGTCTCAGTTGCAGCACCCAGAATCTTATGGCATGTGAACTCTTACATGCGGCATATGGGATCTAGTTCCCTGACAAGGGATGGAACCCAGGTCCCTGGAATTAGGAGCTTGGTGTCTTAGCCATTGAATTACCAGGGAAGTCTTGATCTCTAGTTTTTAGCTACAACTATAGCACATTCTTAGGGCTTCCGTGGGCTTAGTGGTAAAAAAAAAAAAAAAAAAAAATCTGCCTGCAAAGCAGGAGATGTGGGTTTTATCCTGGGTGGGGAGGAAGATCCCCTGGAGAAGGAAATGGCAACCCACTCCTATTTTCTTGCCTGGGAAATCCCATGGACAGAGAAGCCTGGCTGGCTACAGTCCATGGGGTTGCAAAGAGTCAGACACGACTTAGTGACTAAGTAACAACATAGGGCATATTTCTAACCATTCTCCAGGATACTTTCCTTAAAGATAAGCTTTAATGTAAACAGAGGTGACACAATTGCTAGATGGGCCTGCAATTTTTATTTGGTATAAGAATGGGAAATCCATGAGCAATATTGTTGGTAGTCAGTGCAGTTTAATCTAGGATTTTTCAGAAACTTATATCCTCAAAACCAACAGCTAAATCTGTTCTATGCTCTAACTCCTTGCAAGGCCAAGTGTGGCCTATGGTTTGGCCATATCTGCATCACCAGAGAGGTGCTGGTCAAGTTCACAGTGTCTCAGTCAGTCTGAATCATGGAGTTACACTTATATGATCCATAAATCCTATTTTTAATCTTCCCGTCTTCAAGTCATCCAGGTAATACGGAATCAAAGCCAAAAACAAAATCACACTTGACAAGCCTTTTCAGAAATATATTCACTGGCCCAAGAGAAGGAATATGAAGTTCCAAACACTTCATGTGAAAAAAGTGGTAAGAACCA
The DNA here is from genome assembly GCA_935064755.1 of Tragelaphus eurycerus. Classification (NCBI taxonomy): domain Eukaryota; kingdom Metazoa; phylum Chordata; class Mammalia; order Artiodactyla; family Bovidae; genus Tragelaphus; species Tragelaphus eurycerus. The sequence goes on along the minus strand of CAKXYN010000259.1, from coordinate 889,816 downwards.
TGCATTTACTTCCTTGCATTAGAAAGGAATTTGTGACTGATTTCTGTAAAGTGAGGAACTGTAAGTTACCAACAGTATTACACAGGAAGAAACCCAAGAACCATAGCTCTATAAAGACTGGTCATTCTCTCCAAAGACTGCTTAAGCCCCCTCTTTCTTATAAGGCCCCCTCCATGCTGTAAGGGCTCTGCCCCAGAAAACAGAAGGGCAGTCAGCAGAGAGGAGAAGGTCCCTGTGTTACTCATCCATGCATATGTCCTTGGGGGCATGGAATTCACTAAAGACTGCTCAGACAGGGCTGAATCATGAATGGAATTCAGTCTTACCTGAAAGTCCTTGAAGCCCTTATGTTCCCAAAGTAATTACAAAAAGCACGCTAGTGACTATTTTAAATATCCGCTAATCAGAAGGAAGTATGCTTCTTTTGATCTGCCCAAGTAAGACATGCTTCTTTTTGGGTCCCCTCTGTTCAAGTGGTCATATGTCCACATGGTCACACGTCCACATGAACAGAGAAGATACAAGAAAAAGGTCTCGTGTAAATTAACATCCAGATCAACAGGGGCACTTGTCAACTACTGAGTCCCCACTTATTCACCAGGAAATACAAATAGTTTCAAAACATCTTTATATCTTCATGAAAAGAATGTAAAAAAAAAAAAGAAGATGATGACAACAACAAAAAACTTCCATTGGAAGCATTCTTTAACTGGGATACTAAGGTTTATAATCCCTCCATTATCTGTTCTCAGGCAGAGCCAGAAAAAATACTGTCACAATTTAAGAGAATAACAGCCTGTGTTTATTTCAGAATGAGCCTGTGCCAAAAGAGTAAATACACTATTGTCTTTTGTTTTCTGGCTTTGTTCAGTGAAACTGGGATATAAAGTCTAGACGGTGGCAGAAGTTGGGGAGAACATGCACATGAATGCCATTCTGGGTGGTTTAAATCTCAATGGGATACGTATTAACAGCCGCTGCTACAGTCAGGCTCTTACACAAAATAATTCTGATTCCTGACATTGACTTTGGGGGGTCTTAAAAAAAAGCATACAGTCTCTCATGCTCATTGCTTGTAAGCTACTTCAAAATGAAAAAGATAAGAAAGATCTGTCACAATGCAAAAGCAGTCTCTCATGCTCATTCCCTTTCTCAATCAGCGACGGCGGATAAGAAACATAATTCAGCTAGTGTGTGCGTGTCCGACTCTGTGCGACCCTCTGTGTGAGACGGCAGCCCACCAGGTTCTCCCATCCCTGGGATTCTCCAGGCAAGAACACTGGAGTGGGTTGCCATTTCCTTCTCCAATGCATGAAAGTGAAAAGTGAAAGTGAAGTCACTCAGTCGTGTCCGACCCTCAGCAACCCCATGGACTGCAGCCCTCCAGGCTCCTCCATCCATGGGATTTTCCAGGCAAGAGTACTGGAGTGGGGTGCCATTGCCTTTAGATCCCCAATAATCTCAATCTATCCCAAGAACCCCACAAAAACGAACTCAAAATAAAAGCAGTCCTCTTGTTATGAAATCTAGCTTCAAGAAAAGTGCCCTTCCAAACAGATTGAAACCCCGGAGTTACTCTATCGATATTCAGGTGCTGCCACTATCCAAAAAAATTACCCCTCATGTTAGAGGAAGTCAAGTAGTAAGGCTGTCTTGAGAGCTGGGCAGCCCTGGCTTAAAAGCCAGACCTTTATTCATTAATGAGAGAGCTTAAGAAAAATACTAAACCTAAATCTGCAAGTCCCCTCCTGTAAATCACTGAGATTAGCCAGTGAACCTGGGGACGCAAGTCCTGCCTGGTTGTTGAGAGGACCAGATGAGATGATTCCACAGGGCACCTGGCAGGTCTCAGCACCAAGAGAATACTCAGCGAATAGCTCCCTCCATCACCCTTCCTCCTTTCTACTGGTTCAGAATCTCTGACATTATGTGGTCTCACTCTATTTTTATTTTTTAACTTTACAATATTGTATTAGTTTTGCCATATATCAACATGAATCTGCCACAGGTATACACGTGTTCCCCATCCTGAACCCCCTTCCTCCTCCCTCCCCGTACCATCCCTCTGGGCCGTCCCAATGCACCAGCCCCAAGCATCCAGTATCGTGCATCAGACCTGAACTGGTGACTCGTTTCATATATGATATTATACATGTTTCAATGCCATTCTCCCAAATCATCCCACCCTCTTCCTCTTCCCACAGAGTCCAAAAGATCATAACAGACAACACAGAAATACAAAGGATCATAAGAGACTACTATCAGCAATTATATGCCAATAAAATGGACAATGTGGAAGAAATGGAAAAATTCTTAGAAAAGTACAACTTTCCAAAACTGGACCAGGAAGAAACAGAAAATCTTAACAGACCCATCACAAGCACAGAAATTGAAATTGTAATCAGAAATCTTCCAGCAAACAAAAGCCCAGGTCCAGACAGCTTCACAGCTGAATTCTACCAAAAATTTAGAGAAGAGCTAACACCTATCCTACTCAAACTCTTCCAGAAAATTTCAGAGGAAGGTAAACTCCCAAACTCATTCTATGAAGCCACCATCAGGAATCCCTCTATTATGGTAAAAAAAGAGAAAAAGTGGCTGAATAACAAATTCATGACTATACTAACGACTAGGACTAATTTTGAGAAGTCTTCATATATCTCTGAGCAAAAGGACTTTTCTATTTGATAAATGATAAGAAAAATTCAGCATCCTGCATAGAGACCAGAGTTCTAGGAGTCTGTGTTCTCCCCTTTTAATCTCTACAGATTACTAGCTTAGTTCTAGGCAGAGAGTAAACAGCTCTGCTTCTATTCCGCTCTCCTTGCTTTCTGATGGACCCTGGCCAAAGATTAGGTCAGAGAAGAACTGTGTTGCCCACTCTGAGTTGCTATAACTACATTGTTGACAAAATAGCAGACACTCTGCAGGAGTCGGAATGACCTCTTGGAAGTACTATATGACTTCTGCTACTGGCACATCCTCTGTTGCCTGATAAGGGGCTGACTTGGGGCATCCAGGGAACCCCCAAAGTCCCTAGGGGATGGAGAAGAGTTTTGAAAATCGCTGGACCTCTCACATGCATAGAATCCCAATAGCCTGTGCTTCAGATCCGAAGACTGCTCTCACCCTGAGGGAACAAAACAAAGCCTTGATACTATCTGCAGAACTATGTCGCATCTGCTTCATGAAGTTGAGATCTCTTCCTAAATAATGAGTATTTCAGGGCACCAAAAAGAATGCTGCCTGGTTCTTTAAAACATAGCGTATTACCTAGATGATGGTAGGAACTAAAACTTCAGATGGAGAGAATATACAAATGGACAATGTCCACACCATGGATAAAAACCGAAGTCTGACCTCAACTTCTAGAGCAACTAGTCCAGGAGCCAAAATTCAATCCTGGAAGCAATTGGTCCACAATGGGCAGGACTTTATTGACAACTGATGGTTTTTCTTTTTTGTTGTTGTTACTCTGCCCAACTTTGGACCAACCATGGAAAGCCAAACATCCCCCAGACCGATCCCACAAGATACTTGGCTTCTGACTAGCGCATCTCTGGCTTCTCCATGCCAACCACCTCCAGTCAGAGCACACCTGAAACCTTCTTTTTTTTTTTTAAACTGAGAAGCCTTCCTACTCTCCTGCCTTCTTTGAGTCTCTTCTGAAGGCCAGTGATGAAGGCTCACTCCCTTGCTGTAACAAACTGAACAAACAGCTCAGTTCTCATCCCAGTGGTTTTCACTTACTTCCGTAAGATTCATTTGCTTCTTTTTGTTATATCTAGTATACTAACATAGAGAAGGCAATGGCACCCCACTCCAGTACTCTTGCCTGGAAAATTCCATGGATGGAGGAGGCTGGTAGGCTGCAGTCCATGGGGTCACTAAGAGTCGGACATGACTGAACGACTTCACTTTCACTTTTCACTTTCATGCATTGGAGAAGGAAATGGCAACCCACTCCAGTGTTCTTGCCTGGGGAATCCCAGGGATGGGGGAGCCTGGTGAGCTGCCGTCTATGGGGTCACACAGAGTCGGACACGACTGAAGCGACTTAGCAGCAGCAGCTGCAACAGTATACTAATAAGATCATATTTTACCATTTGCAATGCAAAGGACCATGGAAACCTAGATGCTTTTGAACTGTGGTGCTAAAGAAGACTCTTGAGAGTCCCTTAGACTGCAAGGAGATCAAACCAGTCAATCCTAAAGGAAATCAGTCCTGAATATTCATTGGAAGGACTGATGCTGAAGTTGAAGTTCCAATACTTTGGCCACCTGATGTGAAGAGTCAACTCATTGGAAAAGATCCAGATACTGGGAAAGACTGTGGGCAGGAGGGGAAGAGGGCAGTAAGATGACATGGTTAGATGGCATCACAGACTCGGTGGACGTGAGTTTGAGCAGGTTCAGGGAGATGGTGAAGGATAAGGAAGCCTGGTGTGCTGCAGTCCATGGGGTCACAAAGAGTCAGACATGACTTAGCAAGTGAACGAGAACAATGGGAACCCAAACAATGCAACACCACCCTTGAGGCCTCTGGGCAACCCCAAAATCTGCCTGGAATGTGCCTTCAGCAGCCTTCCATACTCACCAAGCCCACCTGCAACCATCCTTTTCTTTCCACTTCATGGCTCCAATTATCATAGAGAATTACATGCAATAACAGAGTAACCAAAAAATGATGTCCTTTTCATTATAGGGGACTGGAATGCAAAGGTAGGAAGTCAAATTTGCCTGGAGTAACAGGCAAATCTGGCCTTGGAATACAAAATGAAGCAGAGCAAAGGTTAACAGAGTTCTGCCAAGAGAACATACTGGTCATAGAAAAACCCTCTTCCAACAACACAGGAGAAGACTCTACACATGGACATCACCAGATGGTCAACACCTAAATCAGATTGATTATATCCTTTGCAGTCAAAGATGGAGAAGCTCTATACAGTCAGCAAAAACAAGACCAAGAGCAGACTGTGGCTCAGATCATGAACTCCTTATTGCCAAATTCAGACAAATTGAAGAAAGTGGGGAAAACCACTAGACCATTCAGGTATGACCTAAATCAAATCCCTTATGACTCTACAGTGGAAGTGACAAATAGACTTAAGGGACTAGATCTGATAGAAGAGTGCCTGATGAACTATGGAATGAGGTTTCTGACATTGTACAAGGAGACAGGAACAAGACCATCCCCAAGAAAAAGAAATGCAAAAAAAGCAAAATGGCTGTCTGAGAAGGCCTTACAAATAGCTGTGAAAAGAAGAGAAGTGAAAAGCAAAGGAGAAAAGGAAAGATATACCCATTTGAATGCAGAGTTCCAAAGAATAGCAAGGAGAGATAAGAAAGCCTTCCTCAGCCATCAGTGCAAAGAAATAGAGGAAAGCAACAGAATGGGAAAGACTAGAGACCTCTTCAAGAAAATTGGAATATCAAGGGAACATTTCATGCAAAGATGGGCTCAATAAAGAACAGAAATGGTATGAACCTAACAGAAGCAGAAGATATTAAAAAGAGGTGGCAAGAATACACAGAAGAACTGTACAAAAAAGATCTTCACGACCCAGATAATCATGAAGGTGTGATCATTCACACTCACCTAGAGCTGGACATCCTGGATGTGAAGTCAGGTGGGCCTAAGGAAGCATCACTACGAACAAAGCTAGTGGAGGCAATGGAATTCCAGTTGAGCTACTACAAATCCTGAAAGATGATGCTGTGAAAGTGCTACATTCAATATACCAGCAAATTTGGAAAACTCAGCAGTGGCCACAGGACTGGAAAAGTCAGTTTTCATTCCAGTCCCAAAGAAAGATAATGCCAAAGAATTCTCAAACTACCACACAATTGCACTCATCTCACAAGCTAGTAAAATAATGCTCAAAATTCTCCAAGCCAGGCTTCAGCAATAAGAGAACTGTGAACTTCCAGATGTTCAAGCTGGTTTTAGAAAAGGCAGAGGAACCAGAGATCAAATTGCCAACATCTGTTAGATCATCGAAGAAGCAAGACAATTCCAGAAAAACACCTATTTCTGCATTATTGACTATGCCCAAGCCTTTGACTGTGTGGATCATAATAAATTGTAGAAAATTCTTAAAGAGATGGGAATAGCAGACTACCTGACCTGCCTCTTGAGAAACCTGTATGCAGGTCAGGAAGCAACAATTAGAACTGGACATGGAACAACAGACTGGTTCCAAATAGGAAAAGGAGTACATCAAGGCTTCATATTGTCCCCCTGTTTATTTAACTTATATGCAGAGAACATCATGAGAAATGCTGGGCTGGAAGAAGCACAAGCTGGAATCAAGACTGAGGAGAGAAATATCAAAAACCTCAGATACGCATTTGATACCACCCTTATGGCAGAAAGTGAAGAAGAACTAAAGAGCTTCTTGATGAAAGTGAAAGAAGAAAGTGAAAAAGTTGGCTTAAAACTCAATATTCAGAAAACTAAGATCATGGCATCCGGTCCCATCACTTCATGGGAAATAGATGGGGAAACAGCGGAAACAGCGCTGACTTTATTGTTCTGGGCTCCAAAATCACTGCGGATGGTGATTGCAGCCATAAAATTAAAAGACGCTTGTTCCTTGGAAGGAAAGTTATGACCAACCTAGATAGCATATTAAAAAGCAGAGACATCACTTTGCCAACAAAGGTCTGTCTAGTCAAGGCTATGGTGTTTCCAGTAGCCATGTATGGATGTGAAAGTTGGACTATAAAGAAAGCTGAGCACCGAAGAATTAATGCTTTTGAACTGTGGTGTTGGAGAATACTTTTGAGAGTCCCCTGGACTGCAAGGAGATCCAACCAGTCCATCCTAAGGGAAATCAGTCCTGGGTATTCATTGGAGGCACTGATGTTGAAGCTGAAACTCCAATACTTTGGCCACCTGATGCGGAGAGCTGACTCATTTGAAAGGACCCTGATGCTGGGAAAGATTGAGGGCAGGAGGAGAAGGGGACGACAGAGGATGAGATGGTTGGATGGCGTTACCAACACAATGGACATGGGTTTGGGTGGACTCTGGGAGTTGGTGATGGACAGGGAGGGCTGGCGTACTGCGGATCATGGGGTCGCAAAGAGTCGGACACAACTGAGCAACTGAACTGAAATGAACAGAGTAACCAACCATCCTAGCTGGCCCAGAACTTCCCCATTTTAAGCACTGAAAGTCCTACATCCCAGGAACCACCTCAGTCCCAGGTAAACGGGGACAGCTGGTTGGTTACCTGCTGCCTGCCTCTCCCTCGTTCCCTCTTCGGGCCGCCCCAAAAAAAAGACTTGCACCCCATGGACTAGACCTACCATCCTCCATCCATGGGATTTTCAGGCAAAAGTACTGGGGTGGGGTGCCATTGCCTTCCCCTGTTACCATATGAGACTCCATGTCTGTCCTCGTGACAGTTAGCCTTTGCAGGTGTAATTCATTCTGCCAGCGATCTTCTTTTACTATTAACAGATTATCAGCCTGCTGAGCTCCTCTCAATCAGTTTAGCCTGAGCTTAAATGCCCAGTCCTAAGCCTCTTCACGAGCAGTCCAGCCCCCAATTGCTAGCAGGTGATAGCCCTCCTCCACGACACACTGGCCTGTACATACGTCTATGCATATCATGGGCCTATGGCAGCTAGATTTTCTGACCCTCTGACATACTGATCTCCCAGTGGGGAGGAGGTTTATTCTCTCCCCTCACTGTCATCACCACATCAAGCCCCTGTTTGTCTGTTTCTTGAGTAAGTGGATCTGTGGATGGTTAAATGGCTTAGCTATTTATTTATTCATATTAATTAATTATTGTATTAATTTATTTATAATGAGTAATAATAATTACTTATCATTGAGTTCCTGAATATCAACAAATTGTATAACACATAATTATTGTTATATATTGTGATTATTGTTGTTACCATCATTAATCAATTATTAATTAATGAATTAAACTCATCCCTGCAAAAAGGTCCAAAAGTTCCAAATTGAGCCAAACAGACAGCATAATGTGGAATTTGGGTCCCTTCCAAGAAGCCTACTCATTAATCCATCTCAATCACCCACATTATCGACCCACCTCAATCTGGGTGGTGTTGTCCTGCCCATCGTCCAGGATCAGGTCCGTGAAGCCTCTGGGCTCTGGGGAGTCTTGGCCCAGGCTGGCTCGGTTTGAGTCTACAGCCTTGATAGAATCCAAGTTCCTTTTCCACCGGTGGCTGAATGCATGTGCGTCCACTTCCACCTCCTCTTCTGTCTGTGGGAAGGCTTGAGCAACCTGATACTGCCCATCTGTTTGAAAAAATAAAATAATGAGTTACCACCTGTTAGGCATCTTTCTCACGCTTTCTTATAAAGAATAAAAATATCCTGCCACTCATGAAAAGAGGAAACTAACTCAAAACAGTGAAACTCATTTAACTGTAATATTTTGAGTTTGGTATGAACAACTCTGAGTAGAAGGCAATTTCAGGACATGCCATAAGTCGTGACAATGCTTAATGTGCAGATCCAACAGAGTCCCTAAAACAGATGTGCTGCCCTAAAGCAATGCATTTTTATTCCCTTCCTTCCCCGCCCTCCACACACATACTTCATAAACATTCTCTAGTTGTTCTGAGAAAACAAGCTGCAATCCAAACAAAGGAATGAAACCAAGTGACTTCCTGCACATTTGAAAATACAAATCTGACATCATTAACTTGCAAGTTTATACTGTTTCACATAAGTTATGCTGGGCAGCAGAGAGATAACAGAGCATTTGAACAGGTTAAAAAATATATGGAATGATCTTCATGTCAATGTGATAACCTGCCTTGCAGCTCACAAGTCAGACTTGGTTCACTGCCGAATTCATTTAATAAGCAATGTCCATGGGAGGCATCACAAATGCTTTGTTCATTTGGGCTGTTCTCACCTTGGAATCTTGTCAGAGTGGTTAAGGATGACAGTGATAGGCACTTAGAGAAACGCAAGGAGATCAAATCACAGAGGTATTTTAAAGCCATCTGCGGGGACTGGCTTTGCTGACCCAGCTCATGCCGCTTCTACAGGAGGGGATAATTAGATTTCATCATTGCTCCTAGTCTTTCACTTCAGTAGGTCAGCAGGGGAAGGTGTTCCACAAGTGTGGGAAATTCAGCATCTGACCAAGAACAGTTCTCCTCTAGGCAACGATTACCAAAAGATATGAATTGACAGCCTTTATAACTGGCAGGACATGGGTTCAAAAGGGCTAAGAGAATGGTGATTTAATCACAGCTGTGATGTTGCTATCAATACAAGAAGATTCCAAGAAACCAAAATGTATTTAATGAAACTTATACTTTGGCCACCTGATGTAAAGAGCCGACTCATTGGAAAAGACACTGATACTGGGAAAGATTGAAGGCGAGAGGAGAAGGGGACGACAGAGGATGAATGTTGAAGCACAGACTCAAAGGAGACAAATCTAAGCAAATTCCAGGAGATAGTGAAGAAGAGGAGAGCCTGGTGTGCTGCACTCCATGGGGTTGCAAACAGTCAGACATGACTTAGCAACTGAACAAAAATAACAACAAAAATAATACCATTAAATCCATAACTTTGAACTCTAACAATCAAGTCAAGGCTACCACTACTAGTCACATGCAAATGTCTAAAACATCTCCCGTTGACCTCAGGAAGATGCTAATCATTTCTTCTTGAGGGGATATCCTTTGATTTCACTATGAATTTAAAAGATCTGCCATTGTTTAATGCCTTAGTAGAGACAGCCACGGAGAAGGAAATGGCATCCCACTCCAGTACTCTTGCCTGGAAAATCCCATGGATGGAGGAGCCTGGTAGGCTGCTGTCCATGAGGTCGCTAAGAGTCAGACACAACTGAGCAACTTTCTTTCACTTTTTACTTTCATGCATTGGAGAAGGAAATGGCAACCCACTCCAGTGTTCTTGCCTGGAGAATCCCAGGGACAGAGGAGCCTGGTGGGCTGCCGTCTATGGGGTCACACAGAGTTGGACACGACTGAAGTGACTCAGCAGCAGCAGGAGCAGAGACAGCCTAGAGTGAAACACTACCATAGTGTAGGCCATCTAGACCTTTCCATGGGCTTGGAGAATATTAGAGTGTAAAAGAATCATGGAAATGGAAACGACCAAACATTCCATAGAGAGGTAACTGAGAGCCAAACAATGCAGCACTGTGCTCAATTTACAGAACTGTTACAAGGCTAAAGAAAAAACTCAGGTACATGGAGGGTTGATCGCAGTGCCTCCCACCTGCCACGCAGTAAATTTCAACAAGTATGTCTAGAGAGGATTTTACAGATAATGTTTCTTTTTTAAGGTGTTATACTCACTGGCCTTTGAATAGTGCTCAATAAGTGTTTGTTGACTGAATGAATAATAAATAAATTGTAGACAAAGATGATGAGAGCAGGCAGAATTAGGTAAGGGAAGAAATGCAAGGATTCTGGAGAACTGGGGTGAAATTCTTTCTGTTACGTTTGCTGAATAGGGGATGTGGAAAAATTTACAAAACTTTCTGTGCTTTTGTTACCTTTTATTTCAAATGGGAATGAAAATATCTCACCTGCAAAAGCAGACCGCTTTTCTTGAGTAGATGTCAGGCTCTCAGACTTACGATTCTAGGTAAAGCTACATAAAGCAATTTGATTTGATTTACTTAGATGTCCTGCCTCATTACTAAAAATATATGATGTAGCTTACAGCAAAAGTACACAGTAAAGTTTTATAACAACGAGGTAAGGCCTCATAGCACAACACTTAGACTAAACTTTAGAGCTATGCATTCACTTTGCCCTAGGAGTGGTGGCGATCTGAGTACAATTTTGTAGGAACAACTGAAAACCTATAGTATCCTTATTATAACATCAGTCTAGATAAGAAAGATAGCAAATACAATGCAGTCAATGGGTTAAACAGTCCTAGATATAAGTGTTTCTGTTTTTTAACATCACAGAAAGGGAAAGGCTCCAGCCAGAGGTTTGTCAGTTCTTTATAATGTAAATCAGAAAAATGTACCTAAATCTTCAAAGTAGTAGTATTCATTAAACTCTTCAACCTGAAATTCAACCCCACTGTTGGTTTCTTTAAAATAGATGTTATTATTGGATATTCACTGCCCAACTTTAACTTCACCATTATCCTTTTAGATTTTTATAACACAGGACAAAATACAGTGCTTTTCATGAAACTGTTAGGTCAGAAACATCACACTAGCCCCTGTGGTCCTGGCACAAGGCATGTAGTAGACGAAATAACGAACAATGAAGGAGCTGTCTGCATAGGAAGTCCCCTTTCTCCTTTTCTCCCTTTCTGCCCTCTTACCCTAGAGAACAAATAAAAAGAGCTTCAAAACCTAGGGAGGATAAAGGCCATGTTCCCCACTATTAAATTAATTAAACAAGGAGGCCATCAGACTGAGGGGTCTTTGATGGCTTTAGCTGCCTATGTAACCAAACCTAAAGCTGAGCCTGTAGGTGCCTCAAGTCTGAGAAATCAAAACCTAAGGACAACAGTCACAAACTCCCTACTAGAATTTTCTGAATCAAGCAAACATTTAAGCTACAGCCAATGAAATAACTTCCCTGTTTTCTTCTGCCTTTTCTCCATAAAATCTCTCCCCTAGTTGGGGTCCTTGGAGTGTTCCTAACCACTTCTGGTATGCCGCTGCCCTATTGAAACTGATTTTTGTTCAGGTAGGCCCTTAAAATGTTTAGTATGCCTCAGTTTATCTTTTAACATCACTTAAGCTGAAATCAGGAAAGTCTGATGAATGTGTCAAACTCTTGATTCTGTGATGAACATTCCACCTCATCCTTTAGCTAGATTACTAGGGAAGATGAATTTAACAGATAGGCCTTCCACATAAAACAGGCATAAATGCTTCCTCTGGAATTTATTGGGTTGTCCAAAAAAAGTTCATTAGGGTTTTCCTGTACCATCTTATGAAAAACCTACACAAACTTTTTGGCCAATCCCATATAAGGGTAAGTCCCCAGACCCATATAAGGTGTTTTTTACTTTTTAGTGGTGTTACATGCTTTTTTTTTTTTTTTGCTTTCTTTACTGTTGTATTAACACCTATTACAGCTGTTGCTTAGTTTGCTTCCAAGATGGACATACTTGCTCCTCCTAGAATTTACCACCTTAAACTCTGTAAACCAATTGCTCAATCACTTGCTGGCTCAGACTATGAAGTAAACAAAGGCTAAGGAAGGACCTATGGGGCTTCCCTGGTGGCTCAGCTGGTAAAGAATCCACCTGCAATGAGGAAGACTTGGGTTCAGTCCCTGGGCTGGGAATATCCCCTCGAGAAGGGAACGGCTACCCACTTCAGTACTCTTACCTGGAGCATTCCATGGACAGAGGAGCCTGGTGGGCTACAGTCCATGGGGTCACAAAGAGTGGGACATGACTGAGTAACTTTCACTTTCACTTTCAAGAAAGGCTGTAAGGGCTTTCCAATGACAAAATTTGTGAGCGTTAGAGCCTAGCCTCTGAATTTTCCTTGGGGTTGTTGCTTTACATGTAAGTCTTCTTCTCTGCTTAGGTTATGGATAAGGAAAACTACCCAATCATGCATAGAGGAAACATTCCCTATATGCTCATGACTCACTAGTACATGGTTCATCAAGACGAAAGTTTGAAACTGGCTTCAATTTTGACCCCTTTGCAGAATGATTTTTAGAGGAGATAAAACAAGTCAAAAATGGATGTTTTCCAAAAATAAAGATGGAGAAAAACTGGCAAAGCCACAGTCTGGTTGTCTACATTATAAATTATTCCTATTCACTTCATGGGCTTTCCAACTCATAAAAATATTTCAAATAATTCTTTAAATCACCACCAAAACAGATCATTCTGAAGCAAGAGGAAAGGATATATGTAAAATAATCTTTTCCTTCCCAGCTGTAGTGAAAACGAAAGCAACAGGAGGGATCATTCAATAGTCTGGTTGAACAGATTGTTTGCTTTCTGTCTGCTGTTTGTTAATTAAATCACTGATGGAAAACCTTCCAAGATAATTTCTGCTAACACACTTTGCTATAGTCGTTAATCACATAGTTCATGGAAACATTAAATATATCTAAGGACTCCCATTTGGATATAAGGAGAGAAAGCTAAAAGACACATTTTTGTACATTTAATACATAAATTGACCTTAACACATTCTTGAGATACTTTATTTGATAAAAATTGCAGATAAAGTATTATTGAAAAAGATTCTTCACTACCTTTCAAGTAGATCATCATTATGAAATCCAATCAGAGAAGGCAATGGCACCCCACTCCAGTACTCTTGCCTGGAAAATCCCATGGACAGAGGAGCCTGGTAGGCTGCAGTCCATGGGATCGCAAAGAGTCGGACACAACTGCATGGCTTCACTTTCACTTTTCACTTTCATGCATTGGATAAGGAAATGGCAACCCACTCCAGTGTTCTTGCCTGGAGAATCCCAGGGACGGGGGAGCCTGGTGGGCTGCCGTCTATGGGGTCGCAAAGAGTCGGACACGACTGAAGCAACTTAGCAGCAGCAGCAGCAGCATGAAACCCAATAATGTCTAGTTAATCTGAGAGCAAAATAAGAAACTCATGTACCCCTTCATATTATTCTTTGCAAAACTTGCAAGTTTCTTTTATGCTATCATCTACTATAAAATAAAATCATTTAAAATAAAAAGAAAAGGGAAGAAAACTATTCTGAGTTAGCTATGTTTATATTTGCATCTCATCCTAATGATTTTATTTAAATACCTTACATTCAGTTAATAGTTGAATGCATCTTTAACTGTATTTCTTTTTTTTATTATAACCCCAGCATGTTTTTTTTCCTATTGTTTATTTACCTACTTTTAATTGGAGTATAATTGCTTTACAATGTTGTGTTAGTTTTAGCTATACTGTATTTCTTGAGTCTTATATAATCATATACACAATATATGTCAAAAAGCAAGGAGTAACTACATAAATTGACATGTGTTTTATGTAGTGAGGACCCACCATGACTGTACCTTTTGGACACACACTTTGGTTTGCACTTCACAAATGAACGAAATCACCCTTGTGGATCCTGTGCAAAGACTACAATTTTTCACTACAAATAGATTTACTGGCTTGATTCATCCACGAATAGGCAAATTATTCAGCTAAGGTAGACTGCTGTATGGTTTCACACACCTCAATTTATGGAAGTGAAGGGGAAACTCCATACAAATGGTTATATTACTGGTTCTGTCCAATGATGAGCTGGTTATGTAGTGGACTTGGAGGTTTTGCCTGATAGCATTACAAAGATAGCTACAGAAGAGAAAGCATACAGAATGTTTTGTTGAGAGGCAATAGAGGGTTTGAGTGGGACCTGGACGTTATTTTCTTGTTAAGCTTCACACATGTTTCTTCATGTCTCCCAGTTGAAGATCACTGCTTCATGCTCTTGTCTCACCACAGGTACCTAAGGTCATGTCTTCATCATCTTTTGCCTCCTGCCTGGTCTTACTCTCTTCAAACTCTTCCTTCTCCAATCTTTTCTCCATCTGCTGTCAGAGATAGCTTTCAAATTTATTCACTTCTCTCTTTTTATTAAAACCTCTAAGGCTCCTTACCACCCAACAAAATGATAAAGCACTTCATGCCCTTGCTCTGATCACTCTTCCCTGACTCTGCCTCCCTCATCAGCTCTATGTTCCCACCACACAGAATCTCTCAATAACCTCTTTACCTGCAACGAATACCTTTGCATGGGGGGAAAGTCCTTCCTCACTCCAGGATTCGGGAAATTTCACAGCTCCTTCAAGATCTAGTGCAAATATTGTCTCGGTAAATGGAGTATCCCTTGACTCCTCCAAGCAGAGCTGATTAAGTTTTCTTCTGCAGTCCAATGCCTCTTCTCATCTGATTCTTTAGTCATTATTCCAACTATGCCCACTTCAATGTGAGACTGTGCAGAAAAGAGTTGAGACAGCAGGTCTGAGACTGCTATCCCTAGTAAATCTTGTTTATAAGGTTGGCCCTTAGCTGGCACCTGGGAACTGAGATCCGCAGGTGGTGATGGGGGGGGGGGGTCCCCACCTTTCCCTAACAGATAAGAGGGGCTTACTGTGGCTAAACTGCCTGGGCAAACAATATTGCTTATGCTGACCACCTGTCTTCCTTCCAGGAGTGTGGAATTTAGGTACAGGCAGACAAAAAGTGGTTATGTGAACGGTTCCCAGTACAAATCCTTGGGCACTGAGTTTCTTGTGAACTTCCCTGGCTGACCATATTTCACACAGTTGTTATCAAAACTGGTTGCTGGAGGAAGTAAATGCTTCCACTGTGCTCCCACTGGAGAGGCTCTTGGAAACCTGCCCCGCTTTTCCCAGACATCACCCCGAGTGCCTTTGCCCTCTGTGGATTTTGCTCTGTAGCTTTTTGCTGTAACAAAGCACAACTGAGTCTTGTGAGTCCTCCTATCACATCACCGAAGTTGACAGTGGCCTTGAAGTCTCCCGACACAGAGATCTTTCAGAACAGGACTTCGATCTTATTTATACTTTTTGTCCCATCAGTACAAACATGGACGTTGACGTATGATAAATACCCAAAGTTTTTTCTTTTTGAAAAGCAAATGAATGAATGAGTAAGCGAATGGTTGGCCAGGCTGCTGTTTATCTGAGACAATGTCTTAAAGGATTATGTCTGTGATCTGTTGTCCAACTTCTTAAGACTTTAATTATGTCTCTTGCTCAGTCAGATAAAAGGGCGGAAGGAGAAAACTATGGGAAAACAAAGCTATAGCAGCTTCTCCTTATCAGATATGAGTTTGACACAACAAAAGCTTGCTGGCCAGTTGGGTGATGTTCAGCAACACTCGTGGTTGCAGTTCTTTCCAGTTCATGAACTCAGTAAGAAATAGAATACAAGTCTTTGAAGAACATGGGCATAGCCCAGTGAGGTTAAAAAGGTATGAAGCACTTGAAACAAGGACATTTAAAATAAAATGTGGAAAATAAATGGAGACTACTCTACAAGTCTGAAGCATGAGTCCAGTCTCTGAGGCACAGAGTAGAAGAACCACAAAGGCCTAAGACAAGATTAAGTGTCTAGCATACCCTGACTCTCCACTCTTCCCCTTCTCTGACTTCTGAGTCATCACAGGGTTCTTGGTTGCTCTGCAGTATTTTTCCAGAGAAGAAAATTAGGTGGTTCAAGAAAAAACACACAGGAAATGAAAGAGAATGGGAAAACGGGACCAAATAGTCCAAAGTATGTACAGAAAAAATTTACACATTAAAATTTTAATAGTTTTCTATCCTTACTGTTAAATAAGATAATAAGCAGACATCTTAATCTTATATATAAAATGGTTAATTATCCTATGGAAAACATGATTAGCTTTATGAGCAAAGGTTAATAATATTTAAGACAATGTTAAGGTACTGGTCCATATTTACTAAAATCTTAAAAATAAAGAGAAAATAAAACTGTGTTAACAGTTATAGAGGTGATCTATATACTGTTTCTAATAATGGATTAATAATAATAATATTAGTAATAATAACTGATCTTCATTTAGGATTGACTGGATGTAACGCACTGTTCAAACATTTGCATATGTTAATGTATTTGACATGTAATATTTGGCATTTCCTATTTCATGGAAAAAGCAAGAGAGTTCCAGAAAAACATCTATTTCTGCTTTATTGACTATGCAGCCTTTACTGTGTGGATCACAATAACTTGGAAATTCTGAGAGAGGGATCGCACGATCTCCTCAGTCTGTGCGGTAGGAGAGTTGCTGGTCAGGAACAGACTGGTTCAAATGGGGAGTACGTCAGGCTGCATATTGTCACTGTTCTAGGTACATCATGGATGCTGACTGGAGCACAGTTGGAATCAAGTTGCCGGGAGAAATTCATCCTAGAATAGATGACACACTCTTATGGCAGAAAGTGAGAGGGGCTAGCCTCTGTGAAGTGGTGGAGAGTGAAAGGTTGGCGCTCAACATTCAGAGATCATACTGGTCCATCACGGGAATGATGGGGAAACAGTGGAAAAGTGTCGCTTTGTTTTTCTGCTCCAAAATCACTCGTGTGACTGCAGCATGATGACGCTTACTCCTTGGAGGAAAGTTATGACCAATCTAGATAGCATATTCAAAGCAGAGACATTACTTTACAACAGTTCGCTAGTCAGGCTATGGTCTTTCCTGTGGTCATGTATGGATGTGAGAGCTGGACTGTGGGGCTGAGCGCGGAATTGATGCTTTTGACTGTGGTGTTGGGGACTCTTGAGAGTCCCTTGCTGCAGGGATCAACCGTCCATTCTGAGGGATCAATCCTGATTTCGGTGTGCTGCTGACTCAGTTTTTGGCCACCTCATGCGAGGTTGACTCATTGGAGAAGACTCTGATGCTGGGAGGGATTGAGGGCGGAGGAGAAGGGGACGACAGAGGATGAGATGGCTGGATGGCATCACTGACTCGTGGATGCGGTCTGGTGACCTCCAGGAGCTGGTGATGGACAGGGAGGCTGGCGTGCTGCGGTTCACGGGGTCGCAAGGTCGGACACAACTGAGCGACTGATCTGATCTGATCTGATTTCATATATGAGGAAACATGTATATGACAGGGTGACTGATGCACTAGGAAAATAACCAGAGCTGGACTCATAGGCTTGGTATTAACTGTTATCTAATCTACATCAGATGAATCTTCAAGGGGTAGAATTAGACATCTGTCAGAAAGCCTAATGATATGACACAAAGAAAGCACCCTGATGCTGGGAAAGATTGAAGGTAAAAGGAGAAGAGGGTGGCAGAGGATGAGATGGTTGGGTAGCATCACAGTCTCAATGAACATGAACTTGGCAAACTCTGGAAGACAGTGAGGTACAGGGAGACCTGGCATGCTGTAGTCCATAGGGTCACGAACAGTCAGAATGACTTAGTGACTGAGCCACAACATACGACACAAAGAATCTAAAAGAAAAAATGAATCAGACGAAATACACTATTTGAAATGGCAAAAATATGTAAACAATCCAGCAGTGAAAGCAAATAAAGAATATAATATTTCATTTTCATCAAGTTGACTCTGCCAATGGGAAGAAATCAAACAATGCTGATGTAAAAACAGCAGAAAATAAGAGCACTTTAATACTGATTATATTTTTTAATGTCTTGAAAAGTTTGGAAGTACTTTAAAACAGATAATTAATCTTGTTAACTGAGTATTTTCCATTAAAACTCCCTAGTAGAAATTTAAAATAAAAACTGAATTCCTTCAAATAGACTTCAGCACTTGTTTTACCATGAGGATAGCCTCCTATTTTATTATAACAAAGATGACTGTCAGAGAACTCAGGCTATCCACTGATTTTTTTTTCCAATAAATCTGTCAGATTTGGAGAATAAACTCATTTCCACATTATCCATAGCCTACAAATAACCTATGGATAGTGAAAACAGCATGTAATTAAATCTAAGGGTCTATCTTTTAATAAAGTTTTAGGCTTTTCTGCAGACAACACAGCATCATAAAGCCAGAAAGCACATGGAATTTTAGGTTACATGACCCTGCTGCTGCTGCTGCTGCTAAGTCGCTTTAGTCGTATCCGACCCTGTGCGACCCCATAGACGGCAGCCCACCAGGCTCCCCGTCCCTGGGATTCTCAAGGGAAGAACACTGGAGTGGGTTGCCATTTCCTTCTCCAATGCATGAAAGTGAAAAGTGAAAGTGAAGTCCATCAGTCGCGTCTGACTCGTAGTGACCCCATGGATTGCAGCCTACCAGGCTCCTCCATTCTTGGGACTCTCCAGGCAAGAATACTGGAGTGGCTTGCCATTGCCTTCTCCGATATTTTCCTTAATATACACAAGTATATCCTATCTAATAAATTTTTTAAAAAAACTAGTCCTCAAACTTAAAAAATAGGCAAATTCCATAAATAGATAATTCACAGCAAAGAAATATAAATACTAGCAAATATATTAGAATATTTAACATTTTAAGAAGTCAGAGAAATACAATCAACTGTAATTTTTTATATACTACACTCACAAAGATTTATTGTAAAACTGTACTTTTCAGTATGTGATAAGATTATTTTATGAAAATAGTATTATACTCTCTAACATTGGTAGGTAGATTCCAATTTTAATCAAAATTTCATATGTGCATATTTTCCATCTGTAGTAAAAGTCTTCTAGGATTTGATGCTGTGGAAATCTTATATTTGCAAAATGATTTATGAATAAGTTTAAAAAATTGCAATAGTATTATTTGAATTGGTTAAAAGTAAAACCATACATATGCACACAAAATTAAAAAGAGAAATACATTACAGTATTACTAGTGATTTTGTTCCATGTTATGCAAGTTGGAAGCAATTTTACTTGTTTTGTTCTTTTGACATATCTTTATTTTGCACATTTTCTACGATGTGTTACTTCTATGGCAAGGGAAAAAATCCCTAGGTCTCTACCTTTTGAAAGTCAAGTTCAAATATTCTGACTCGGTGAAGTCTTCCTTCATCACCAATAGAAGATGTTCTTAGACAGAGTATTTTAATGTGATCTCATAGAACTTTAAGCAAATCCATTTCTGTGTTCTTCTCATGAAAGTGTAATTATTGATTAAATGCCATTCCTTCACAAACTACCATGAACTTATCCATGGGAGGTGTTATGTCTTTATTCATCTTTGTGCTCCTTTTTGTTATTATAATAGATGTTCACTAAAACTGCCCAGGCTATTTCCTTGAGATATGTCCTGATACACTTGGGGTGGTGACCAGGCATTTTCTATCATAGCAGATCTTGCTTAAGGCACTCTCGTTTCTCTGCTTAAAATTCTTAGCCGTGTATCCTTATATTTTGGGAGGTTATTTGTTGAGAAAATTAGATGTAGCCCTATCAATTTCTGTGCAATTTCCTATATTTTATCATCTTTTTCTATATGTGTTTCATGAAGTAAAATATTAGTGTTACATCATTTTATCTGTAACATCCTTTAAAATGTTCAGAGATTAATACAGCAAGACAAAGTGGTTTTCCCCCAAGTCATTCTACTTTTCACATTTAATTCATATATTTAATGCAATATATTTTCACATGACCTGAGAACCACAAAGCAATGGGCAAAACTATTCAGCTTTGATATCTCCAAATAACTTTACAAAAGTTCTTTAAATCACAGGAAAGATTTATGCTTCTGAATATCAAAGGCATTGTTAGGCAAGGATTCATAAATAATATATTTGTTACAGTAGGAAGCATATAATTCTTTAAATAAAACTGACACTTTGCTATCTATATTTAAATAAGAAATACTTTATATACAAAGATGTATTCATTTCATTAGAACTTCTTGAGTATTTATTAGCTGAAAACTTCCATGATTCATCTCCTTGCCTAATTCCCCTTAAAACTAACTCAAGATAGTACTGGGGTGAAATATCTTGACACAGAAAAAATATTTCTTTATGTAGACCTATGATTTTCAGTTAAAAAAAATCATGTTCCAAATAACCTCTTTGATAAGGATAGAAATACTTCAAGTAAAAAACTGGGATAATAATGAGGAATAGAACCGGGAATAAGAGGAATAATGCAAATTTAGTCAAGAAATTTTGATGTTTTTACAAACTGTATCATATTTATAATGCTATAATTTTACTCCATTGAATTCACTGTGTTTTTCCCTTTTTTTTTTGAAAAGAGAAATACTTAAATTTGAATATCAACTACTATTCAAATAGCAGTTTTAAAATACAGTTCCAAGAATTTCTAAAATGCTATGAATATCTGAATTCTGTAACTACTTTCTTAAATAACATTGCCTAATTAAATTGCTTGATTGCATACATTTATGCTGATTACACAATTTAACTCACATTGTAAATAAACCACAATCAACAAAATTACATTAAAAAAGAAATTAAGACAGTAAAACTGTACTAAAGTTAGATTTCAATTTCTCTGATATATTCCTGAAATAGTCAAACCACCAGATAAGAATTAAGCCACCAAAGTGAGATAGAAATCCAAAGCAACATTTTAACCATGTATAGATCAGGAGAATGCTGAAACTTTTAGAATCTCTTGCTTCATTCTTCCTTTATCCTTGAATTATTTTTTATAAACATTTTTTTGACTAATACAAACAAATTCCAAATAAACTGGAGTAGTCTCCAGTTTTAAGTACTTATTAAAGTAAGTACTTTAAGTATGTATTAAAATAAGTACTTTATTATTGATTATCAGAAACATTACAAACATCTAGTTGAAAAAAACATGAAGTGTTGACAATTAATACATTTAGATAAATTACATATATACATAAATAAAAGAGATTCGATCAAAAAAAAAAAAATAAAAAAAGTACTTTAAGTACTTATTACAATAAGTACTTAAAGTACTTAAATACTTATTAAAATACATTATAAAGTATCTAATTAGTCATCAATTGTTGAATTTTTAAGTTGATTGTAGAGGTTAACTTTTGTGAGCAGCCTTAATTCTTTTTCAGTAACAATTTATGAAAGAGGAATCTATTGTATTTAAACTCCATCAGTCTACAAAATAACCAGAAGGACATGAAGCCAGATACCCCATATTTTCATCAATCACTTTATTATGGTATCTTAAAACATTTATTTTTGCTTATTTGTTCAATGAAAAAACAGAATCTCACCAGTTTAACAATTTTACAATTAAAAAATTTAACAATTTTTGATTGTTAGTGAGTCAACATTTTTTAATGCTAGTCCCTTGTTTCTTTTTTTACTATCCTATTCAAGCCCTTTTGTGAGATAAGTAACTCATTTCTTAAATTTAAGGGATTGGTCAGCTTAGTAAAAACTCTATAAAATTTTTTCAGAAAATCATTCATTATATAAATCTGTCTCACAAGTTATTGAAATCATGATATATTTTCCTAATATATGAGACTATTATGTTGTTTAAGTGCCTTTGCATGGTTATGACATAAAGAGAAGATACAGGGATATGTTTTCATATAAAGCTCAACAAACATGGTTTATATATTATGTATACATATATATGTGTGTGTATATATATATATATATTCAGCCATGAAAAGGAATAGAAATCTTATGTATAATACAACTTGGATAAACCTTGAAGAGTGTGCAAGTTGAAATAAACTAGACACAAAGGACAAATGTAATTCCATTTATCTGAAGTAGTCAAATCGTTAGAGACAGAGAGTAGAGGTTACCAGATACTTAAAAGGCAAAACAATGAGCAATTATTGCTTAATGAGTACAATCTATGATGAAGAAAATGTTCTGGTGATTGATAGTAGGGATGGCTGCAACACATGATGAGTGTAGTTAATACCACTGAATTGCATAATTAAAAATTATTAAAATGGTAAATTTTGTGCTATGTGTATACCACATAAAAAAATGAACCCCCACCAAAGAGGCCCATTCTATAGTCTTATTATTTAAGCAATTATTGAATGTTTGATGAATGAATGAATGAATAGAAATCATGAAAAATAGTAGGAAATCATTGGTTATAATTCTGGGAGGGGTCCAAACTCTTATAAAATATTGGAATGTCCTCCTTTTTTCTGAAAGCTATCTGCCCATCTGGTATTTTCCAGTTTTGAGTTTCCCTAGGTATCAGGTAGACTTCCAGAGACTTTCAAAAATACTGAATCTTAAAAGCCCCAACAAATGAAGTGCAGTCTCATACAACAAACAACCCCAAGAGCAGATATACAAATGGTGAGTCTGGTTCCAAATCAAGGACAAAGACACTAAACTCATTCATCATTTAAAAAAGGCCACAGGAAGAAAAAGTGCAATTACTTGGGGGAAAGATTCCAAATTTTAAACAAGATAAGAGTAGGGGTAGGGAGAAGGCAACGGCACCCCACTCCAGTACTCTTGCCTGGAAAATCCCATGGACAGAGGAGCCTGGTGGGCTGCAGTCCATGGGGTCGCTAAGAGTTGGGCACGACTGAGTGATTTCACTTTCACTTTTCACTTTCATGCATTGGAGAAGGAAATGGCAACCCACTCCAGTGTTCTTGCCTGGAGAATCCCAGGGACAGAGGAGCCTAGTGGGCTGCTGTCTATGGGGTCGCACAGAGTCAGACAAAACTGAAGTGACTTAGCAGCAGCAGCAGCAGAGTAGGGGTAAAGTAATAGAATATAAGTGAAAGTTATAATGCTGAATTCGTCCATTTTGTTAACAAAAATTTTAAACAAAAAAAAATTAAAGAAACAAACAGCATAAAAAGCTAGAAAGTCAACCTAGGGTAAAGAAGGATGGCAGGTATACACTAATATTTAAATTTTAATCAATTTAAACCCAGATATCTATTCACAACACCCTAGATACCAAAAGAGAGAAATTAAGGTAGTAAGGGGTGTAAGCTAAAGTATTGAATGGGTATAAAAACAAGTCATGGGGGAGGTGGGATGCACATTACATCAAAGAGCCAGACAAGCCTTTTGATTAATCTAGGAAAAGGAAAAAAGGAAAGAAAAAGAGGTTTTAATTGAAGTATTTAGAAGAAAAATGACAAAGTGGCAAAATGACAAAAATTGACAAATTATTTATGTAAAAATAATTTGGGGAGTTGATTAGAGAGAATTCTTTTGGAATTAGCAGCTGGGCTGTCATATGGTTACTTTACGCAGGTGTGACCTGCTGTGGTTTGCTCTGCGTCTGGGTCTGGGTCCATTGTTCTATGTTCTCCAGACAAAAGGAATGAACCTTGGCTGCCCTTTTACACCATACTGAAACCTGGGTAACGGTTGTACTCCATTTATAGCTTAATTAATTTAACTTAAGAATGGCCACGCTAAGTTGTTTTGGTCTTATTCAACTCTTTGCAACCCTATGGACTGCAACCAGCCAGGCTGCTCTGTCCATGGGATTCTCCAGGCAAGAACACTGGGGTGGATTGCCATTCCCTTCTCCAAGGGATCTTCCCGACCCAGGGTTTAAATCTGCATCTCTTATGTCTAACCTGCATTGGCAGACAGGTTCTTTACCACTAGTGCCACCTGGGAAGCCCTAAGAATGGCCGTACTTGAAAAAAGAACATTGGGAAAAAGAGATATCAATACATTAAACATATATATACATTTCCACCCCTAACCAATTCACACTTCAAAAACTGGTGATAACTGGCCATGAACATTTCCAGTGTTCATACACAGAAATCACGATTTGAATTGAACTCCAGTCCTATTTCAACATAAGCCTCTTCATCTCTTGTAGAATAAATTAACACACATTAATATGTTTTTATTTCTACACAGATAATTTTCCTTCACATTTCCCCAGAGGAAAACACAAAATGCTCTGAGGCAAATTTTCAAATGTATTGCTTATAAAGAATGGCATGTGAATAAAGAGAAGAAAACATGTCAGCTTGTTCTTGCTTTAACTTTATGTAATGTCTCACATTTCATAACACACTGCTCTAGAGTGAAGTGTTTTAACCTGCCTTTTGTTACGAATTACTTGGCTGGGTAACAGACAGGCAGTCTGGGATCATTTTTGTAAAGCCATCAATATCCTTCAGTGCTATTCAGAATGCCAAGAGAATGCTTTCTTCCTCTTTTTACTTATCCATCAAATACTTCATGAAGTTTAATTAAAATTAAGTCAAAAATATTCTGTGTGCTTGTATAAACCTTAAATTTGTTAACCTATTATTGGATTTTCAAAAATACCTGGTTAAAAAACTGATTTAATTTTCTATTTATATGTAAATTTGTTTCTAAGCTTAGATGCAGGTCTGCTCTGAGAATGCTAATCCTAACTTTACCATATTTAAACTCATTCTGGGGCCAATTAGAAAGGCCTCATGCCAATCCATAATACATTTACCAATATCAGACATTTGAAACATTTCAAAGCACTCCCCCAAAATGCGTATGTCACTTCCTGTTTAAGAAAAGAAATGCATTCTTCTCAACTTACTGTACATTCTTTCATTCATTCATTCACATGAATCACATCTTGTTACAGGCCATCTTCAAACTTTCCAATGGCTTCCCAGCGGTATGTAGAAGAAGCAACCATAGCTTTGGCACAGGTAGGAAGGGACATTCTACTGGAGAATCTTAAGGAGGAATAGTATGTTTGGAAGAGAAGGAGCCTGGGCAGATGGCACAAGAGTAGGCTAGGGAAGTGAGGAGGAACCAGATTACACAGGGCACCTGCAGTGTGTAAGGAAGTAGGGTTTTACTCTGAGACAGTTGGAAAGTCAGTGGAAGGTTTTAACCAGGAAAGGGCATGATCCGACATATGTTTTCAAAAGATCACCTCCACTACTAGGAATATAAGTTGTTTTTATCATTTTAGGCTCTACTGATAACAGAGGATGAGATGGCTGGATGGCATCAGTGACTTGATGGATGTGAGTCTGAGTGAACTCCAGGAGTTGGTGATGGACAGGGAGGCCTGGAGTGCTGCGATTCATGGGGTCACAAAGAGTCAGACATGACTGAGCGACTGATCTGATCTGATCTGATAATAGTAAGAAAGAAAACACTTTTATTCTGAAGATGTTCAGCTGTCATATAGAAAGACTAACATGTTCACTCAATAAGGGCTTGACTGATTCCAATGAGCTGTCAATTAGCATAAAAAAGTGGACTACAGTAAGAAAAATGAGTAATTAAGGTGACAGGTGACTAACAAATGTCTAGGATCATTAATTCTCATTTCATGTATTTAATAAGACACACAAAATATCTGACTGTGAATTTTATATATGAAACATCATAAGCAATGTCTCTAAGTAAGAAAAGGAAAAAAACTAGTGTCCACTATAATCTACTACTATAGTATCTCCACGATAGTAGAATATATATTTAAATTCCATATATTAAGGTGTGGCATGGAGGAGCAAAGAACAAGATTTGTTCTGTCTTTATTTAATACCACAGTAGGTAGAGAGAATAGCAATTTTGGCTTAAAGTAAAAGAAAAGGCAATACAGTGTGTGTGGGGGGGGCGTCATAATTTAGGGTGGCTTATTGTTCACAAGCAGAGACTGTGTCCAAAGTTCACATTTCTCCCAAAAATCTAACCGAAGATCATTTATTGCCCTAATGAATTAGAAATGCAAAACTAATAACGAAGTGGTTTTCTTTGACAAATGATAAACCTTTAAAGTTCTGTTAGATGCTTAATGAATTTTTTTGGAAAGAATGAGTTAAACAACATAATCTCAGGAAAAAAAGCAGAAGTACAATTTCCTTCTAGAAGAGTAAATATGAAAGGGGAAACTACGGGTAGCTGTTACAAAATCAAAAGGCCTATGTGTTAAACTTTAATAAATTTTTCCTAAAACAGCAAAAACGCACTCAAATTAGTTTCTCAAGCTTTAGAATGCATCAGAATCACAGTGTCCCTGAAGATTCCTCAAGTCCACTCTCTTTAAGAAGGCCACCGGAGATTCTGAGGCAGGTAGACCAGAGAACAATGCTTGGAGAAACACTGCCATAGTAAAACTCCAAAGAATTTTATCTCTTCTATGTCTGGAATTAAACATCATATGTTTATACCTTGGGGGCACCTTTCAAAGTTACGGAATATGGAGGAACACGAAGGAAAACATTAAATAGTCTGTGGATATTGGCTCTGATTTTCTTCTGACATAGAAAAGACTTCTCTTCTAATATTTACAGCCTTATTTTAACTCCTTATCTGCCTATACCACTTTGAAAAGTGCTTTCTAAACCATTATCTACTTTATTTTTCTCAATAGCCCTTGAATTATGAAAGGCACTATCATGGAAAATTAAAGAAAACTGTTTCTCTCCTCTCTTTTTGATTTTCACAAGAAAATGGCATTGTCTTCTGATTTGGCTGGATTCATTTAGAAAAAGGGATGGAATTAAGCAATTATTCACTGATTGTTATTGACTCTACTATTGATATTTATATCAATTGATTCGCTAGTGAAGATTCAAGATTTAGAATTTTCTCATTACTGATTAAGTCAGGGTTACCTGAAGAGAATTTCTGCTTAGAAATTTTTTTATCCACTGCTGCTGCTAAGTCGCTTCAGTTGTGTCCGACTCTATACGACCCCCATAGACGGCAGCCCACCAGGCTCCCCCGTCCCTGGGATTCTCCAGGCAAGAACACTGGAGTGGGTTGCCATTTCCTTCTCCAGTGCATAAAAGAATGAGATATAATTTTAGATTTTAAAAATATACTAAAGCCCATATAAATGGAATAAAAGAGCATGTGCTGATATGAATTTTATGATAACATATTTATATTTTAGCAGATTCACTTCTCACAGAAATAAACTGACTTTTAAGAGCTGCTGTTCTTTGTTCAATAATACCGATCATAATAATATCAGGCAATGATTTGGCATCCCTTCAGCAATACAAATGATGTCCCTGTAGAATGAAGGTTACATTGTTTATTTCTGTACAATTCTGTTTTGCAATGAGCATCACTAACAAAGAAGCTGATTTTTATTGTTTGTTTTTTTAATGCAAAACCTGCCAACTAGATGCTGAATAGGCATCTCAAAAAAAAAAAAAAAAAAATGTCCTTTATGAGGCGAATGGATGAATTCATGGTAGTACATCCAGACAATGGAATATTATTCAGCATTAAAAAGAAATGAATTATCAAGCCCTGAAAAGACATGGAGAAAACTTAAGTGAATATTAGAAAGTAAAAGAAGCCAGTATAAAAAGGCTGCATACTGTGATTCCAACTATTTGAGATTCTGAAAAAGGCACAATTATGGAGACAGTAAAAAGATCAGTGGTTGCAGGGGCTTAGAGGTTGAGGAGAGATGAAGAGGGAGAATGCAGGGAATTTTTAGGACAAAGAAATTACTTTGATATTATAATCATGGACATATCTCATTATAAATTTGTCCAAAGCCATAGAATATACAGCATTAATAGTGAATCTGAATGTAACCTATGTACTATGGATAATAACTATGTGTCAACATAGGTTCATAGATTGTAACAAATATGTTGCTCTGATGAGGAATATTGATAGTGGGATAGGTTGTACATGTAAGTGGCACAGAATAAATGATACATCTTTGTACCTTCTTCTCAGTTTTGCTGTAAACCTAAAAATGCCCTAAAAATAAAGCCTATTTTTGAAAATCTCTTGCTGTTGCCCATAAAAAATTTAGCCCGTGACCATGATTTCCACATTTAAATGATATAGGTGCATTATCAATTTTTTTGTGAAAAAAAATTTTTTTTAATTTTATTTTATTTAACTTTACAATATTGTATTGGTTTTGCCATATATCAAAATGAATCTGCCACAGGTATACATGAGTTCCCCATTCTGAACCCTCCTCCCTCCTCCCCTCCCCATACCATCCCTCTGGATCGTCCCAGTGCACCAGCCCCAAGCATCCAGTATCATGCATCAAACCTGGACTGGCGACTCATTTCATGTATAATATTATACATATTTCAATGTCATTCTCCCAAATCATCCCACCCTCTCCCTCCCTCCCACAGAGTCCAAAAGACTGTTCTATACATCAGTGTCAATTTTAAATTAAAAAAAAAAGATTAATTTTGTTCCGCTTAACAAAGAATCAAAGTAATAAATCAGACAGGCATTATTTTTGCTTGTACTGGATTGTATTCCAAATCCCATAGTTGAAATAGCTCATGAGTCTATGATGTTCAAGAAGAAAAATGATTGTGAAGGTTATGACTAAATCAGGATAGTGAAAAGGACTAACAGAATGCAGGGATGACTCCGATTGCCTCCATAGCAAATCAGACACAAATAACCAACAAAGAATGTGAAGTGTTGTTATTTCTTCCTCAAGGAAAAAGATTATAGTCACCTTAGGTGACACCCTGATTTGAAGAATGTTTTACAAAAATCCAGCTTCAGAAAAATGAGTGCATATACTCTGTTGGGGGAAAAGTCCTTGTTATCTGTGTCTAAAAGTCAAATGGCAGCATAATATGCAGAGGACAGTTGAGAAGACTATGTATTTTGAGCTAATGATAACACCATTTGGGATTTCTCTTTTACTCTTTGTCAAAGAACTTCAGTGGTTTTCCCATGTATTACCCATCTAAATCAGTAGTCACATATGGATGTGAGAGTTGGATGATAAAGAAGGCTGAGTACCAAAGAATTGATGCCTTTGAACTGTGGTGCTGGAGAAGACTCTGAAGAGCCCCTTGGACTGCAAGGAGATTAAACCAGTCAATTCTAAAGACATCAACCCTGAATATACACTGGAGGGATTTATGCTGAAGCTGAAGCTCTAATACCTTGGCCACCTGATGCAAAAAGCTGACTCATTAGAAAAGACCCTGATTCTGGGAAAGATTGAAGGCAGGAGGAGAAGGGGATAATGAGATGGTTGGATGGCATCACCAACTCAATGGACACGAGTTTGAGCAAGATTCAGGAGACAGAGAAGGACAGGGAAGCCTGGCGTGCTACAGTTCATGGGGTCACAAGGAGTCAGACACAACTGAGCGACTGAACAACAATTGTATGGTGATGAATGGGAACTAAATTTTTGGTGGTGAGCGTGCTACTGAATACTCCTTGGAAGGAAAGTTATGACCTACCTAGATAGCATATTCAAAAGCAGAGACATCACTTTGCCAACAAAGGTTTGTCTAGTCAAGCCTATGGTTTTTCCTGTGCTCATGTATGGATGTGTGAGTTGGACTGAAAAAAAAATTTTTTGGAAGGAATATTTAAAATAACCAATTTGGCCCCCGAAAGAGAAATTGGAGAAAATGGAGGTGGGGGGGGATTGGGGGGAGGGGGAGAAGGGGACGACAGAGGATGAGATGGCTGGATGAGGGTGAGGAAGAAAGAAGGTGAAAAAGAGTGGGGGAAGAAAGAAGAGAGGAGACGAGGACGGGAAGAAGAGAAAGAGAAGACAACGAGAAAGAAAAGAGAGAGGAGAATTTGGAAGGAATGAAGAAAAAAAGAAAAACAAAAATGGCCACCTCAGGAGAAGAGAAGAAAGAGGAAGAAGAAGAGAATGTGGGGAGGGGAGGGGGGGGGGAGGGGGGGGGGGGGAGAGAGGATGAGATGGCTGGATGGCATCACTGACTCGATGGACGTGAGTCTGAGTGAACTGTGGGAGTTGGTGATGGACAGGGAGGCCTGGTATGCTGCGATTCATGGGGTCGCAAAGAGTCAGACACGACGGAGCGACTGATCTGATCTGATCTGATCTGATGCTACAGAATATATAGAAGTAGAAATACAGTGTTATACACATGAAACATAAATTAATGTTACTTCAATTTAAGAAAATCAAGAAAATAGAATACTCAGTGCTTTCTTTGAAAGCTTTGGAATGTAATCCTTAATAAATTAATCAAGACCAGCTAAAAATACATTTTATAAAACCCGAGGTTATGGACCGAATTTTGTGTTGCTCCAAAATTCACAGGTTGAAGCCCTAACATTGAGTCTGGTTGTATTTCAGATTAGGCCTCTCAGGAAGTCATTAAGGTTACACTGTTGGTGGGAATGCAAACTAGTACAGCCACTATGGAGAACAGTGTGGAGATTCCTTAAAAAACTGGGACTAGAACTGCCTTATGTATGATCCAGCAATCCCACTGCTGGGCATACACACACTGAGGAAACCAGAATTGAAAGAGACATGTGTACCCCAATGTTCATCGCAGCGCTGTTTATAATAGCCAGGACATGGAAGCAACCTAGATGTCCATCATCAGATGAATGGATAAGAAAGCTGTTGTACATATACACCATGGAGTATTACTCAGCCATTAAAAAGAATGCATTTGAGTCAGTTCTAATGAGGTGGATGAAACTGGAGCCTATTATACAGAGTGAAGTGAGCCAGAAAGAAAAACACCAATCACAGTATACTAACGCATATATATGGAATTTAGAAAGAAGGTAACAATAACCCTGTATACGAGACAGCAAAAGAGACACTGATGTATAGAACAGTCTTTTGGACTCTGGGAGAGGGAGAGGGTGGGATGATTTGGGAGAATGGCATTGAAATATGTATAATATCACATATGAAACGAGTCACCAGTCCAGGTTCGATGCACGATACTGGATGCTTGGGGCTGCTGCACTGGGATGACCCAGAGGGATGGTATGGGGAGGGAGGAGGGAGGAGGGTTCAGGATAGGGAACACATGTATACCTGTGGCAGATTCATTTTGATATATGGCAAAACCAATAGAATATTGTAAAGTTAAATAAAATAAAATTAAAAAAAAAAAAAAAAGAGTGAGCCCTGACCTCACAGGATTAGTGATACAATAAGAAGAGACACCAGAGGAAAGGCTATGTGACGACATAGTGAGAAGGTGGCTGTGTACAAGCTGAGACTCTTACTAGAAACTGAATTTGCCAGCAACTTGGATTTCTAGCCTCAAGAACTGTGAGAGAAAAAAAAAAAAAAACCGTTAAACTGCTTAGTGTATGGTATTTTTTAAATAGCAGTTTGAGTGCTCAGTTGTGTCTAACTCTTCGTGATGCCATGGACTGTAGCCTCCCGGGCTCTTCTGTCTGCAGAATTATCCAGGCAAGAATACTGGAGTGGGTAGCCATGTCCTCTTCCAGGGGATCTTCCCAACCTAGGTATCAAACCCGTGTCTCCTGCATCTCCTCCATTAGCAGGTGGATTGTTTACCGCTGAGCCACCTGGGAAGCTGTAAGACACTAGACTTACCAACAAATGTTACCTGATTCTCTACTGTGTGTTTGGAATTTAAGTAGCTTTTGTGAAGGACATACAAGAGTATCAGGCTCCGCCACCAAATACACCTTGATAAAATACATTGATACACTACGACCTTCATCTACATATATCCACTACAAAGATTCATTCATTTAAGCAAAAAATAGATATAAAAGAAATTATAACATTTTGTTATTTAAAAAAATGCAAAGACCTGCCATCAGATCGACATTCCTTCTCATCTTTTCAACATCTTGTATGTTCACAGTTTAGCAAAATATAATTGAAATAAGAAGCCTGAGGCACTACAAAAACCATCAAAGAGAATTTTAATAACACATAAGATACTTTGATATTACTTCAAATACACCCAGCATATACGACATTTAACTGACAAAAAGAACCATTTTTTAAAGAGATTTTTAATGATACAGACTCGACTGGAAATTGAAGCAACCACCAACCTCTCAGATCAATCTGGATTGTTTAGGCTTAGCCATTTCTCCACTGTGGATATGTCAGAGGCAAAGTTTATTTCAGGAGATGGTTTAGAGGCAGCTCACGTTATTACATGTGCAGGAACTTAACTAGCCCCTGATTATAAGGCAAACCAGATCAGTTGTACCTTCAGAGAATCTAAGATAGGGAGAGAAAAAAAACCTCATACCAACTGAAATGATAATTTGAAGAACTTGCTTAAAACATGTCGATAAAAAAGTAGTTTATCCAAGTTTGCTCAGGTTATTTTGAAACTATTTAATGAGTACGTGCCAAATACTGAAAGAAGTTCAGGAAACACAAAATTTGCCTTGTGCAGAGGTATCACAAAATAGTTTTACCATATGCCTTCCTATTCAAAGGTGGGAATGAGATTTCAAAGAGTCAGACATGACTGAGCAACCAACACTTTCACACACCTGTAGCTTTGGCTTCCCTGGTGGTTCAGGCAGTAAAGAATCTGCCTGCAGTGCAGGAGACCTGGGTTCAATCCCTGGATAGGGAAAATACCCCAGAGAATGGAATGGCAAGCCACTCCAGTATTCTCGCCTGGAGAATCTCATGGACAGAGGAGCATGGTGGGCGGGTTACAGCCCATGGGATTTCAAAGAGTCGGACATGACTGAGAGACTAACACTTTCCTATTCCAATGGGAGCATTTCTTAAAGTGCTGTACAAAAACAAAATAAGCAAACCAATCATGTTCTGGAGAAAACAAAGTTTTCACGAAGGTTTAGTTAAACCAAGTCAAATGTATTCAAAGGCTGAAGGACCAGTCATAGTCATTACTATGTTAAAGTGTAGCAAGATTCTCCAACCTGGAGGTTTGGCAACTTGGAGAACTTTTGTCCAGAAGTATTTCATGTGATTCTTGTTCCACCTGCATACATATATTCATAGATACACATGCATATATGAGAAAATGTTCATAAGTAATTATAGTCAATATTACCAAGTTCTTGTTTAGTCATTTCCAAAGTTACAAGAAACAATAGTTGTGAGAGCATTGTGTTGTAATCAATACTTTGCAGAGTGGTCAATAACCTGTGACTACAAAGCGTCCAGCTTGTAGTGTGTGTGTGTGTGTGTGTGTGTGTGTGTGTGTGTGTGTGTGTGTGTGTGTGTGTGTGTGTGTGTGTGTGTGTGTGTGTGTGTGTGTGTGTGCTTAGTTGCTCAGTTTTGTCCTACTCTTTGTGACCCCATGGACTGTAGCCTGCCAGACTCCTCTGTCCATGGGATTCTCCAGGCAATAAAAGTGGCGTGGGTTGCCATTTTCTCCCCAGGGGTTATTCCTGACTCAGGTATCAAATCTGGATCTCCTGCACTGCAGGCAGATTCTTTAACATCTGAGCCACCAGGGAAGCCCCCAACTGCAATATTACTCACCAAATAGCAGGTCTGGTGATAATTAAAATGCTTAAAGTGCTTGGTCTTACATGGAATTATGATTGATTGATAGCACTTTATAATCTTGTTCAGATGTCAAGTAATTACTGAGGGGTGAAACTAGAAATAAGACACACATGATGTTTTTGTGGTTCTGCAACTCTTAACACCCCCAGACCTAACAATGAATTCTGATGGTGCTAATTAACTTTGACCTCAGAACTAGGTTGCAATTAAAACTTGAGCAATAAAATTTCTTTTTCTTTTTATTAAGATTTTTTTTTTTTTCAAAAAATGGGATATGTAGAAAATTTCTAAACAAATAAATCCTGTTTAACACAGCACTATTTGTTGCTCACATAAAATAACTAGAAATGACAGAGCTCAGATGTTTAAACACTGGGTAAAGACAAATTATAAAGAAGCAAGTAAATGTACAAATAATAAGATATATTTATTCTATAAAGATAGCAAAGAAATTGAGACATAAAATTTGAGAGTCAGCAGAATTTTAAAATTTAGTCTACTTCTGGTTAAGGTGGTAAAGTACATCTACATATTTGCTCCTGATCTACTTTAAAACCCCATAAATCAGAGTGCAGGAATATTTAAATACAAAAATCCATACAAAAATTAAATGGAAGAGAAAAAAACAACTACAAAAGTTTAGCTGTCAGAAAAACAGAAGGCTGATTTGCTCAGAATTTGGATCTACCAACTATATCAGGAAGTAGGTGCAGATGTGGGGCAGAAAATTGGGGAGGATTAAGAAGGCAATGGCACCCCACTCCAGTACTCTTGCCTGGAAAAATCCCATGGGCAGAGGAGCCTGGTAGGCTGCAGTCCATGGGGTCCCTAGAGTTGGACACGACTAAGCAACTTGACTTTCACTTTTCACTTTGATGCACTGGAGAAGGAAATGGCAACCCACTCCAGTGTTCTTGTCTGGAGAATCCCAGGGACAGGGGAGCCTAGTTGGCTGCCATCTATGGGGTCACACAGAGTTGGACAGGACTGAAGTGACTTAGCAGCAGCAGCAGCAAGAAGAAACTAGGCCATCAGATTCTCTGTTCACCTTAGCAAAAGGTTGGAGGCATATTATCCAGAAAGGATAAAATAGAAGTGATACCAGATGCTATGTTTATGTTCCCCCAGGTTTTAAATGTTAAAGCCCCAATTTCTATGATGATGTTATTTGGAGGTAAGGTTTTGGGATGTATAATAATTAGGGCTAGATTGGGTCACCAGGGTGGGGACTTTACCAATGAAATTAATGCCCTTATAAACTTTCCTCCATGAGAGGATGCAGCAAGAAGGTGGCCATCTGCAAACCAGAACGTAAGACTTCACCAGATGCTCCACCTATCAGCACCTTGATCTTGGACTCCCAGTCTTCGAAATTGTGAAAAACAAATATTTTTAACTTAAGCTACCCAGTCTATGGTATTTTATTAAGGCAGCCCAAACAGACTGGGACTTCAGGCAATAATTAAAGCAGGGTCACTGTCTTGTAATCAGGAAGATTACTTAAAAGGTTATCATCTAAATGTGGAAACACTTGCCCTCTATGCCGTCCCTCACTGGCCTCCTAGGATCCTGGTGTCTGGGTTGAGGAACTCCAAGTAAATGAAGAGATTGTTCTCCATGGAATCCTGATACACAGTAGATTCTTATCAGAAGCTTTGGAGCAGCAGCCAGATGTTCTATTAATACATTTAAGAAGCTTACAGATGATATAGATGCTGTTGGTCACAGCCTATACTTTTAGTGGCAAGTCCTAGAATCTGACCAACATAAAAGAAGGATAGAGACTGATATTGGGACTTCTCAACAAATGAGACTCAGCCAGATCAACCTAGAGTGAATGTAGTTAGCTTTATAGCACTCCATTCTACAATAATGAGCGAACAGCCAAGGACTTCCAGACATCTGAGGAATGTCTCTAATATAAAAGAGTAAGACCAATCAGATAAAGACAATATGAAGGAAAATGATGTTATGCAATGAGATAAACACTACCATAACTATCCTTAGAAATACCAGAGATAATATTTCATTCATGAAATAAGAACACAATTTTATTTCTTTAAAAAAAAAACAGAGGAAAAGAACTCTAAGAAATTAATTTGATGTTAGGAATAAAAGGAGGCTTAGAAGAGAACTTTGACAGAAAAATTTAGCAAAATTTTAAAAAATGGATGGAAAAATAAGAAGCGGCCAAGTGGAAAAAAAGAAAGAGAATATTAATCTAGAAAGCCTCACTCTAAACTTAACCCAAATCTCACAACAGGAACTCCAGAAAGGGAGGTGGGGGGCACAGATGAAATGGAGAAGAGTAAAACATTAATCAGCCAAGTAAGGAAATTTCCCAGAAATGATGAGTTTCCAAACCAATAGAAACCACTGGGTTTATACACACACACACACTGGCAGAGCAGCATGAAATTTTTGAACACTGTGGATATGACAACCAAAATATGTTGAAAGAGAGATGAAAAATAGATCACAGACCAAAAGGTGAAAATGGTTTAAGACTTCTCAAAAGTGTGACAGGCAACTAGAAGGAAAAAAAAAACCTTCAAAAATTGTGAAGGTAAATGAATTCCAAATTAAAAATTCTATGCAGTCAATTTTGCATAAAAGTATAACACTTAAGATATGCCAAGTCTCAAAAATCTATCTCTCAAGCATTCTTTTTCAGGAAACTACTGGAGTGTATACTCCTGTACCAAAATCACGTATTAAAGGAAATACAAGACCAAGAACTTATGAAGCTAGAAACCCAATTCAAAAGAGAGATGAAGGGAATCCTAATACATACATAGCTCAGCACCAAAATGCACTTTCACAGTCCTAAAAAGGTTAATGTTTCGAAGCTGGAAAGATGGTGTGTAATAGGAGGTTGGGGTTAGTACCAAGACCTAAAATCTCATCTTGCAATTGTGTCTTATGAGATGGTAAAGTTGAAAAACAAACTTTATTAGATATGTTAATATTAGCTACGTTAATAAATATCAAGAGGAATAGTTAAAAAGAAGTGAAAACAGCCACCACTGTCAAGTGGGAAATTACAGGCCTGTGGACATGGGCTGAGGACAGTTATTTGTGTTTTTGTTTCTTTTTTTGCTGTGAACCATTTTAAAAGTCTTGATTGAACTTGTTACAATATTACTTCTGTTTTATGTTTAGTTTTTTTTGCCCACAAGGCATGTGGAATCTTAGCTCCCTGACCAAGGACTGAACTTACAACCCCTGCATCAGAAGGCAAAGTGTTAACCGCTGTACCACTAGGGAAGTCCCCTGATGATATTTACTCAACTCGTTAAACTATTTGACACACTATTGTCTATGAAAATGGGAAGAATAACAATGAATTAATCTAACAGTCATTTTAATCATGAAGAACCCGAGAGACTCAGAAATATGACCTTTTCCTTGGTCCCTCAATAAGTGGCCTTTAAGAATCAGGACCAAAGCATTTCATTGTTTCATTATTTAACCTGGCATAATTATGTTCTTAAACATAACCACAGTCATAAAACTTTAGATAATTGTTCACTCAGTCATTTCACAAAAATCTACTGAGTGCAAAGTAGTTCTCTGGGGTAAAATAGGTAGCAAAACTAGACCCAGTCTCTGTCCCCACGGAGTTTATGAGTTGCTCAGAGACATCTTATATGACATTTACTGTTAACTAGAAGACCATAAGATTTGGAAATTAAGTCTCCTAATCATATATTCATCTGCTTTTTTCCTACATTCCTTCTGAATGTTTCTACCCACATCCAGTCTAACTCTTGACTTCATTTACTGACACAGTAAGCATTGAGAAATTTATTTTTCCTTTCTTTCTCCTCGTCAAGGAAGGTCCAGCTGCCACCAGCATTTCAAGTGTGGCCTTTAAATGACTTCATGTTTCCATGTCAGTGTTGCTTTGTCGCCAACATTTCAGCCCACAGACTGGCTGACAGCCCCGCCAGAGCCACAGAAACCACAGCTGATTGGGGAATCAACCATTTACATCTCGTGGTGCAATGAGGATTCTGTAATAAGTAGATTTTGTTGAGGATTGTGGAACTACGTGAGAAACTGGCCACTTTCCGACTTCCTGATGGAAACGTGACATAAGAAATTCTCTTAAAGGAACAGTACTACAATCTTGACAGACATGGGAACCATTCTCTGACCTTTCAAATATAACTTCAAATATAACAACGGCAAACTGTTGATGTGCTCTGTCAGTCTTGCTCTCCTCTTATTTAGGCTCTCAAAATTCAAGTATCACATATTTTAAAGTTCAAAATATTATGCATAAAAGTTGTGCATCTTAACTCCTTAAAGTTACTCACAGTTAACTCTAAAGATTCCTTAGTTTCACTCATAAAACTCCCTTGAAAAAATAAAATGTTCTAATTGTAGTTATTTATTCTTTATCTAAAATGAAGGCTTCTTCAGTCTGTTTTTGGAAGTTTTTTTTTATACTCTTTGATTCATTCTCTTACTGACTGTCCTGAATGTCAGAGGGAGGCAGAATGGCGCTCTCCCAGCAAGCTTAGACCCCATAATGATAGGTGTTCAACCAAAGAGTGCTTGTTAATGGTTGTTCTTGGGGCTTTCTGGCTGATGGGCTACCATTCCCTTACCACTTCCTCTCAGACGCAATTCTTCATCAGAGGGAAAATTCCATTATTAAACTTTATTCTGTGGCAGCAAAACGGGCATTCCTCTTTAAAGGTAAGCCTGAACCTTAAGCTTTTGACTCCATAGTTTCCACCAGAGCAACTTTGTCATATATTTCTTCTTACTAATTTTGGGCTTTAAGTAGAAATTAGAAATTTCTAACTAAAAACCGAGAGGCCAAAACATCCTTAGTGTTAGTTGCTCAGTATGCCTCTTCGTGACCCCCATGGACTGTAGCCCGCCAGGCTCCTCTGTCCATGGAATTCTCTAGGCAAGAACACTGGAGTGGGTAGCCATTCCCTTCAAAGGGGGATCTTCCCAACCCAGGGATCGAACCTGGGTCTCCTGCGTTGCAGGCAGATTCTTTACCGTCTCAACCACCATAATACTCTTTTTTTGCCTCTGAATCCCTTTATGATAATGAAAACATTGAGGTTACCTTGGCAGCACTGGCCAGAGTTCCTGCTAGAAAGCATCCTGTACACTCTCAAATCCCAGAGGATGTTAGACAACTGAAAGAGCTGCATCAATTGCAAATGACAAAATTTCTCAAAAAACATAGAAATTAACTGAAGTTATAGCTTATTTTTATTTTGTTTTTGACAGAGTTGTCCAATTCATAGGAGCGTTAATGAACTCTTATGGGTTTTTCCTTTAGCAAAAATAGTCATTTCTTTAACCCTTTCAATATTTTTCTTAATTCTGACTCTCCTTTCCAGGTAGATAGGGAGTAGGGATATTTTAAATGTATTGTCTCACCACTGCCAAATTTTTTTTTTAAGTACCTAAAGGACATTAATTAGTTTAGATTCCTCCAACTGATCAATTAAATGCCTTAGTTTTCATTTCAACTTTAACACCGTAGTTCATCTGGTTATGAGATGGCTGGATGGCATCACTGACTCGATGGATGTGAGTCTGAGTGACCTCCGGGAGCTGGTGATGGACAGGGAGGCCTGGCTGCGGTTCATGGGGTCGCAAAGAGTTGGACATGACTGAGCGACTGATCTGATCTGATCTGATCTGATCTGATCCTACTTTCTTAACCTGTATCCATTCCCTCCTCATTGAAATCTCCCTTGCTTACTGTTGCTAGATACATCATGATAGAGTCAAATGACCAGCTCAAAAACTTCTACTGGCTCATAACAATTGACAAAATAAAGGCTAGATTTATTAATCTGATACTAAAAAGACCATTCCAAATGATGTCCCACCCAACTCTACAAACCTTCCAGCAAAAATAAACTGCTCCGCCACTCCCAAATAATCCTTGGACATTCCTACCTCAATTCCTAGTTTATGCCACTCCCTTGTCTTAGATTGCTGCCTCCCCCTCCGACCCCCATCTATTCTGTTCTTAAGCCATAGGTCATGGCACCTTTGGAGAAGGAAACGGCAACCCACCCCAGTATTCTTGCATGAGAAAACCTGTGGACAGAGGAGCCTGGTGGGCTGCAGTCCACGGGGTCAAAAAAGAGTTGGACAGGACTCAGTGACTAAACCGGAGAAGACAATGGCACCCCAATCCAGTACTCTTGCCTGGAAAATTCCATGGACGGAGGAGCCTGGTGGGCTGCAGTCCATGGGGTCGCTAGGAGTCGGACACGACTGACTTCACTTTCCTTTTTCACTTTCATGCATTGGAGAAGGCAATGGCAAGCCACTCCAGTGTTCTTGCCTGGAGAACCCCAGGGACGGGGGAGCCTGGTGGGCTGCCATCTATGGGGTTGCACAGAGTCAGACATGACTGAAACGACTTAGCAGCAGCAGCGCAGTGACTAAACAACAACACAGCACCCGTCTTAATTACACACACACAAGAGTTTTCTCCTCCTCCTCATGGCAACTGACGTATTCTGACTTATATCACTGGTAATCCCATCTTTTCTCTCCATGATGCCTGCATTGGGCATTGCTGCGTTAAAATGTTTGCTGAGAGGTGAATAAAGGAGAAAACCACATGCCAAACAGACGTCTAGGACAACATAAGTTACCTAATAAACCATTAAATGTAGAAAACCCAGATGTGCTTCTTTTCCCCAGGCATTGTTCATTTTCCTTCATCCTAGAATTCTGACCATAGCAATCTTTACCCTTGAGCATGACCCCTTTGCAGGCTACCAACTCACTAGGCTATGCAACTTGCCTCTCTTGCCTCAGAATATAATCCCCTCTTCTCAGGCCTTTTATTTCTTCCTTACCTCTGATTTAGGCATAGCAACCTTGACTGTCAAAGTTGAAACATCAACTAGTTATAGTGGGCTTCCCTAATGGCTCAGTTGGTAAAGAATCCACCTGCAATGCAGGAGACCCCAGTTTGATTCCTGGGTTGGGAAGATTCTCTGGAGAAGGGATAGGCTACCCTTCTATAAAAAAACTATAGTACTTTTCCACATATTTATAAGAGGGAACTGAGATTGTGTGATAGACCCAAATACACAGGGTTTTGCTTTGGTTTTAGTCCATAATTTTCACCTCTTAAAACAATTCATTTATCATGTAATAATTAGCATATTCAAATATTGGTTTATTCTCTCTAATAGCATGCTGAAGTCCATGGGGTCACAAAGAGTTGGACACGACTGAACAACTGAACTGATAGCCCCTTGAAAAATAGAAATAATTAAAAGGTAAGCAGTAGAATGCAACAATAATAATCACAAACTGGCTATGCTATAAATTAATCATATCTATTTTAAAATTATATGTAAACTCAAAAATCCTACTAAGGAAAAGAGA
The DNA here is from genome assembly GCA_935064755.1 of Tragelaphus eurycerus. Lineage (NCBI taxonomy): Eukaryota > Metazoa > Chordata > Mammalia > Artiodactyla > Bovidae > Tragelaphus > Tragelaphus eurycerus. Next base: position 848,813 of record CAKXYN010000259.1, on the reverse strand, counting down.
AAGGAGCAGTTCAGGCCCTTAAAGACACTGGGAACAGCTGCATAATTTAATCCTAACACATCCAAGGCATTTTACACTTGTTAGGTCCAAGCCAACTTCTGACAAATTACTCTGTGATGTTGGAATGAAAATTTGGGGCAAGACTCCCATGGTAGGACATGTTTAGTCTAGATTCCTTGGGACTTGTTCAGGACCACTCAGGGGTACCAGAGGGACACCAGGTTTGTCGTCCATGACATTTTCACCACCCTAGTTCTTGGAGGTGCCAGCAAGTTGCATCTTATTCCCCAGAAATCCCTTCCTGAACCGTGGTGGTACGCTTGGGGGCTATGAAGCCATACCAGAGGATCTGCATATCTTATAGTCAGGAAACTCTAAAAGATGTCTTATGTTTGCACAATGTAACCGCTAGAAAAATTCAACAACTGTCTCCTAAATAACAAGAGTATGCCAAGGTAATGTCTTCACAGGATGCAGAGGAAGTTACTACATGTGCTTCACAGTCAGAAACGGCTCAGAAATCTGAAGGATTATGTGAGGTAATCCAATAGAGTTTCCATTGGAAACAGAAGGCTTAAGTTCACATTACAGTTATACAAAACACAGAGGCGTTCGCTGTCTACTGCTTAATTCTATCTTTCTCACATGAACTGCCCTGGAAATGTCACTGTAGTCTGCCAAGCGACTTACTGTTTCTAAATTTTCATTGTGATTCAATAGTTGATGCATAAAAGGTATGAGGACTGTCAAGGGCGAAAAGTTGCTCCCAAGCAATAAATCGGTCGTTCATTACTTGAATAAGCCAATAAGATACAAAGCAGGGGCTTGACAAAAGACAATCATGCAAAATGCTTCCTTCCTGTTAAATGATGGCTCAATGCCTACTAAGAAACAATGCAACCTGTGAAAATAAAAGATCTCCTGAGGCGGGGGAACCGGCTGGGGGACACAAGCTAATGTACAACTGTAGGATAAGATTTAATTTCCACTAAGCCTATCGATCACTCTTCACTTAAACTAAAAATGTAGCCATTTTGTGAAGGAGAATTCTGCCTTATAGTTTTCCCTATTCCTATGGAGAAAACAGAAAATGTGACACCTCTCTCTGAATCATATGTAGTATATTGTCCTTTGACATTAATTTTGTCTTTTGTATTGTCCTTCAAAAGACTGTATTTTAAACCATTACATTGTTTTCCCTTATATATATTTGTATCCTTTTTTATGGCCTGTCTCAATTGTTATAAGTACAGTATCTTACTGTATCAACAAAGCAAAAGTTTTTCTGATGAGTTACCAAGGGTATGATAAGAAGAAAATTTATCTCATCATATTAATGGAAATACTGGCCAATGACATAAAGGCATCTACAAAAATGTTCCCATGACATGCTAAAAGATTTCTCTCCAAACTGAATAGTCTGCCTTTCCACTAAATCCTCCCCTTCCCCCACATTTTCCAAAGATGCTTTGAAGTATAAGAACTCAAAAGTTGGAAAGTGCCGATTTGGGATAATGTTAGCAATTTAAGTCTTTATTTCTTATCTATCAATTCCCCTATGAATAAACTTTAATTCGCTTCCACATCCATTGGGGAGGGGCAAGAGGGCAAGGGAATAAAATATCAGAAAGGCTAGTAACATACTTTTAAAATGAGCATTTTCAGTTCAAACCTCCATTTGGTTTTTGTGGGATTTAATTTCCACTGAACAGAAATCAAGTACAGATGTATTTGATTTCTCCTTAAGCGTTGGTTATGGATGAATGCAAGGACCATAAAATGCAACAGAGAAACACTGGAGCAGAGTACACAGAGGAATGTATCTTGCCTTCAATCACGTGTTTATGAGCCTTTCACATTACGGAAATAAAATGTCTGGTACATTGCAACTTAGGTTAACAAAGTAGAAGAGACCAAAACACTTGTCAGAGGTGATCAGCCACAATATATATAGTACATTGCAATTCTAATTAAATAAAGCTGTGAGGTCCTTCGGCTATTAAAAATGTCATCAGCAATTAAGCTAATTTGTGTCTGACCAAGGCTTTTACAGTAACTGATTACTTACAGATGCCAAGTGCCCCAGAGAACTTTTGTCACCTGTTTTCAATCTTTGGATTGGCAGCCTCACCCTGACAAAACTTACCAGTCTAACACTGGGTTGTGCCATCTGCTGCAAAGAATGATCATTAATTTTTACAGGATCCCATTTACATTACCAAAGGACATTTTATTTTAGCTTTCCCCCTATATTCTAGCCACTATTGCTAATATCTAAAAATAAAATGTCCCAAATGAATGGCACTATTCAAATGTCACAATCTGACATAGTTGTTGAATGAATTCTAAGTGACATTCTTCCCCCTACAAATATAGACTAGATATGAGGTCATCATACTTAGTCTCTCATGCAAAGTGGAAATTCCTTCCACTGGGGGAGGGGGGGGGGGGCCGCCCGGGGGGGAGGGGGGCGGCGGGCGCAGGGGGGGCAAAGAGTGGCGCGGGCGACTGATCTGATCTGATAAACCTTAAAGATTGCTATCACCTTCTCTTTGAACATGCCGGCATGGTTGTGCTGTGCTTAGTTGCTCAGCCATGTCCAACTGTTTTCAATCCATGGACTGTAGCCCGCCAGGCTTCTCTGTCCATGGAATTCTCCAGCTAAGAAAACTGGAGAGGGTTGCCATGCCCTCCTCCAGGGGATCTTCCCAATCCAGGAACTGAACCCAGGTCTCCCACATTGCAGGTGGATTCCTTACCAATCTGAGCCGCTAGGGAAGCCCAAGCATACTGGAGTGGGTAGCCTAGCCCTTCTCCAGGGGATCTTCCCGACCCAGGAATCAAACCGGGGACTCCTGCAATATGGGCAGATTCTTTACCAGCTGAGCTACCAGGGAAGCCCGCAAACACGCTTACTATCTCCCAAAGCAGTCCATTTCTACTTTAAAGAGCTGCAATCTTACAAGACCTGTCCTGACATTGAGTGGAGACCGGTTTATTTGAAACTTCAACTTGCTGATTGTTCTGCTCATTAAATTGATGTCAGTGAAGCCCAAACCACTGTCTATATGACAGTCTTTCAAATATTTGAAATAGCTATCTTTCTCTTCAAGTCTTTTCTAAATATTCCAAATTCTTTCACCTAATTCACATGATACTTGTGTTCTTTTCTTCTTAATGTTATTGTTACAAATGAAATCCATTCTGTCAATGCTAGTATAAAAACCTGTCTCTGAAAAAGTACACAATACTAAATAACAGTCTCACCCAGCATACAGTCTGATTTTTCCAGAAAAATTGTGACACATTGACACTAATGTGTCAATATTACCTACTAATACATTCACTTTGAGGCATCAGGCTCCATTTTTTTGAATATTGTGTGAGCTTTTTTTTTTTTTTCCCATTTTAAAACAAGAAAACAAGTAAGGTCTTCCTTCTCTTTAAGTTGTACCATAAAAATTGTACCACCTATCTACTCAAAACTGTTCCAGATTCCAGACACAAATGAGTAAAGTGTTACTTGCAATTATTTCAGTGCACTGAAATGTGTCTCCTTTATACCTGAAATCTTAAACTAATTTTAAGCAGTGAAGTATGATTTTAACATAGGTTATTCCTTCTTCACATGTTTTTAAAAATTATTACTATTAGTACCATTGCTGTTATTATTATAGTTGTTTCATCTTCATATGCTTATTTTACCTTTTCTAGTTTGAGTATAGTATATCTTAACAGTAAGGAATGAAGCAGGAAATAAATTAAGTGGTTTTTCCTTGGTCTAAGGCCAAATATTAAAATCATACAGTGTTTTTTGAGCTCATTTTATTCACTTACTTCATCTTTTCAAACTCCCTTAATTTTCTGAGTTCATCCAGACATAGGTAAAATCCTTTTTTTTTTTTCACCTTGTCTTTGATACTATTATCATATTTCCATCTCCTGGGACATATTTTTGAAAATCTAGCCCAAAATGGGTTCTTGATGAGCACACCATATAGGTTCCCCATGTTGTTGTTTTTGCTGCACAAGCCCATTTGTGATTTTATGTCAACAAAGGTTAGGAATAAGCAGTTAATAGGAAAACATGGTGCTCTATACATTGTACTAAAACATGTATATTTAAAAAGAAAAAAGGTTTTGCTTTTCAGAGGTAAGGAATTTTATGGTGTCACAATGGTCACATTTTACATGAGGTTGGATGTTCCAAGTGCACATAAAATTTGCACCATAAAACAAGTCTCGCCATGAGGTTGCCATCTGTTAGTGCAGACAAAGACAGGCTGGACTTATGTCCGGACAGGCCATTCAGAGCTCCGGAATGTGGCTGTGGACACAGCAACACCAGCACCAGCTGCCACAGTCGCATTGCTAGATCCTCAGAGCCATTTCCCCAGCATTTACCCTGCCTCCACATTCCAGGCTGGCCTACCTTGGAAAAAATGTTAATACCAATTGTTCTCTTCTCTGGGAGGTCTCACCAATTCAGGGCTTCAGCACAGTTGGGAAAATCTCAGGTCCAGTGTGGCTGGACTTGAGTGCTAAGGTCCTGCTTTTTTGTTTATCATACTTAAAAAGACAAGGGGGAAGGGAGGAGAGGGAAAGGAAGGGAAGTCATATTATTATGACTGATAATAGAATGCAAAACTGTACATTCTATTCATGAGGCAAAACAATACAATAATATAAGCTCATATTTCTCCTATTTGAGTATAAATGCAATACATAAACAGCAAGGATTTCTACTTTCTGTTATTTCCTTCTATCCAAAATGATAAAGAATAGGTTAGCGCTGAAGAATTGATGCTTTTGAACTGTGGTGTTGGAGAAGACTCTTGAGAGTCCCTTGGACTGCAAGGAGATCCAACCAGTCCATTCTGAAGGAGATCAGCCCTGGGATTTCTTTGGAAGGAATGATGCTAAAGCTCAAACTCCAGTACTTTGGCCACCTCATGTGAAGAGCTGACTCATTGGAAAAGACCCTGATGCTGGGAGGGATTGAGGGCAGGAGGAGAAGGGGATGACAGAGGATGAGATGGCTGGATGGCATCACTGACTCGATGGACGTGAGTCTGAGTGAACTCCAGGAGTTGGTGATGGACAGGGAAGACTGGTGTGCTGTGATTCATGGGGTTGCAAAGAGTTGGACATGACTGAGCGACTGAACTGAACTGAACTAGACTGATGCTGAGTAATTACTGACATTTCACTTCTAGATTTACAGAGGTGGCACTATTTAAAAAGGTAACCCAAATTATAATATTATCTATTTCAGTATCAATATCATATACCCATATAGACCTATCTATCAATATACAGACAGAGAAAGAACCACATAGCTGTGGTTCAATGTTTGTGTCATTCTTTAACTTGCAGTTCTATAATTACATATTTCTCTGATTTATAATCATGGTGATCACAAATGTGATTATAATAGCCCATCCTACTTTTCCCTAATTCAGGACAGGAGTTGAAGGTCTACTTGCCCCATTTAACTGATAGCTAAAAGAAGCATCTTCTACAATTGAGAATGGGATCTTATTAGTAAGAAGAACATTGTAAACCCATCTGAGGACTACTGGGATATAATTAAGTAGGAACTTCATTCTAAAACTAGGGCACGCAAGCCCGGGGTTAATAATAGCTGTTCTGGGGCATGCTGTAGAATCTAAGCTTAATCATCCTCATAGCTGAGGATTCATACATTTAGACGATGTCATTTCATTGTGTAACAACAACAACAACAAAACCCAAAAAATATGTTTTGCAAGGAAATCTACTGTGCTCTTGAGGATCTGTGGGTCCAAACACACAGAGTCACAGGTTTTCTCACTGGCTCTGCTTCACCTAAGCCTGGGGATTTGCTGCTGCCATAGACAGAGCTCTGTTATTCCAGATGCAGATGTCACATTCTCTTGGCCACATGATACACAAAAGACATGGGAATGGATTGTCTTTAGGAATCCCAGGTGATTCTAAGGAATTAAGATGATAAAAAGGTCAGTTCAGTATGCCTCACTCCATGAGACCAAAGGTACATATTTACATTTTCACTGGAGCTAGGAAAAAAAAAAGCTGACCCATAGTCCATGCCAATTCTACAGAATTTTCTGAGACACTTTCCGATTGCAGTAGAACTCCTTCTCAAGAGTTTATAATCTATCTCAAGATTTTGCTGCACTAATCACAGCTAAGCCAGGTCATTCTAATATAGAGTGGCAGAGAAATTTTTAAGAAGTTAAGGAATCTAATGGATTATCTAGTTTAATAGCAGCCTCAGCAAAATGATGCATGCTGCTTTTTAATAAATGCAAATTTTATATATATATATATATATATATATATATCATGTTGCTCTGAAATGCGCTGCTGTAGAAAAGTGGCCGGATTTCCAAATGTTTCATTATGCAATATGCAAAGTCTCATACATTAAGTATTGTCTTTGAACTGGAGATCTGCATGCAAGAGGTCTGTTGTAGCATGCCCTCAGCTTGTTAAGGGAAGCAGGATTAGGCAGAGGGAAAAATTTAATTGTAATGTAGTTACAGCAGAAAGTGAAAGAGATAGTCATTCAGTTGTGTCCGACTCTTGGCAACCCCATGGACTGTAGCCCACCAGGCTCCTCTGTCTACGAAGCTCTCCAGGCAATAATACTGGAGTGGGTTGCCATTCCCTTCTCCAGGGAATCTCCCCAGAACCTAGGTGTCCTTCATTGTGGATTGATTCTTTACCAATTGAGCTACTAGGGCTAACCCCAGGAGGATCTCTGGACTAATGTGGCCCTTTAGAGTTGCCCTCTACAGAGGCACAGAACCCATGCAAGCACATGTTGTTACTCAAGAGCTATGCTAAGGTTTGGCAATAAGGATAAAAAAATGGTGCCTGACCTCAAGGCTCTCAAGGTCGAGTGGAGCAGAGAGCAGGTAAAGAAGGATACAAGGCAGGGTGATAGGTCTGGAACAGCAGTGTGAGGCACTGTGCCAGTGCAAGTGCCTAGCACACAACCCACAGCTCAGAGGCATTACTACAAATTGCTAGGATGCTGTGTGCTCATTTTCCCTTTAATGATGAGTTTTCTTTAGTGTATTGCTTCTTTTGAATTTCTGAGTTATTTCTACAGTGATGAGAGATGGAGTGTCTTTTATTACATTATGTGGAAGTGGGAAGCTAGGAGTTGGAAAAAGTCCAACCCTGAAACATTTTTGCTTAAAGGAACAATATTGAAAATCTGAGGGTCATCTTCCTTCCTATTGTTAAGCTCTCTCACCTGAAAATAAACAAACAATAAAGCTGTAAGCTTCTCGTGGTGTGAAGCCAGCTTCCAGGAGTCAACTGTGCACATCTCTTGCCAACGCCATTGTCAGTGATATCTGGTTGGTAGCATAAAAGTGGTCTTGGCGGCAGAATCTACACCAAAGAAATTGGCAAGTGCTACAAGTCAGACCTATTTTCTTTCCTCAAAGAGTCAGTTTTAAAACATTTACTGGCACGCTGTTGCTTATAACTAATGCTATTATTTTGGCAATAGAATTTTCCTGGTTGCCATATTCTTGGCAATGAATTAGCAATTTTTGCATTTACAGGAATCTACTTATCAATGTTGGCAGAAGGTGAAAAATCACTGCTTTCCTTCCCAAAGAAGACCTTTCCCAGTGGTCAAACTCATTTTCTGACTACAGACATGACCTAAAACCTAAAGAAAGAAGGTTAGCTCTAATCAGTGGTAATCAAAAGGGCTCTCCAGATATTTCCCATCATGTCTCCTGAAATCTGTATCCTTGAGTTTAGTACATCAAATGTCAGATGAAAACAACCAGTAATGAAAAATGATCATACCCTTGAGGGTGCAACAGAGTGTGGCACTTCTGATTTCAGGGGACAAGAGTATGGCATGGAATACCTGCCCTCTAAAGTTTATTTCTGAAATCCTGTTATGCCTGCTGTGTCAAGTGAGTTACTAACAGAGTACAGAAGAACCAGGACAAAGGCAAATCCCAGAGAGTGAGAGGAGGGCTCTGAGCCATAATCCATTATAAATTGGGAGAGGGGAATAAAAATCAATTCACAGAGAAAGATGGCTGCAGACACTTCATTACAAATGACAAGAAAAAGTCAAAATGGCTCCCCTAAAATACAAATATCATGTAATCAAATGCTTATTAACAGTTCATCAGGACTGATTAAATAAATTAGATGCTAGGCTTCTCAATGTTTAAATCCAGATTCTTAATCTATAGCTTGTGTTCCTTTCATTCACCAAAAAACATTTTTGAATGTCTTATCAAAAACTGCCCAATTTGGTGAGCTCTTTAAGAGGAAGAATACATTATAAAAAACAGAATTTAAAACGTAAAAGGGTTTTCTTTTCATTTTACAGTGACTTTGGACACAAAATCACACAGGAACACTGGACACACGCACACAAAGCATAACACACATCAAATTTTACTACAACTATGATTCTTCTATGATAGCATTTATTCACTGCATTACAAGAATGATTGGTTAATATTCACATCCATCCTCACTCACATTTAAGCAGTGTCTGACCTTTATTTAGACCAGTGGTTCTTGAAGTGTGGTCCCAGACTAGAAGCATCATCCAGACATACCAGTTAGATATACAAATTCTTGGGCTTCACCCTAGACCTACTGAATCTAACTATAACTGACAACACTGTATTGTATAATTGAAATTTGCTGAGAGAGTAGAACTTAAATGTTTTTTTTTTTTTAAAGATCAGATCAGATCAGCCACTCAGTTGTGTCTGACTCTTTGTGACCCCATGAATCGCAGCACGCCAGGCCTCCCTGTCCATCACCAACTCCTGCAGTTCACCCAGACTCACGTCCATCCAGTCAGTGATGCCATCCAGTCATCTCATCTTCTGTCATCCCCTTCTCCTCCTGCCCTCAATCCCTCCCAGCATCTGAATCTTCTCCAATGAGTCAACTCTTCGCATGAGGTAGCCAAAGTACTGGAGTTTCAGCTTTACCATCATTCCTTCCAAAGAAATCCCAGGGCTGATCTCCTTCAGAATGGACTGGTTGGATCTCCTTGCAGTCCAAGGGACTCTCAAGAGTCTTCTCCAGCACCACAGTTCAAAAGCATCAATTCTACAGTGCTCAGCCTTCTTCACAGTCCAACTTCCACATCCATACATGACCACAGGAAAAACCGTAGCCTTGACTAGATGAACCTTTGTTGGCAAAGTAATGTCTCTGCTTTTGAATATGCTATCTAGGTTGGTCATAACTTTCCTTCCAAGGAGTAAGTGTCTTTTAATTTCATGGCTGCAGTCACCATCTGCAGTGATTTTGGAGCCCAGAAAAATAAAGTCTGACACTGTTTCCACTGTTTCCCCATCTATTTCCCATGAAGTGATGGGACCAGATGCCATGATCTTCGTTTTCTGAATGTTGAGCTTTAAGCCAACTTTTTCACTCTCCTCTTTGGCTTTCATCAAGAGGCTTTTGAGTTCCTCTTCACTTTCTGCCATAAGAGTGGTGTTATCTGCATATCTCAGGTTATTGGTATTTCTCCTGGCAAACTTGATTCCAGCTTGTATTCCAGTCCAGCGTTTCTCATGATGTACTCTGCATATAAGTTAAATAAACAGGGTGACAATATACAGCCTTGATGTACTCCTTTTCCTATTTGGAACCAGTCTGTTGTTCCATGTCCAGTTCAAACTGTTGCTTCCTGACCTGCATACAAATTTCTCAACAGGCAGATCAAGTGGTCTAGTATTCCCCTCTCTTTCAGAATTTTCCACAGTTTATTTGGATCCACACAGTCAAAGGCTTTGGCATAGTCAATAAAGCAGAAATAGATGTTTTTCTAGAACTCTCTTGCTTTTTCCATGATCCAGCAGATGTTGGCAATTTGATCTCTGGTTCCTCTGCCTTTTCTAAAACCAGCTTGAACATCTGGAAGTTCATGGTTCACATATTGCTGAAGCCTGGCTTGGAGAATTTTGAGCATTACTTTGCTAGCGTGTGAGATGAGTGCAATTGTGCAGTAGTTTGAGCATTCTTTGGCATTGCCTTTCTTTGGGATTGGAATGAAAACTGCCCTTTTCCAGTCCTGTGGCCACTGCTGAGTTTTCCAAATTTGCTGGCATATTGAGTGCAGCACTTTCACAGCATCATCTTTCAGGATTTGGAATAGCTCAACTGGAATTCCATCACCTCCACTAGCTTTGTTCATAGTGATGCTTTCTAAGGCCCACTTGACTTCACATTTTAGGATGTCTGGCTCAAGGTCAGTGATCACACCATCGTGATTATCTGGGTCGTGAAGATCTTTTTTGTACAGTTCTGTGTATTCTTGCCACCTCTTCTTAATATCTTCTGCTTCTGTTAGGTCCATACCATTTCTGTCCTTTATTGAGCCCATCTTTGCATGAAATGTTCCCTTGGTATCTCCAATTTTCTTGAAGAAGTCTCTAGTCTTTCACATTCTGTTGTTTTCCTCTATTTCTTTGCACTGATCACTGAGGAAGGCTTTCTTATCTCTCCTTGCTATTCTTTGGATGTCTGCATTCAGATGCTTATATCTTTCCTTTTCTCCTTTGCTTTTCACTTCTCTTCTTTTCACAGCTATTTGTAAGGCCTCCTCAGACAGCTATGTTGCCTTTTGCATTTCTTTTCCATGGGGATGGTCTTTATCCCTGTTTCCTGTAGAATGTCACGAACCTCATTCCATAGTTCATCAGGCACTCTATCTAGCAGATCTAGGCCCTTAAATCTCTTTCTCACTTCCACTGTATAATCATAAGGGATTTGATTTAGGTCATACCTGAATGGTCTAGTGGTTTTCCCTACTTTCTTCAATTTAAGTCTGAATTGGGTAGGAGGAGGTAAATATGAAGGTGATGAGTGTATTAAATAACTCGATTCAAAATGAATACTTATATGATATAAGTTCCAAGATGTATACTTTAGAGACTTCCTTTGTAGCTCAGTTGGTAAAGAATCTGCCTGCCATGCAGAAGACCTGGGTTCAATTCCTGGGTCAAGCAGATCTCCTGGAGAAGGAAATGGCAACCCACTCCAGTATTTTTGCCTGGAGAATACCATGGACAGAGGAGCCTGGCAGGCTATGGTCCATTGGGTTGCAGGAGTCAGACAGAATTTAGCAATTAAACCACCACCAAGATGTATACTTTAAATATATAATAATTTCATTTGTCAATTATACCTCAGTGAAGCTGGAAAAACAAAAAGATAAATTTTTTTTTAAAAAAGAAAGAATATTGGTAGCATTCAACAATCAACGCGTCGAAGAACCCTGCAAGTGATTCTGATCTCAAAGTTTGAGAACCCCTGGTTTAGAAGTAAAGGGAGAATCCCATGGACCAAGAAGCCTAGTAGGCTGCAGTCCATGGGGTCGCACAGAGTCAGACATGACTGAAGCAAGTTAGCAGCAGCAGAAGTAAAAGATAAATCAGGGTATATTCTAATTCACACAAAGATGGACTGATAGATGGCACATGTGAAGGCACAGATTATGTGTATCCTGTATCATTATTATCTTCTGCAGTGTCTGCCCATGGTCAAGGTCAGTAAACACTTCCCAAAAGAACAGCCTTCCTTTGCTCTCTTTATCCGTTAAAGAAATAATGCTAATTGAATACATCAAAAAATCCTCAGGCTCCGTTGCCTTTAGTAAAATTCAGTTTGGGGTCCTGCCTCAAAATTCCATTTGATCGTGTTTTATAATATTACTATTTTAGATAGAGTTGTTTCAAATAAATGGTCCACAATCTATTCCCTTTCACTGTCAGTTCTCCAGGGGAAAATGGTCAGGCATGAGAACACCCAAGTGCTCTAAATTCGATATGATTTGACCTGTAAGGCTCATCCTTTTATTTTCTGAAACAAGTCTTTCCAACAAAAATGTTTACTAAACTTCATGTTTATTGAATGGTTACTAAATGTTTGGCGGGTAAAGAACATCCTGATTTATTTCTTTCCATCTTTAAACATACAAAAAGATACCTAGTCACCAAAAGACACCTCATTTTCATTCTAAAAAGGACAGTGTGTTCAGTATCATTTGCTCTGGAAAAAGGAAATTCCAGGGACAGAGGAGCCTGGCATGCTACAGTCCATGGGATTGCAAAGAGCTGGTCACCACTTAGTGACTAAACAACAACATCAGGAGAGGTGGCAATGAGAGCAAGTTACTCTGTTCAAGTACACAGCAGTTGTCACAATAGAATATGGATTCATTAAGGTTGTAGGAAATTGCTTCTCAGCAAGGACATGATACAAAAGACAAAGCATCATCATTTTGAGGGGCTTTCTACCATGGTAAAGGCATCAGGGTAGAGCAATCCAGTTTCAATTCAGAAATCAAGGCAGGCTGTGATGAAGCTGGTCAGACAGACTCCTTTCACAGGTCATTGAAATGCTTCTCTGAGCAAACATTCCTCCACGATCTCTTTCTGTTTAATGTGCCACCCAAACATCTCTGCACATCAACACCATTTGACTCATATAGACAACACCCAAATTAACAGAGTTCACTTTGAAACCTCTGTAACTTGATGGAAATTAACATGGCTCATCTCAAGACACGATTGGTGATCATAAGACAAAAGTTCCCTGCTGAGCTTTCTTTGTGCTTCTGATCTTAGTGTAATTTTTGTCACTTTGAGTATTTGAGATTTTGCTAATACTTCTTCTCTCCTAAGGTTTTTTTAATTCCACGCCTGCATCAAAAACTTAACTGAATGCAAGGGGGTTCAAGTTACACATATTCAAATGTGCTTAGAGCTCCATACAAGTTCACCTGCAATGACTAGTAGTTTGATCTTGAAAATAATGAGTCATATACATTGCTGCTGTTGAGGTATAGCTACATCCATGACCCCAACAAAGTAATCATTTAACCTGAGGTTCTTCAACAGTGTGCAAGAAAATATAGAGGTACTATCCATAAACCCTGCAGAAAACTGTTGTGAAAACAAGCAGGGAATATTCTGCTAACAACAGCTAAGTGAATGCAAACATAATCCCGTGCTGTACAGTTAAAACCAGCAGTTTCCAGAATGGCCTAGATACTACAGGTGTACAATGTAAAATGAGGTCTCATGGCTCAAGGTAAGTAACTGACTGCTGCTCTGCTTTCTAATGCACTAAAATAACTGCTACACTTATGCCTTCATAGATGTTATATTTTTTAGTCTCCTGGTCAGTGAGCTATGTACATTGATGACTTGCACTCCAATTGATTATGCAAAATGACAACTGAGGGGTGATAAGTTACTCATGGCCTCTGCAAACTGACCTTGCGGGCTGTCACAGTTTATTATAAAATTTTTATTGTAACATGGTGGGGGAAAAAAAGGTGTACCCTGGCACCATGGTTCCCTGGCTGAAGGGTGGGAGGGAATTTTCTTTGCATGGGAAAATTTCTCAACAAGCTTTTGATGGTGTAAGTGCAAGTTCATGGGATCTGGATACCATTTAGTTTGAGAGTATCAAGAAAGAAGTTTTCTACCTGCATGGAGAACAGAGCAGAAGAGACCAGAGGAGAGAACAGGGTGGAAAAGGAAAGAGGAGCTATGAAGAGCATGAAGCTCTCTCCTAACAAAGACTATGGTGGGCACGCTGGAGTGTGCAAAAGACAGTGTGAAAATGTAGATAATCCCTGTTCCATTTTTCCAGTTATTTTTTTAAATAACATTTTATGGAAAAACCCAAACAAACATTTTGGCCAACCCAATAGTAGAAAAATCTTTAGTTTCTGTGTAAGTAGTCTTTGTGAGGACTCAAAGATGGTGATGATTTTCACATCTATGCTACATAGCACAGAATGGAGAAAATATGTAAGAAGTGGAACTTTAAAAGCTAGAGACAGAGAAAATGTCCTAGAAATTTTCAAAAAATCCTGACAATAGCTCTGTATTTCTATAGGGCATAGAATTAGAGGTGAAGCTGTTGAACAAACTCCTGAGATATTCAAGATATGCAGGTCTCTAACAACAGACTAGTTCTAAATAGGAAAAGGAGTACGTCAAGGCTGTATATTGTCACCCTGCTTATTTAACTTATATGCAGAGTACATCATGAGAAATGCTGGACTGGAAGAAACACAAGCTGGAATCAAGATTGCCGAGAGAAATACCAATAACCTCAGATATGCAGATGATACCACCCTTATGGCAGAAAGTGAAGAGGAACTCAAAAACCTCTTGATGAAAGCGAAAGAGGAGAGTGAAAAAGTTGGCTTAAAGCTCAACATTCAGAAAACGAAGATCATGGCATCTGGTCCCATCAATCCATGGGAAATAGATGGAGAAACAGTGGAAACAGTGTCAGACTTTATTTTGGGGGGCTCCAAAATCACTGCAGATGGTGACTGCAGCCATGAAATTAAAAGACGCTTACTCCTTGGAAGGAAAGTTATGACCAACCTAGACAGCATATTTAAAAGCACAGACATTACTTTGCCAACAAAGGTCCGTCTAGTCAAGGCTATTGTCTTTCCTGTGGTCATGTATGGTTGTGAGAGTTGGACTGTGAAGAAGGCTGAGCGCTGAAGAATTGATGCTTTTGAACTGTGGTGTTGGAGAAGACTCTTGAGAGTCCCTTGGACTGCAAGGAGATCCAACCAGTCCATTCTGAAGGAAATCAGCCCTGGAATTTCTTTGGAAGGAATGATGCTAAAGCTGAAACTCCGGTACTTTGGCCACCTCATGCGAAGACTTGACTCATTGGAAAAGACTCTGATGCTGGGAGGGATTGGGGGCAGGAGGAGAAGGGGATGACAGAGGATGAGATGGCTGGATGGCATCACTGACTCGATGGACGTGAGTCTGGGTGAACTCTGGGAGTTGGTGATGGACAGGGAGGCCTGGCGTGCTGCGATTCATGGGGTCGCAAAGAGTCTGACACAACTGAGAGACTGAACTGAACTGAACTGAAGGTTCTACTTTAGCTTACTGAATATTTTATATTCTAAAGAAATATGGCATCCCTAGGGAGTGGATGTTAAAAAAGAGATACATAGATTCCAGGTTTAGAATGACTCATGTAAATAAAGACCTTTAATGGCACCCCACTTCAGCACTCTTGCCTGGAAAATCCCATGGATGGAGGAGCCTGGTAGGCTGAAGTCCATGGGGTTGCTAAGAGTTGGACACAACTGAGCAACTTCACTTTCACTTTTCACTTTCATGCATTGGAGAAGGAAATGGCAACCCACTCCAGTATTCTTGCCTGGAGAATCCCAGGGACAGGGGAGCCTGGTGAGCTGCCGTCTGTGGGGTTGCACAGAGTCGGACACGACTGAAGCGACTTAGCAGCAGTAGCAGCAGCAGCAAGTCACTCTACAGCACAGTATATTCAGATATGAATGCTTCTAAGTTTAAGTGCCAAGGTACAAACTTTTTCAAATTTTGTAAATTAAGATATAAACCTTCAACTTACACTGACCATATATTTAATGAAAACTGGGACAAAGTCCTTGCCAAGAAAGGAACCATAAAAACTCATGGCTATAAAGATACCCCTTTGAGGCGAGTTGTTTTCCTCTCAGAGGTAAAATGTTCTCTAGTAGTTTTTTATCAAAAGGTAAAATTGGATAAGACTTCCTTTCAATTATTTCTAGTAACATGATCTTTGATTTTATTTTCCTTTTTTTATTAGCAATGTGTTTCTCAGAAACACCAAGATTATCATTGCAGGTCCCTTCATGACCCCTTTAAAAAACATTCAATCCCTATTTTGAAAGATAAAAGGAGTTCATTGGCTGGAGAGTTGGATCATTTTTATCAAGAGATGGTAATCCTTAAATTGTGTGACTTCTTAGGTCTACTTTCTTCATTTGAAAAATAAGCATTCAATGGGATAACAGCAAAGGTTCCAACTGAGGTTCATTATTTTCCCTCTGTTCAGATAACAGAAAGTACAGTAACTGCTTTCTATTTCTACCTCAGTCAGAAGCCTGTCTGCAACAGGCCACAGAAACGAGTTCAAAATTTCCTTTGTTGACCACAAGATCATATGCCTTGACAGTCTGGCTAACTGCTCTGCTTACTTTTCTGGGAATGAGGTCTATGCCAGCATGGGAATTTAATTTGAGGAACAACAACAATAGCAAAAAAAAACAAAAACTTACATGAGGCTTATCTAGTCTAGGATTAAACACAATTTTTTTTTTTTTTGATGATCTATTCTCTCCTGGTCCCTCATTAAAAAAAAAAAAAAAAAAATCTCCCCAAACTAATTCTGAACAACATCAACGAAGGCAGCTATGGAATGGACTTCAAGTACTGGGCTTCATCACGGCCTTGGAGAAGATGTGCTAAATCCCAAATGCCCTGGCCAATTATATTTCACAGACAATTTCAATTAATTTTAGAAAGACAGAACTGCTTACAGAGATACTTGGCTTTATCAGACACTTTACTGAACAGACAAAGATGTTGGTTTTTCAATTCTAGCTCATGTGTTTAAATGTCATAGAACAGTATAGCTAATAGGTTACAATGATTTGTTTTAGATCTGTAGTTATTGAATCAAGCACATAAAGAGTGACCTAGAACTTTATCTTGGTTCAGAGAAGGGTCAAACATTTACTTTCCACAACAGTATAAGTATACACAAAGTCATGAAATTAGTCGTTTGTGTCTCTCTTAGATAGTAATTGTACAACAGGAATCTTATCACTATAAAATCAAGCTTGATTATAGTCTGAGATAGTAAAGAAATAGATGATTAAGTTCATCTGGTCTTTCTCATATGAAATAGCAGCAAATGTACATAGAAAAATAATTTTCATTTAGGAACATGTGTTAACCCAAGGAGATATTAGATCTAAAGAAAAACAAGTCTCTAGTTAAGAGCTGAATTTACAAGAACATGCTGATCTAAGTCAGATAAGTTCAAAGGAACAGTCTAAATATTTGATCACCAAGAAATCACAATGAGAAAACAGTATGCGTATCTGCTAGCCTTTCTGGTATCACCCAATATAAAAATAGGTACCAATATCATATATAACTTGAACTGTAAAAAATAATCCTTATTGTCCCAAAAACAAAATTTGCAAAAATTATATTTGTATTGCTAGAGAATATGAAAACAGAATATAAACAGGCACAACTTTTCTGAAGACAATTTGGCAACATGTATTAATATCTATATACCCTTGTTCCACCAAGGTCATATGTAGAAATGTTTCTGAAGAACCAATCAGATCAAGGCACAAAGACAAGTGTGCCAGAAACTTCACTTCAGTGGCACTCAAATCAAAAATTGGGAAACATTAACATGTTCATCATCAGGGGCTTGGTTACATATATTATGATGCAATAACTTCATGCAACACTATGCTGCCCTAAAAGAGGTAATTCCACGTGCTAACACGGAAAGACGATATTTCCAGCATATTATTGAATCAAAAACTTATGCAACTGATGCAAGTTTCTTGTAATATTATATACATGTAATATAAATGTGTGTAAGAATGAAAAGCTGCTGGAAATTTGTGTATGAAAATATTAAAGTGGCTAACACTGTGTATCAAATACACAACTCTTTTTATTTGTGTGTCAAACTTTCTATATTTCACATTCTTACAGTGAGCATTTACCAGGCCTATAATCCACAAAAGAAACTGTAAAGAGATCAATATGCCTTTTAAAATGTGACACACATCAGCAGAATACTCTATCTGCTCTAAAATTAATTTCCACACTGTCCTAGTTTGAAGACTAGAATTAGAGATAGAACTAAATTGGTGTGAGCTTGCTTGCAAACTCCTTAAGTTCCAGTTTTTTAGTAAGCATATATGTCTTTATCCAGAGAAGGCAATGGCACCCCACTCCAGTACTTTTGCCTAGAAATGCCCATAGACGGAGGAGCCTGGTAGGCTGCAGTCCATGGGGTCCCTAGAGTTGGACACAACTGAGCGACTTCACTTTCACTTTTCACTTTCATGCATTAGAGAAGGAAATGGCAACCCACTCCAGTGTTCTTGCCTGGAGAATCCCAGGGACGGGGAAGCCTGGTGGGCTGTCGTCTATGGAAGCCTGGTGGGCTGCCCTCTATGGGGTCGCACAGAGTCAGACACAACTGAAGCGACTTAGCAGCAGCAGCAGCATATCTTTGTCACAACTTGTAAAATTTCCAAATTGTTCATTTTCACAAATTGAGTTGCTTTGTAAAAAATGAGACACATTTACGTTGATATTTTACAAATTATACAAGTGTTCAAAGAGTAGGTATCTAAAATTACTCTTTAATTAAATAGAGGTTCCCAGAAGCACTTCTTAATTGCTAATATTTCTAAAGTTTTCAGTATTTACACTATAAAATAGGGATAACTGTAAACTTTTAAGAAAAATCTGACTTCTAATGAAATCATACGTCAGTCTGTACATGTGCATGCTAAGTCGCTTCAGTCCTGTCTGACTCTTTGTGACCCCATGGACTATAGCCTGCTAGGCTCCTCTGTCTATGAGATTCTGCAGCTAGAATACTGGAGTGGGTTGCCATGCCCTCCTCCAAAGGATCTTCCCATCCCAGGGATTGAACCCAGTTTTCTGGGCTCCAAAATCACTGCAGATGGTGACTGCAGCCATGAAATTAAAAGACGCTTACTCCTTGGAAGGAAAGTTATGACCAACCTAGATAGCATTTCAACAGCAGAGACATTACTTTACCAACTCGCCGAGTGGGCCCCCCCCCCCCCCCCCCCCCCCCCCTTCTCCCCACCTCCCGAATTCACTCAAACTCATGTCCATCGAGTCAGTGATGCCATCCAGCCATCTCATCCTCTGTCATCCCCTTCTCCTCCTGCCCCCAATCCCTCTCAGCATCAGTCTTTTCCAATGAGTCAACTCTTCACATGAGGTGGCCAAAGTATTGGAGCTTCAGCTTTAGTATCAGTGAACACCCAGGGCTGATCTCCTTTAGAATGGACTGGTTGGATCTCCTTGCAGTCCAAGCGACTCTCAAGAGTCTTCTCCAACACCACAGTTCAAAAGCATCAATTCACTGGCACTCAGCTTTCTTCACAGTCCAACTCTCACATCCATACATAACCACAGGAAAAACCATAGCCTTGACTAGACGGACATTCGTTGGCAAAGTAATGTCTCTGCATTTCAATATGCTACTAGGTTGGTCATAACTTTCCTTCCAAGGAGTAAGCGTCTTTTAATGCCTGCAATCACCATCTTTAGTGATTTTGTAGCCCAAAATAATAAAGTCTGACACTGTTTCCCCATCTATTTCCCATGAAGTGATGGGACCAGATGCCATGATCTTAGTTTTCTTAATGTTGAGCATAAGCCAACTTTTTCACTCTCCTCTTTCACTTTCATCAAGAGGCTTTTTAGTTCCTCTTCACTTTCTTCCATAAGGGTGGTATCATCTGCATATCTGAGGTTATTGATATTTCTCTCGGCAATCTTGATTCCAGCTTGTGCTTCTTCCAGCCCAGCATTTCTCACAATGTACTCTGCATAGAAGTTAAATAAGCAGGGTGGCAATTAAGCCTTGACGTACTCCTTTTCCTATTTGGAACCACTCTGTTGTTCCATGTCCAGTTCTAACTGTTGCTTCCTGACCTGCATACAGATTTCTCAAGAGGCAGGTCAGGTGGTCTGGTATTCCCATCTCTTTAAGAATTTTCCACAGTTGATTGTGATCCACACAGTCAAAGGCTTTGGCATAGTCAATAAAGCAGAAATAGATGTTTTTCTGGAACTCTCTTGCTTTTTCCATGATTCAGTGATGTTGGCAATTTGATCTCTGGATCCTCTGCCTTTTTTAAAACCAGCTTGAACATCTGGAAGTTCATGGTTCACGTATAGCTGAAGCCTGGCTTGGAGAATTTTGAGCATTACTTTACTAGCATGTGAGTTAAGTGCAATTGTGCGGTAGTTTGAGCATTCTTTGGCATTGCCTTTCTTTGGGTTTGGAATGAAAACTGACCTTTTCCAGTCCTGTGGCCACTGCTGAGTTTTTCAAATTTGCTGGTATATTGAGTGCAGCACTTTCACAGCATCATCTTTCAGGATTTGGAATAGCTCAACTGGAATTCCATCACCTCCACTAGCTTTGTTCATAGTGATGCTTTTTAAGGCCCACTTGACTTCACATTCTAGGATGTCTGGCTCTAGGTGAGTGATCACACTATTGTGATTATCTGGGTCATGAAGATCTTTTTGTACAGTTCTGTGTATTCTTGCCACCTCTTCTTAATATCTTCTGCTTATGTTAGGTCCATACCATTTCTGTCCTTTATCGAGCCCATCTTTGCATGAAATGTTCCCTTGGAATCTCCAATTTTCTTGAAGAAGTCTCTAGTCTTTCACATTCTGTTGCTTTCCTCTATTTCTTTGCACTGATCGCTGAGGAAGGCTTTCTTATCTCTTCTTGCTATTCTTTGGAACTCTGCATTCAGATGCTTATATCTTTCCTTTTCTCCTTTGCTTTTCACTTCTCTTCTTTTCACAGCTATTTGTAAGGCCTCTTCAGACGGCTATGTTGCTTTTTGCATTTCTTTTCCATGGGGATGGTCTTGATCCCTGTCTCCTGTACAATGTCACGAACCTCATTCCATAGTTCATCAGGCACTCTATCTAGCAGATCTAGGCCCTTAAATCTCTTTCTCACTTCCACTGTATAATCATAAGGGATTTGATTTAGGTCATACCTGAATGGTCTAGTGGTTTTCCCTACTTTCTTCAATTTAAGTCTGAATTTGGCAATAAGGGGTTCATGATCTGAGCCACAGTCAGCTCCCGGTCTTATTTTTGCTGACTGTATAGAGCTTCTCCATCTTTGGCTGCAAAGGATATAATCAATCTGATTTCAGTCTATTTTAGATAGACATTAAAAAATTAAGGTAGTTCTATATACTAGGACTAAACCAATAAAAAATTGGAGGTAATTCTATACTAGTATGTAGGACACATGTATAAAGGACTAATAATTGGCAGAGAATGTGCTAGATAAGATGGATAGATAAGTGTAAGACAAACACAACCTGTTCTGTCATTCATCTTTTAGTCTTTCGGGCCCTAAAACTTATTCATTTACCCATTTACTTATGAATCTAGGTAATAAGCTAGCTGTTATCAGTCAGCAATTAGTAAATTCTCAAGTCAATGGGTTGGACAGCTGATGTCTTCATTGAGCAATGTTGATACAGATTTCAGAAAAGAAACAGATACAGAAATAAATAATATTGAAACCAATAGATATAGAAATAAATAATGAAGTGGGAGCTATATATGCAAGTCCAAATCTTCTAAAAATACATTTAAAGGTAAAAGAAATGAGATAAATTATTTTATATATCTTATTAATCACAGTGTATACAAAATGGGTCTTTCCAGGTGACTCTGTGGTAAAGAACCCGCCTGCCAATGCAGGAGATGAGGGTTCAATCCCTGTGGTAAGAATATCTCCTGGAGAAGGAAATGGCACACCCCTCCAGTATTCTTGCCTGAGAAATTCCATGGACGGAGGAACTGGGCAGGATATAGTTCACATGGTTGCAAAAGAGTCAGACACAACTTAGTGACTAAACAACAACAACCTTGGATCCCAGTGGTGGGAGAAGCAATGTGTGTACTGCAAGATGATCAGATCTATGACTTTCCTGAGGATGGGGTAGGGAATGTTTTTGGGGAGGGGGAAGTACATTGACCATTGCAGGGTTGGAGGTACCAACCCTCCACACAGTGGAAAATCCTCCTATAATTTGTAGCTGGTCCTCTCTATACATGGTCCCCACATATTGCATGTCTGAATCCATGGATTCAACCAACCACTGATCACTACTGAAAAAAATCCACATTCAAGTGGAAGCACGGCTGTTCAAGCCCGTGTTGTTCAAGGGTCAACTGTGGTTCAGTTTGGTAGGAGATCAAGGAAGGACAGAACAAGAAACAATTATAGAAGATTAGTATGGAGAAGGCCACTTGTAGTCCCCAACTCAGTTTGTTAGGGTAGTGTGTTTTGAGCTAAAACATAATTTACACATCCACTTTAGGAGAAGTGTCCTGAAGGAAGTGCACAGGACAGGGATGGAGCTGTTGTCATTCTATTGCTCAGTCCTGTCCCACTCTTTCCAGTCCCTTGGACTGCAGCACGCCAGTCTTCCCTATCCTTCACCATCTCCCAGACTTTGCTCAAACTCATGTCCATCGAGTCGGTGATGCCATCCACCCATCTCATCTCTGTCATCCCCCTCTCCTCCCACCTTCAATCTTTCCCAGCATCAGGATCTTTTCCAATGAGTTGGCTCTTCACATCATGTGGCCAAAGTATTGGAGCTTCAGCATCAGTCCTTCCAATGAATCATCAGGGTTGATTTCCTTTAGGACTGACTGGTTGGATCTCCTTGCTATTCAAGAGACTCTCAAGAGTCTTCTCTAGCACCACAGTTCGAAAGCATCAATTCTTTGGCACTCAGCCTTCTTTATGGTCCAACTCTCACATCTGTATATGACTACTGGGAAAACCATAGTTTTGACTATATGGACCTTTGTCAGTAAAGTGATGTCTCTGTTTTTTTATATTCTGTCTAGGTTTGCCATAGCATTTCTTCCAAGGAGCAAGTGTCTTTTAATTTCATACATCACAGCAGGATCCTCTATGACCCACCTCCCAAAATATTGGAAATAAAAGCAAAAATAAACAAATGGGGCCTAATTAAACTTAAAAGCTTCTGCACAACAAAGGAAATTATAAGCAAGGTGAAAAGACAGCCTTCAGAATGGGAGAAAATAATAACAAATGAAGCAACTGACAATCAACTAATCTCAAAAATATACAAGCAACTCCTACAGCTCAATTCCAGAAAAATAAATGACCCAATCAAAAAATGGGCCAAAGAACTAAATACACATTTCTCCAAATAAGACATACAGATGGCTAACAAACACATGAAAAGATGCTCCACATCACTCATTATCAGAGAAATGCAAATCAAAACCACAGTGAGGTACCATTTCACACCAGTCAGAATGGCTGCGATCCAAAAGTCTACAAGCAATAAATGCTGGAGAGGGTGTGGAGAAAAGGGAACCCTCTTACACTGTTGGTGGGAATGCAAACTAGTACAGCCACTATGGAGAACAGTGTGGAGATTCCTTAAAAAACTGGGACTAGAACTACCTTATGATCTAGCAAACTCACTGCTGGGCATACACACCGAGGACACCAGAATTGAAAGAGAAACGTGTACCCCAATGTTCATCCAGCACCGTTTATAATAGCCAGGACATGGAAGCGACCTAGATGTCCATCATCAGATGAATGGATAAGAAAGCTGTGGTACATATACACAATGGAGTATTACTCAGCCATTAAAAAGAATGCATTTGAGTCAGTTCTAATGAGGTGGATGAAACTGGAGCCTATTATACAGGGTGAAGTAAGCCAGAAAGAAAAACACCAATACAGTATACTAATGCATATATATGGAATTTGGAAAGATGGTAACAATAACCCTGTAGGAGACAACAAAAGAGACACTGATGTATAGAACAGTCTTTTGGACTCTGTGGGAGAGGGAGAGGGTGGGATGATCTGAGAGAATGGCATTGAAACATGTGTAATATCATATATGAAACGAGTCACCAGTCCAGGTTCGATGCATGATACTGGATGCTTGGGGCTGGTGCACTGGGACGACCCAGAGGGATGGTATGGGGAGGGAGGTGGGAGGAGGGTTCAGGATGGGGAACACATGTATACCTGTGGCGGATTCATTTTGATATACGGCAAAACCAATATAATATTGTAAAGTTAAAAAATTAAATTAAATTTTTAAAAAAAGATATCCCTAAAGTGACTAGACCTTAAGCAGACCAAAAACCATCCTTAGAGTTTTCTGACTGCTTAAGTCATGACAGAAAAATGTTTTTAAAACTTATATCCATTTATAAATATGAACAGCTTATACCTTTATGCCTACTTGTTCACTATGAAAACAATCTGCCTTAAATAGCATGTTAACTCAGAAAAATCAATACATTAATATGCAAATTCCTGAGGATTCCCAGGCAATATTTTTCTAGTCATTCTACATTAATTTAATTGAAGTAAAAATAAAATAAATTCAAGTTAATGAAGTTATACTGTGAAAAAGGAATTACAGCTGTGTTTTTATTCTCTCCAATGATGTCCTAAATAGATAAGACAGAATACATCAGTTCAGTTCAGTTCAGTACCTCAGTTGTGTCTGACTCTTTGCAATCCCTTGAATCGCAGCACACCAGGCTTCCCTGTCCATCACCAACTCCCAGAGTTCACTCAGACTCACGTTCATCGAGTCAGTGATGCCATCCAGCCATCTCATCCTCTGTTGTCCCCTTCTCCTCCTGCCCCCAATCCCTCCCAGCATCAGTCTTCTCCAATGAGTCAACTCTTGACATGAGGTGGCCAAAGTACTGGAGTTTCATCTTTAGCATCTTTCTTCCAAAGAAATCCCAGGGCTGATCTCCTTCAGAATGGACTGGTGATCAGCAAAAATCAAATCTCAGATGTAGATAATAAATTATTCCATTCTACAAAATGGAAATCCTGTGAAATATCTGAATGGATATAGAATGCGAGGTGCTTTCTCTTGAGTTTTTCCTTCAGATGGCATGTACAATGATTACTTTAGCTGTCTATTGGTAAAGATTGGCTTATAGAAGATTTTCATTCAAAATGTTAGTAAGAATAATAAAGGATAAAAATTTTGTCCTCAGGAAATAGTGTGAAATGGGCTGACAAAGAAAGTCAGTCAATATGCAAGGCTTGATCTACTTTTTCTAAGTACCTTCAAAGAAATTGCTTTAAAAGATAAGCCCATATATTTTGCTTAACTAAGTCAATTGTACTTTTTTTACATTATTATTTTCATAACCTCTGCCTATTCCAATGCCTACATATCCTGTTGATTTTCATCAGTTTCAGCTCACTGTATATCATTTGCTATAAATTACTAAACTTCTAACAGCTCAAGTCATGTTTTTAACATGATTTAAATGAACGCTTCTGTCACCCCTCTCATACTTCCAAAAGTTAACAGCTGTCACTTTCTTTTCTGGACTCTTTGAAATTAAAAGACAATCACCAAGGCTTGGAAGAACATCATTTCATCAGTGAAACAGAATATTCACTGTCACATTTAAAAGAAAAGAAATAGGTCACTTTCTTTTCATTCTAAATCAAGGATGATTTATAGTAAAAAAAAAAAATTAAATCATTCCTGCTGCTACTGCTAAGTCACTTTAGTCGTGTCCGACTCTGTATGACCCCGTAGACGGCAGCCCACCAGACTTCCCCATCCCTGGGATTCTCCAGGCAAGAATACTGGAGTGGGTTGCCATTTCCTTCTCCAATGCATGAAAGTGAAAAGGGAAAGTGAAGTCGCTCAGTAAATGTCCGACTCTTTGTGACCCCATGGACTACAGCCTACCAGGCTCCTCCGTCCGTGGGATTCTCCAGGCAGGAGAATCCCCACTGGAGTGGGGTGCCATTGCCTTCTCCAGGGGGCATTCCTAGCAATCACTGAAAAGCATGGTGATTATAAACCTCTTTAAGGAAAACAATTTTAGTGTTCAAGAAAGATACAAGCTTGACAGCTCTGAAACAGAAATTTTATCTTTCCCCTTCCAATCTTTCTATTTTAAACCAAATCCAAAAGAATCCATTTTGATGCCAACACTTTCAACCTGCTATAAGTCTGAACTGTTTTTCTAAATTGTAAACAAGAATTGTATTTTTGATAGACCTGTTCTTCTGTTTGACTGTTCAAACCAAAAAACGGAAGTTCTCCTCGATTTCTCCTGCTGCCTCATCCTCCATTTCTCTACATGCTCTTCACCCTTAACTAACCAGGGTGTATGTATTCTCTCTCCTACACACAAACACACTCATAGACACATACATGGAATGCTTTAGCAAGTTCTAATGCTTCTGCCCCAGATAAAACCTCAAATGCCTCTAATCCTCCCCCTCCCCACTCAACAGCCCTCGTCCACATCACCATCACCCATGCCTGAGCTTCCACAATTGCAATGGTCTCTGTTCTTACTGCTATATCCCTAAAATTCATTGTCTACACAACAGTCTAAATATTTAAAACTATAAATATTTAAACTATAACTATAAATATCATCTCACATCCTTGACATTTTTCAGTGGCTCCACTTGGTTTCCAAACTCCTAAAGAAGCTGAACACTGGCTTTGATATCAACTAAGATCAGTCTCATCCTCCTATTCATAAAAGCTCCAATGACATTTCTCTTCAGAGTACAGAAGGCTTTACTTGCCTTAGATCCTCTTTTTCTAGCTAAAGCTGAAACTTTCATATTGTCAGGTTTGGGCTCTAATGCTCTTCCCATCTTCCTTAACCACCTTATGAAATGGACAGTTTGACACCCCATGACACCCCATGACATGTCACCCCATGACAGTTATGACACCTAAGCTTGTCAATTTCCTTCAGAGCATTTTAACATTTGATAATACCTGGTTTACTTCTCTGCTTGTTTACCCCTATCTCCCACTAGAACACAAGCCTATAAAGCAGAAACTTTTACTATCTATTCTACTGCTGGATATTAAATGCCTAGTATTACGTGTTGACATGCAGTAGATGCTGAATAAATATGTGTTAAATCAGTTCAATAAATAATGCATAAATATTGCATTTGACATAGTTTTGATACATCATTCCTATTAAAATCATTTACTCTTTTCCCAAATATTCAGTTGCCAAAAAAGTTCATTTGGGTAGAACTTTTTGGCCAACCCAATACTATAGAAAATTTGCACTGCAAAATTAACTAGTAGCATAAAATAAGGTCTAAAAATGATGACTACAACATCTGGAGTTCTCAATTTTAAAACAATATACAGAAACTACTGAATTCTGTGTTATACATGTAAAGTCAACTAAAAAGAGATAAGATTAAAACCTCCCCCACTCAAATCAAACAGAAAAAGAAAACCTGTCTTTAAGCTCACTGCCATTAGGCCAGACAAGAACAAGTTAGTCTGTTTAAAACTGTTCAAACTAAATACTGTCATGTTACAATTTGTTCATATTAGATGTTTGTAATGTTTCTGATAATCAATAAAAGAGATTCTTGATAAAAAAAAAAAATAAAAAATAAAATATGCCCCTATGTCTCAGAAACTTAAAGAAAGTGACAACTAGCCAACTTCTCTGTAGAATTTACAGACAGTTCAATATATTGAACCAAGATTGCTGCTTTTCTATTAGGTACACAGGCAAGCAGGTCCTTTCATCCCAAGCAACCATAACAGAATGTCATATATTTAACATATTTTTCCCGGTATATTCTCTGAACTGACCATGGAGGCAATGCTCTGATTAAGTCTAAAATCGTGTAGGGGTCTTGACTGCTAAATGGAACTTCCTGCATTTCAACTCCTATTAGTTTCATACAGTCAAAGGTTTAATTTTAGGTGAACAACTTTGGGTTTGGTTTTGAGATCCTATGGGAGAATCCACACTGTATTTATTCAATTAAAGTTGAATGAATTGAGGAGGTTGACTATCATTACTTATGTGAGGGTCATAAAAAATCAGTGTCATTTCCTGAGAAATAGCAGCCAGTCAGCTGGTGGAGAGGCTAACTTAATATATAATTCACTGTATGGTCTAAATAACAGCTGCTGTTAAGTACTCGAGTAGGTCAAGAGAGATCTTTTGGACACTTGAGTTCTTAGATAAGTCCATTTGTAATTCAGAAATTCTTCTATTTGAGTCAGAATCTGATACTAAAGAGAATATCAAACAAACCAGTCTACAATGCCTGGAAAAGCTGACTATGAGGCAGAGGCTACCTGAAGTCATAACAGCAACCGAAAATGTGATTTTGGCAAAGACAGAAAAAAAATATGATTTTTTTAAAGTATCAAAATCTATATTATTGATGAATTTAAAATCACATGAATTTTAAAATAAGATATAAATCTTCAAGCTTATTAGTCAATTAATAATTAATAATCTAGCTTATTCGTCAGACCTTATATTCAGATTTCTTAAGAGTGTCAGAAACTTCCTTAATTAGGTTCAACTTCCTCTTTCGTTAGGGGTATTTTAATGGAGAAAAAAGTCCAGGGAAGTACAATTTTGGGAGTACTTGCAGTACGGATTTTAAAGTTCCCTGAATTAGATGAATCAATAAGAACTTGTTTTTGTTTCTTTTCAATTTCAGTTTAACAACAGTAGACTGTAGAATGGAGAAGGAAATGGCAACCCACTCCAGTGTTCTTGCCTGGAGAATCCCAGAGGCAGAGGAGCCTAGTGGGCTGCCGTCTTTGGGGTCGCACAGAGTCGGACACGACTGAAGTGACTTAGCAGCAGCAGCAGCAGACTGTAGAAGGAACATAAATGACCACTCATCTCTCATATGACTAAAATTTGCCAAATTTGGTCATTTCTAAATTTGTAGAAAACAAATATTAAGTAAATATTTTAAATAATAACCTCTGAAGCATTTGTGTGCAGGATAAAATATCCTGAATCAGTAAATTCAGTAGACTAACTCCTTTAGTCCAAACAATAAGAAGTTATCATTGTAAGTTGCATAAGTTTCTAAGGAATCATGAAAGAGCTTGTTTTAAAAGGACAGTAACATGCAGACAAAGACTCTTATTTTACTGTAAAGATTGACAGTCTTGTTAATGAATCAATCTCTCAACAAATATTTATGCCAACAAAGGTCCATCTAGTCAAAGCTATGATTTTTCCAGTAGTCATGTATGGATGTGAGAGTTGGACTATAAAAAAGGCTGAGCACCAAAGAATTGATGCTTTTGAACTGTGGTGTTGGAGTAGACTTTTCAAAGTTCCTTGGACTGCAAGGAGATCAAATCAGTCAATTCTCAACGAAATCAGTCCTGAATATTCACTGGAAGGACTGATGTTGAAGCTGAAACTCTAATACTTTGGTCACCTGATGCAAACAACTGACTCATTGGAAAAGACCCTGATGCTGGGAAGGATTGAAGGCAGGAAGAGAAGGGGATAACAGAGGATGAGATGACATCACTGGCTTGATGGACATGAGTTTGAGTAAGCTCCAGAAGTTGGTGATGGACAGCGAAGCCTGGCCTGCTGCAGTCCATGTGGTCACAGAGAGTCAGACAAGACTGAGCGACTGAACTGAATTAAACTGAATACTTTGCTCTGAAAGGGACGTTTCAAAGGAACTAGTTACAGAGTTATGGGTTTTGTTCTTAATGAATCCAGGTGACTGACTATAAGCATGAATTAATCTACAAGCCAAGGTGCCGGTGCAGGTCAAGATTGTTTGGCTAAAAACTACCAAACCAAGGTTCAGGTTCATAAACTGATTTTACATTCAGGATTCACTCATGTACATTCAGTACTGAAGCAATCATTTTATAGTCTGGATATAGTAACATCTTCTACAAGCCACTAGTGTATGGTATTCCAATAGAGACTTTACTAGGAGTATGCCACAGCAACTAGATCTTGGGTTTGTGAGATGTTTTCAATTATTTTCAAAACTATTTATTCATTAGCTTAAGTAGAGACTCCATTTCATTTTCCAGATTCATAATGAAAATGTCAGAATGGTGTTACACCCAATTTTCCTGTTTGGGGGTATCTGGATAAGTAAAGACAATACAAAAAATTGAGTTCCGTAACTTCAGACCAAGGTTGTTCACAGGGAGGCATAGAATTGTAGTTATCTGGGGATAAGAGGTTAAATTCAAGATATTTTTAGTCTCCAGACAAAAGGGTTGAGAAATCTGATAATGTTGAGATGGGAAAGAACTTGTACTTGGGGTAGAGGGTGGAAATTTTAGATAAAATGGCTAGGGAAAAATGACTTTTGAAGATCCGAGGAAAAAGTTCAGATGATGTGGGAGATTGATTTCAAAGACATATCACTCCCTGACATACTATTTATCTTATTTGTCTTGTTTATTATCTGTCTCTTACTTGTCTAATTTATTATCTTACAAAGTAAACTGCACACGGTCGATCTTTTTTCAAGTTTCTACTTTGTAGTCCAATGTGTAAGTAGTCCCACTGACAGAAAATTCTCCATTATCAAATTAAATTATAATTTTCTATTAGATAGGCACACACAAATCAGTTTATATTGAGAAATGATATTCTTTTTGCATCCTAATATAAGCACCATGGGCTTCCTTTGTGGCTCAAGTTGGTAAACAATCCACCTGCAATACAGGAGACCTGGGTTCAATCCCTGGGCTGGGAAGATCCCCTGAAGAAGGGAAAGGCTACCCACTCCAGTATTCTGGCCTGGAGAATTCTATGGACTGTAGAGTCCATGGGGTCACAAGAGTTGGATACGACTGAAAAACTTTCATAAGCACCATTCCTATTATTTTGGGCTTCCCAGGTGGCTCAGTGGTAAAGAATCCGCCTGCCAATGCAGGAGACACAGGTCCAGTCTCTGGGTCAGGAAGACCCCGTGGAGAAGGAAATGGCAACCCAGTCTGGTATTAATGCCTGGGAAATCCTTTGGACATGGGAGCCTGGCAGGTTATAGTCCATGAAGATGAAAAAAAGTTAGACACAGCTGAGCAGGAGCACCTATTATTTTATCCCCTAATAGCACTCTGAAACATCAATTTCATTTATCACATTTCAACTGAGGTTAAAGGTGAATCTCTGATTTACCCCTATTGTTCCTATTAATTGTTTTCCTCTGTATCTAACCTCATGTGCTCCCAGAGGATATCCAGATACTTATGCTCTGACAAGAACTGGAAAAATGACCATGTCAGTATAGCTGTTAATTCTTTTCATTTCTGCATATCAGAATTTTTTCCCACTTGAATATTAAAGGTCAAATTTTCAACTAGCCTTCAAACACACAAAGAATTAGTATTTTGACATGGACAATGCTCCTGCCCAAATCAGGCTCTTCACAAATGAATAAAGGGGCATCTACTGTGCATTAAACTAGCTTTGCTATCTAAGTATATACTGTATGTGTGTTTTCATTTATTAAATAACAATATGACACTTTATTCTTTAAAATATAAAAGATATACAAAGCGGATTTTTGAAAGAGCAATAACTGTTGTGTTTAAGGTAGATTCTTTTATTATTAATAGCTTTACATAAGAAAAGAAAAGTTTGGACAAGCGAAGCTTGGCTCAAAGCCACAAAAGTCCCAAGTGACAAGGGTGGAATCCACATTAAGCTGTCTCTTTCTCCAGAACTCAGAGCATTAATTGAACTAGCACACAAGGACAGAATTTCCTGATTGCAACCACAATTTTCCGTTGAAACTATCAAGCATAATTTATAGAGAAAACTTCCATCCATTAATGGAAAAGTGTATGTAGGAACCATTGGTCACAGTGTATGAAACAGAACAGAATATCAAAATCAGTCTTAATTGAGGGCATTGTGTTCTCTCTATTCCTCCAGACACAGAGAAAATCATTCTGCAATGCCATCTTCTGCTTGCTTGTGCTAAGACCCTTGTTTATTTTCTCCATTTTCCCTTCATTAGAGTTGAGACTGAACACCAGCAGAGGGCTGGGGCAGGAGGAAAGAGAACACATCTCTGTCAATTTTCACCCTTACTCGAGGCCCTGATACTAATACTTTGAGCATTTGAACCCTGCAAAGGATATCTCTGGGTGCTAATTTTAATATTTTAAAAATGTATTACAAATTGTCAGTTGTGAACTTAAAAATTCATTTTATTGGAATTGCTTGAACAAGTTTATTTAGCCATTTCATCCTTGAACATTTTAAAACCCTTCCTGGAGACATGATTTCATTTCTTTATTAAAATGGGTAGTATAGCCTCCAACAATATCTTATGGAACCCTTAATTTTATAAGACTTGGTTTCTCTGGTGGCCTAGTCATAAAGAATCTGCCTGCCAATGCAGGAGATGTGGGCTCAATGCCATGTCGGGGAAGATCCCCTGAAGAAGGAAATGGCAACCTGCTCACTGATTCCACAGAGATTTAGGGACATCTTTAACAAGTATTGTACCTTCCAAATCCTTAGGGGTGGGAGACTCAAATGTGAACAAAACCTGTCCATATTTTAAAGGAGCTTAATACAATGCCTGACTACAACAAAATTTGCAACTTGATAAAAATAAAAATGTTAGAGTTGCACCAAGAAAAAATCAGAGAAAGACATAAATTAGCCTGATGGGATCACAGAAATTTTTAAGGAGGACAGAACATTAGTGCAGGATTCAATAAAATAAGTACATTTTTTTCCCAAGTAGAATTATAGGCATAACATTAGCAAACTATGATAGCAGTAAAGCACAAGATGTTTTTTGGATAAAAGAGTTATCTAGTTATCTGAAACTTCAGTGAGTAGGAGAAGAAAGCCAAGTTGCAGAAAACTTCAAGTAACTTGCCCAGGGACACAAAGCTCGTGTCGGCGTCAGGATTCAAGCCTGGCTGTCTGGGTTCAGAGTCTGTTTCCATAGCTACTGCACTATACAACACTGTATGCGTTTCTTTTTACTGCTGCAACAATTTAGCATTAACTTAGGAGCTGATATAACACAAATTTATTATCAACAGTTATGGAGGTTAGAAATTCAAAATGGCCCCACTGGGCTAAAAATTAAGATTTCCCCAGAGCTGCATTCCTCTTGGAAGCTCTTGGGGATTGTTTGTTTCTCTGCATTTCCCAGCTTCTGGAGGTCCCATCACTTCCCTTTCTTGCCTCATGATGCCTTTCCTCATCTTCCAAGCCAGAAGTCTAATTAGCATCTTCCAATCTGTCTCTCAGGCTTCTGACCCTCTCACTTACAAGATCTTTGAGATGCCACTGAACACACCCTATTAATCCAGGATAAGTTTCCCACCTCAAGGTGGCTGATTAGCAAACTTAATGCCTTCCTAAATTCATTTCTCCTTAGCCATGAGCTATAACATAGTCATAGGTTCAGGGGAATAGGGGGTGGACACCTCAGGAGAGGCTTTACCCTACCTACCACAAATAGGATATTATATTTGGTTAGTGCAAAGGAATGGAGCAGAAGCTGAAGATGGAAAGAAAGGTTATGGAGCTCAGTGAATACTAATGAATCTAGGGTTTGAACTATAGTCCGTATAGTCAAAGCTATGGTTTCTCCCGTAGTCATGTATGGTTTCAAGAGTGCCAAAGAATTGATGCATTTGAATTGTGGTGCTGGAGAAGACTCTTGAGAGTCCCTTGGACTGCAAGATCAAACCAGTCCATCCTAAAGGAAATCAGTCCTGGATATTCATTGGAAGGACTGATGCTGAAACTGAAGCTCCAACACTTTGACCACCTGATAAGAAGAGCTGACTCATCGCAAAAGACCTGATGCTGGGAAAGATTGAGGGCAGGAGGAGATGTGGGCAGCAGAGGATGAGATGGTTAGATTGCATCACTGATTCAATGGACATAAATTTGAACAAACTTCAGGAGATAGTGAAGGACAGGGAAGGGAAGCCTGACATGCTACAGTCTCTGAGGTCTCAAAGAGTCTGACAGGACTTCGTGACTGAACAACAGCAAGCAATGAGAGGCTCCTCCATTGCTCCTCCCACATTACTAGAGCTGCATTGTGGGAGTTAACTCATTCAGGCAATGGTGTGTAGAATTAATTAAAGGACAAGACAATTGGAGTCAGGGGTTTCAGCTGAGTTGCTTTGAGAAAATTCTCTAATATACCAGGACTGATGCATGATGATGTTGACAATCTTTTCAAAGTTGAAAGCAGTCTGCCTGAGCCATCCACATCCTTAATCAGTGGGTGGAATAAATTTGAGTGGCTCATCATATCAGGTCCAACGTGAATGAAGATTCTCTTCTGTGGTCTTTTCCAAAATTATAACAAAGGATTTTGGAAGCTGGTGTGAAAATACATTTGCAGTCCTCTGGAAACTCTTTTCAACTCAACAGGGTAGAGGATGATATAAATCTTTCATATCTGATTAGAGTGAATTTTAGGCTCTGTCACATCAACTGAAAGTGCTTTGTTGGGGTTAGATGTAGGCTTTTCTCCCTCCACAAGATATTTAATTCACCAATATCAAGAGGCAATTGAGGGGGAGAGTGGGATGAATGGAGAAAGTATCATCAACATATATACCATTAGATGTAAGATGGATTAGCTGGTGAGAAGCTGCTATGTAGCATGGGGAGCCCAGTCTGGAGCTCTTGATGACCTGGAGAGGTGGAATAGGGGGAGGGGAGGGAGGCTAGAGAGGGAGGGGGTATGTGTATAATCATGGCTGATATATATATTATGCTATTTTTTTTTTTCAGTTTTACTATGTATTTGGAATAAGTCCAGTGTGCTTGAAATTTTTAAAATCTGACTATAAATACCAGCCTGACTGCATTTCATTGATGAGTCAACATATCCTCTAAGTCGGCAAATATTCCTCTCAACAACCATGAATTATGCTAAGATCACACAGCTAAAGACCTTATTAGTGGTTTACAGTGAGCTCAAGTGGAAAAAACATCCCAGCTGTTATTTTTTTTAAAGAAAGATTTTCTTTAAACCAGTAAATGTTTGCTCTGAAGTTCAATTTCCAATTGAGATATAGCATCTCCACTTTAAAAACGGATTTCAGTCATCTTCTTAATGAAATAATCTCCCAGGTTAGAATTTTTCAATCAGGGGCCTAGAAAGAGTATATTTCATACTGAAATGGTAATAAGGAATTTGGGGAAGTTAAAATGTACCAAAAAGCAAAGGAAAAGAAAATGTGCTGGGAAATGAAATCCTTGGGGCAAAAAAAAAAAAAGGAGAAATGAGAATGTGCTCTTTCAAGAGCATGAACCTTCCTCAGGACACTGGAGAAACTGTCCTTCTGGAATCTTTAAGCAAACCAATCACCCAAGAAAACTCAATTCTACAGTAATTTCAGAATAACGATTGTTAGAAAAGTTCTAGCTTTAGAGTAATTTTCAACAGTTAAATATGAATATCCCAGAGAATGAAATGAGTTTTCAGAACAGTAACACAAAGTGGCAATGAAAACTTTCTTCCCTTTTCTCAGGCGGTATAACCAATCCACAGGTTCTGGTATCAGGGGCTATATTTCAGAGTACATGCGTGCTCGATCATGTTTGACTCTTTGCTACCCAATGAACTGTAGCCTGCCAGACTCCTCTATCCAGGGGATTTCCCAGGCAAGACTATTGGAGTGGGTTGCCACTGCCTCCTCCAGGAGATCTTCCCATCCCAGGGATTGAACCCGTGTCTCCTGCAGCTTCTGCATTGACTGGCGAGTTCTTTACCACTGAGCCATCTGAGCAGTCCATAATTCTGAGTGTCGGGGTAAAAAAGCAGATTTGTCTTTTTTTTTTTTTTTTCCTTTTCCTGACCTATAGCTTTGTGTTAGCCATCGCTTATACTCTGATTCTGGCCAAAAGAAGAAAAGCTAATCTCAAGTCTGTATTTGTGTACAGATAGCTTCAAAGCCAGAAGGAAATTGATTTAGGCAAACTTCAGAACATGATTTTTAAAAAGATAACTGTTTAAAAATGTATCAATCAGTTGTTAAAAGATGAGAACAAATTTCCACACAGAAATATAGATTCCCTTGACAGTCTATTTCACATTTCATATTGCTGAAGAAGAATCATATGATTCCATGTACAGAGGCATTTCTAGAATCACTTTAGGCTTTAGGCTAACTCTCAAGATGGAAATCTGAGAGCTGGGTATACATCCAAGGTTCAAGCCCCACTGCAGCTTTCCTGTAGAAAACTGACCCCCTCAGGCTTCCTTGATGGTCCAGGGGTTAGGAGTCTGACTGACAAGACAGGGGCTGGTCCAGGAAGATTCCACAAGTCATGGGGCAACTAAGCCCACAAGCAACGACTACTGAGTCCATGTGCCTAGAATCCACGCTCCACAATGAGAGAAGCCACCACAATAAAAGCTTGCACATGGTGACTAGAGCATAATCCCCATTTGATGCAATTAGAGAAAGCCGTGGCTGCAACAAAGACCCAGTGCACCCAAAGATAAAATTAAAAAACAGATTAAAAGGAAAAACAAAACTGACACCCTCTAGAGAGTGGGTCTATTATTAAAGGATAAAAAGCCTTTATCTCCCTCTGGGTCACTCTAGGATGGAAGAGAGGATGAGGGTCCTATCCACAATAAAGTCCACCCAGCTCAGACTGTTCTCCAAGCTCCCTATCACAGGAACTTCAGCCCCACCGAGGGTGACCCTTGGTTCTGACACACTTTATCACCAGATGGACTCCCAGTGTCCCCACTCTGTCAGTGGGATGTGAGTGCTCTTTATCTTCGCTCACTTACTTGTTTTTCTAAATTTTGCAATAAATATGGTCTGTTAGCATAAAAAAAAGGCTATTTCTGTAAAAGCCTTAACATATTTGTTCATTTCCAGATGCATAAGGCAAAAATCTTATAAAAGGGTGGACAATGCCCAGCGTAAGCCTGTACATACTTCCTCCTCCAGACTTCAAGTCCTTCACAGCCTATCATGAACTTAAGATTTAGTGCCATTGAACCTATTATTATTCTATGAAGATACTACACCTTTTCCCGATTCTCTGCTATTGTAAATTTGTCTTTTTACCTGAATTGCCCTTTATTCTGCTTTTATCAGAAAAATGTCATCTCATCTTTTGAAAGCCAAGCCAAATACCAATTTCCTCTGGGAAGCTCTTGCATGCTCTGCCCGCCCTCCCTACTGGCCACTGTGTGTCCAAGGCACATGCTCCATCACCTAGCATGTTTCACTGTGCTTTACTGCTTTGCACGCTAGTTTCTCAATATGGGATTTACCTTTCCTTTTATCTTTTTTATTCTCTGAATTCTAGCAGAGCATCTGGAATGTGTTAAACACTCACAATAAATTGAATGGATGAATGAAAGTGTAAATTTTGTCAGGAACATCAGTTTTGTGGTGAGTTGGACAGCAGTTGAATAAGGCCAGAGAACGGAAAGAAATCTGGGACTTGAGCACTAGAAATGAGAAAGAGAAAAACAAATATCACATATTAATGCATACATGCAGAATCTAGAAAAATGGTACAGATGAACCTTTTTGCAGAGCAGGAAGAGAGATGCAGACACAGAGAATGGGTGTGTGGACATGGGGTAAGGGAGGATGGGACAAATTGCGAGAGTGGAATTGATATATATACACTGCCATGTTTAAAACTGTATAATCATAAGGGATTTGATTTAGGTCATACCTGAATGGTCTAGTGGACATTGTACAGGAGACAGGGATAAAGACCTTCCCCATGGAAAAGAAATGCAAAAAAGCAAAATGGCTGTCTGGGGAGGCCTTACAAATAGCTATGAAAAGAAGAGAAGCGAAAAGCAAAGGAGAAAAAGAAAGATATAAACATCTGAATGCAGAGTTCCAAAGAATAGCAAGAAGAGATAAGAAAGCCTTCCTCAGTCATCAATGCAAAGAAATAGAGGAAAACAACAGAATAGGAAAGACTAGGGATCTCTTCAAGAAAATCAGAGATACCAAAGGAACATTTCATGCAAAGATGGGCACAATAAAGGACAGAAATGGTATGGACCTAACAGAAGCAGAAGATATTAAGAAGAGGTGGCAAGAATACACAGAAGAACTGTACAAAAAGAGCTTCACAACCCAGATGATCATGATGGTGTGATCACTGACCTAGAGCCAGACATCCTGGAATGTGAAGTCAAGTGGGCCTTAGAAAGCATCACTACGAACAAAGCTAGTGGAAGTGATGGAATTCCAGTGGAGCTATTCCAAATCCTAAAAGATGATGCTGTGAAAGTGCTGCACTCAATATGCCAGCAAATCTGGAAAACTCAGCAGTGGCCACAGGATTGGAAAAGGTCAGTTTTCATCCCAATCCCAAAGAAAGGCAATGCTAAAAAATGCTCAAACTACCGCACAATTGCACTCATCTCACACGCTAGTAAAGTAATGCTCAAAATTCTCCAAGCCAGGCTTCAGCAATATGTGAATCGTGAACTTCCTGATGTTCAAGCTGGTTTTAGAAAAGGCAGAGGAACCAGAGATCAAATTGCCAACATCCACTGGATCATGGAAAAAGCAAGAGAGTTCCAGAAAAACATCTATTTCTGCTTTATTGACTATGCCAAAGCCTTTGACTGTGTAGATCACAATCAACTGTGGAAAATTCTGAAAGAGATGGGAATACCAGACCACCTGATCTGCCTCTTGAGAAATCTGTATGCAGGTCAGGAAGCAACAGTTAGAACTGGACATGGAACAACAGACTGGTTCCAAATAGGAAAAGGAGTACGTCAAGGCTGTATACTGTCACCATGTTTATTTAACTTATATGCAGAGTACATCATGAGAAATGCTGGACTTGAAGAAACACAAGTTGGAATCAAGATTGCTGGGAGAAATATCAATAATCTCAGATATGCAGATGACACCACCCTTATGGCAGAAAGTAAAGAGGAACTCAAAAGCCTCTTGATGAAAGTGAAAGTGGAGAGTGAAAAGGTTGGCTTAAAGCTCAACATTCAGAAAAAGAAGATCATGGCATCTGGTGCCATCACTACATGGGAAATAGATGGGGAAACAGTGGAAAGAGTGTCAGACTTTCTTTTTCTGGGTTCCAAAATCACTGCAGATGGTGACTGCAGCCATGAAATTAAAAGACACTTACTCCTTGGAAGGAAAGTTATGACCAACCTAGATAGCATATTCAAAAGCAGAGACATCACTTTGCCAACAAAGGTTCGCCTAGTCAAGGCTATGGTCTTTCCTGTGGTAAGTTTGGGAGGGTGGAGTGGGAAGGAGGGGGAAGCGGGGAGAGGAGAAAAATAAATGTGGTGTTAGAGAGGGGTGAAAAGGAGAGATTGGAAGACATGTAGAAGAGCCAACAACTCCCCTCAGAAGGAGAACAGCGCTGAGAGTTTTTAGGGAAGAAAAATAAGAAAAAAAAAAAACCAAAATTTTGGCCACCTCATGTAAAGAGAAGACAAATAGGAGAAAAAAAGGATGATGGGGGGGAGTGGGGGGGGGAGGAGAAGGAGAAAAAAAAAGAAGAAAAGGAGGGAGGGAAGCAACAACGGGAAGAATGAGAAGATGAATGACCATCGGGGAGTTGGTTAGGAACGGGGGGGCCTGGGGGGCTATAGTTCATGGGGTCGCAAAAAGTGGGACACGACTGAGCGACTGATCCTGATCTGATCTGATGTTTAAAACAGATAGCTGGTGGGAAGTTGCTGTTTAGCACAGGGAGCTCAGCCTGGTGCTCTGTGATGACCTGCAGGGGTGGGATGGAGCAGGGAGGGAGGCTCAGCAGGGAGGGGCCACTTGTATACATATAGACAATTCCCTTTGTTGTACAGCAGAAACCAATGCAACAATGTGTATTGATTATACTATCATAAAAAAGAAAGAAAGAAGGATGAGAAAAGACATGGAAAGAGTTAGGACAATAATCATTATCCAAACTGCAGAACCCTCTACATCAGGAAGTACCAACTTCTAAAGTCTATCTTAGTAGATAATCCAGTGATCAAAGTTTCAAGGGCTGCCATTCACTTCATGTCAATAGATATTGCAATCACCATCCTGCCTCACTGAAATGCCACAGGACATGTCTCTTTTCAGCAGTTCTGCACAACTCCCCACACCACATGATTTCTCATTTCTTCCCATGAGGCCACTTTTCTCAAAGGCAGTGTTGGGAATAGGGCAGGACGTACTTTAAGCAAGACTGACATTCAAGAGTCCACTCTCATTATAATGTCTCCTCCACAATATGACAACATCCATAGGAAAACATGGAAATAAAGTCTGCCTTGGTCCATTTCCCCCCATCTTAGATCCTTGAGAAAGTGATTCCATCATCCTTTCCCTGTAGTACCTAATACATTTCCCAGCCACAGTGGGCTCAGTGCTGTAGTCCTGTAGATTTCTGCCCTCAGATGCTTCCCATAAGCAGACAATCCCTTCTCTGCTCCTTTTAGTGATTTTCAGACAAAATAATCCAACAGACAAAACAAAAACGAAAAAAAACACCCTCATGTAGGTTGTTTACTCTTTTCAAAGTTTACTCTTTTTACAGTTCATAAGGCCATTATATCCACTAATTAATTTTTCATTTGAGTCTACCTACTCAGTGCAAAACTGTAATGCCCATTAAATTAAGCTAGAATGGCAACAGTGTCCATTCATATGGGGACATAATCTCACCTGGATCCTTGACTAAGCATGAGTAGTCATTATTGTTTTTCTCACTTTTATTTGCTTCCATGGGATTGGTATAAAGTCGCAGATTCAGAAACTGTGGAGACTGTTGTGCAAGAAACTGGCAATTATGCTTCTTTAAATTTGCTTCTGGTACAAATCTGCCAGATAGAATTGTATTTTGTGTCACCTCTTTTAGGCTCAAAATTTTCCTCATTTACTCTCTTTTGTCCTATATTGAAAAATAAGGGAAAATACCAACCCTATATGCCTGATATTACAATGCTCTTGTTCTGCTTAACGCACCATGTGGATACACTAAATGTCCATATGTGGGAACTCTTCTTTCAGTGGGTAGGTGTAATGAATGTACTGCTTAGCTGATAAACCCTGGCACAGAACAGTCAACGAAAAACTTCTCAGGCTACATGCTTTCTCATTTCACTGTGTAGAAAACAGCAGGCAACTCCAATTCAATGAATGCTACGTATTCCTCACTGAAG
Source organism: Tragelaphus eurycerus (assembly GCA_935064755.1). Classification (NCBI taxonomy): domain Eukaryota; kingdom Metazoa; phylum Chordata; class Mammalia; order Artiodactyla; family Bovidae; genus Tragelaphus; species Tragelaphus eurycerus. The sequence goes on along the minus strand of CAKXYN010000259.1, from coordinate 808,121 downwards.
TACCATCCTACAGTGGCCGATGAAGGGCCTGTTTTAGGGATGGGCAGATCCAGAGCAGAAAAGCCGACTCAAACACCTGTGACTTCAACTACTGCCCTGTCACACTTCGTGCAAAATGCAGAGAGCTAAGTAGAATATAATTTGGCATAAACTTCCAGGATCAAACACTTAGATCTTGTCCTTTTTTTTTCCAAGGATGCTCATGCAGATGTCATTTACTTAAAAATAACAGCAACAGTAAAAGACCAAGGCTTTCACATGCCCTTCTGACATGGAATAGAAATGAATCAACACGCCTAGCAACTTCCTTACTGTTCTCCAAGTCTGTTATACCTACCAGACTGTCCACACACAAGGCCCATTCAGCAGAAAATTGCCTGAGTGCTATCATGTACCACCAGTGGGCAGAGGCTACTAAGCTCTCCACGCCTTCAGCTTCCTCGGGATGCCAGCTGAGCTGCAATAAGTTTGACAGACTTTCCTGTGGGACCTGGGTGACCTTCTCTGGTGCTTTGATGTTAAATACAGCTCACTGGTGTCACGGCTGGAAATTAAGTGAGTTAACTGTGCTGTCTGGAGCAGGCCCACGAATTTATATTCTCTGCTCTTGCAGTTTGCAGACCTTCAACTTCACCCTGATTTTGAATTATTTTCCTGCCAATCTCCGTTCCCCACCTCCAAAGCATGAAGAGGTAATAGATAAGAAATATAACTTCATTGTCATATCGAATAAGCCATTATAGTATCTCTATGGATGGTAATAAAGTGGGCCCTAGGAGACCACATCTGCCATCTGGGAAGTATAGTAGGTTTTTACTTGTGCTCACTCGTCACCTGAATTGCAAGAGAACCCGCAAGCACCAATACCTATGCTATAAATGCAGGAATTGAACCATCAAGAAGTTGAATGCCTTTACCAAAATCTATCCCTTGGTAGGAAAAAACTGGACACATATGTTAGGTCATCTTTCCAGATCTCCTCCAAATGATTTACACAGACTGCCTGAGGGTTAAGTACAAGTGTGGGGATGAAAAGCCTTTTTTTAAAAAGTTTTATTCAGAACCCTATTAATTCCTTCACTGCTCTGAAAAATCATTTTCTACTTCTGTGTTAATGTTTTCACTATGAATGGATAAGGACATTATAAGCCCTGTTATATAATTCTGCTAAGGAAATAGGGCCCTCCACCCAGCAGGAATGTCAACATAATTGCTAGCTCTATATCAAATCTGAGAGAAGTGAATAAATTGTATATTAATAACTAACAATGGGGGAATCAGTTGAAGATTCTCAACTTTATTTATACAAACATAGAGCAGCATTCACACCTCAGTTTTGGCTAGAAAAAAAGTCAATCAACTTATTCAAGTGGAAGCACTAACGGAGCTTGCTAAGTTCTCCCTTCCCAACCCCACCTTCTATTGACTGGCATGAATGTTTTAAAAGTTATCTTTACTTGCCTCAGTGTGGTGGTGATGGTTTAGTCAGTAAGTTATGTCCTACTCTTGCGACCCTGTGAACTGTAGCCTGCCAGGCTCCTCTGTCTGTAGGATTTCACACGGCAGGAATACTGGAGTGGGTTGTGATTTCCTTTTCCAGGACCTCAGTGTAACACTTGGGTAAAACATTTTTTCTGCCTACACCAAATAACAAGTATTTGGTTTAATGAGTATGTACACCAATACCAAACCCTCAGAAGAACATGGCACAACACCAAGAAAGATAAATGTTTGGACTGATTTTGATTCCTGTGGGACTCTTTCATAAACTTTTCATTTCTACTGTGTTGAACATAAATGTATTTATATTTTGTAAAAATGATAATCATTGTTTTAATTAGGGAGACTTTTCTGACAGTATATCTAATGCTAAGAGAAATTTCAACTGTTACGTGATGTTTGGAGTGGACAGTCAGTGAAATAAATCTATTCACAAACACATGAAACCTCATTCTTCCTAAATAAAGCTAAAACGCAATAACATACTTTCTGCTTAATGCTGGCGACTGCAACTTCCTGGCTGAAAGAGAGCACCCAGAAGTTTATAAAATGACTCAAAAGATTTCTCAAATATAATAAGTGTCTTTGGCCACATAGCATTTAGATGAGTTAGAGATAAACAACAACAAAATTCAGTATGTATATTGATACATCGTGATCAGATTTCCTTTGAAATCCCCAAAGTCTCAAGATTCAGAGGTTAAGACAGCTTTGTAGTTAAGAGACTCACAGGGTTTCAACAACAGCTCATTTTTTCAATCCTCAAAAATGTTTGGTACCACATCTGTTAATAAGGAAACAGTTCGATGAGTCAGTGTCTGAGCTCTCATCGCCTTGAAGGCAGTCCAAAATGGGGATTTCTGGCACTTTGGGCCAATTTTATGAGCTTTAAAAAATATGCTGTAGTTTTAGAATCACTGAGCTATATTTTGCCATTCACATCACCAAGTCTCAGACATGCTCCCTGAAGTGTCATGGTTGATCCTCTCTTCCCAAGGAAGGCTCATCCCAGCCAATTAACCATAAAGGAGCAGCAGCAGAACTAATCCAGAGTAGGTCCTCAAGTCATCCTCAACAGATGAGAAGAATGACTTCCCACTAGCCACAGGTCATTCCCACTGGTCCATAGAACAAGGGCTGGGACAAAACATCGAGTACACAGTGTTGGTTTGTGTTTAATTACTCTCCACTCCTTCCCTGACAGCTTCCTGATGAGCTTCCCTGATAGCTCAGTTGCTAAAGAATTCAGCTGCCAAACAGGAGACCCCAGCTCAATTCCTGGGTCAGGAAGATCCACTGATGAAGGGACAGGCTACCCACTCCAGTATTCTGGGGCTTCCCTGGTGGCTCAGCTGATAAAGATCTGCCTGTAACGCGGGAGACCTGGGTTCAATCCCTGGGTTGGGAAGACCCCCTGGAGAAGGGAAAGGTGACCCACTCCAGTGTTCTGGCCTGGAGAATTCCATGCCAGAACTTTTCAGTTTCATACTTTAAAAAGCATTATTTGTGATGTAGCCTTTTACAAAATCATCTTAACTTTTACGAGTTAAAATGGACAAAATAGTTTCACATACATCAGTTAAGAGGGACTGTAGTCCATGGAGTCACAAAGAGTCAGACATACTGAGCAACTTTCACTTTCACTTCACTTTCACCCTCCACTCCAAAACACGGATGTAATTCTACTCTCAAGGAATAGCCCCACAAAGGATAAGTTACGTTAAGCTTTTACCCACACTGGGAAACTGTCCCTCGGGCCACAGTGAGTAAGCAGAGACACAAACCAGAACATTATAGTCGAGTGTCCCTGCGTTGGGCACTTAGGCAGAGCTGTCCAATGGGCCCCAGGGCACTGGGCTTGGTAAGCAGAATGCAAACTGGCTTCAGCCCCTCACCTCCTGGGGCCAGTGCCTCAAATGCAGAGCACAGACCTCACAATAGTTACACAGCAGCCCTATCAAGCCCCATTGACCCCACTCAGCTAAAGCCAGAGCCTTAAAGAAGAGAAGAAAATAATAAGCATAATTGAGAGTTCAGTGAGGAAAAAATGAAGCTAAAATTTACATGTTATGCTTTGGTTTTTCCAACTACATATGATGCATGGCTAAAGTCAATTAACCGTCTAAGAATCATGTGTTATTGGAATCCTCTTCAAATCCCTGGGTGAGTGTCATACCCATCCAGAGGGAGGAAGGATCTCAGTATTTAGTGATGAGAAGAATGGTCAGCAGAGATGAAACTGCCCCTCTGAAATGTCCACGAGGGAGTAGCACTCTGTGCTTAACTGGCTGTCTCCTAATTGATGTATGTGAAACTATTTTTTCCATTTTAGCTCCTAAAAGTTAAGATGATTTTGTAAAAGGCTACATCACAAACTATGCTTTTGAAATTATGAAACTGAAAAGTGCCATTTTTTTTTAAAATCATACAAATTGAAATTGAGTAAAATGTTCACTTAACCAGAATAAGTGAACTTCCCTGGTGGCTCAGACAGTAAAGAAACTGCCTGCAATAGATTGCAGTAGACCCAGTACTTCAATCCCTGGGTGGGGAAGATCCCCTGAAGAATGGACTGGCTACCCACTCCAGTATTCCTGCCTGGAGAATTCCATGGACAGAGGAGCCTGGAGGGCTGCTGTCCATGTGGTCACAAAGAGTCAGACATGATTGAGTGGCTTTCATTTTCAAACAGAATAAAAATCAACAGAATATAGCCCATCATTTTGAACCATTAAGTATCACAATCATGGATACAAAAAACTCAGATGTCAGGAGACAAAACTCAAGTGTCTAGGGGTTTAATGAGTACCATTAGCATGATAGATTGCCATGTGTAATGAAACCAAGGTGCATGCACAATGATAAACAACTCTTGGTGTTGGGTCTCAGTGCTGGGAATCAGCACCAGGTAGAGAGAGCAGGACATATTTGTTTAATTTGTTGTGGACTGAGTATTTGTGTCCCCCAAGTTCATATGTCAAAACCCTCATCCCAATGTGATGGTCTTCAGAAATGGGGCCTTTGGGAGGTAAAGGCATGAGGGTAAAGCCTTCATGAATGGGATTAGTGCCCTTATTTAAAAAAAAAAAGGGGGGGGGGCGCCAGGCAGCTAGTTAGCTCTCTTTTTGTCTCCTGGGGACACAAGAGTACAGCTGTCCTCTCTGAACAAATGAGTAGGATCTCACCAGACACTGAATCTGCCAGCACCTTAAACTTGGACTTCTCAGCCTCCCACACTGTGGGAAATAAATGTTTGCTGTTTAAGCCAGCAACTTACTGTATATTTGTTAGAGCAGCTCAAATGAACTCAGACAGCCTCAAAAAGTGGTAAAGTGGTAGCAACCAAGCTCCAGTCACGTATTGCTAGGCAGAAATGTTATAAAATTATTTGGGTGTGTGTTTGGGGTTGATAAAAGTGGCAATTGGTTCTCTTTTAATCCATTGGACCTAAATCAACTTCCTGGAACTAGGCAATACATGTATCTCTAGCTTTTAAAACACAGCCTTTCAAATTCTAGTAGGTGGTTTAGGATGTCTTGGCCTAATCTTTCTTCTGCAGACTAAACATTGCTACACTTTACAATCACGTACTTTCCCACTCTAGTTGCCCCTGTGCAGTTTGTTTAATGTCAGTATTAAAGTATGGTGTCTAGAATGGAGTACCAGATTGAGTTTAAATACCCAACAGCAAAAGTGAAGGTTTAAGCAACAAACAGCAGGGGGAAAAAAGGTAAAATAAACTAGGTCTTTGGGGTCAAAAAGTCTATTTCAGCAGGTATAGTTTAAAAGAAAATGTGAAAACCTGACCACCTCCACTAGAAACAACCGTGGATGCAATATACATTGCTTCCTTTTTCTGAATTCTTTTTGCTTCCTGGTTTTAATAGGGTAGATTAAGTATCAGCTCAATTTGCTAACTGCTTTCCTTAAAACAATTAACTATTAATTATAGTCACTGTTATTAGCTGTCTCCAATTCTTCCAAGCTGCAGATGTTTTCACAGCAGGCTCCTAACTAGATTGGTGGTGTAAAATATTTTCTGCCAGCAAAGTGCAGTCCTTTTAGCAAGAGCCTAGGCTCAGTGGCAAAGAATCTACCTGTCAATGCAAGAGATGCGCAGGAAATGCAGGTTCGTTCCCTGGGTCGGGAAGATTCCCTGAAGAAGGAATGGCAACCCACTCCAGGATTCTTGCCTGGGAAATCCCATGCACAGAGGAGCCTGGCGGGCTACAGTCCATGTGGTCAAAAGAGTCAGAAATGACTGAGCACACACACATACCTTGTATATATGTAATTGTAAAGACTGTCCTTTTAAAAATAAGGTTTTGGTGCAAATGGAAAATGAGCACCACCATGTAAATGCACATATAATAGCAATTAAAGCTAAAGGGTCTATAATATGAATTTTTATTGTCACTTTTTGGGGATAAAAATCCTACATTGCATTGACTGAAAAACAATTTTCTAACAGCACATTGTTAGGAATAATCAGAAGCCACTTACAGAGAGTGAGACCCTCTTCTGTTGACATTTCTCCATAATTTACAGTCACCGTGGAATACAGTAAACACCACATACTTACAAATGCAAGGTCTAAGTTAAAGTGATTGACACTTCACAAGGTGTATATACTTCACACAGTGTATACCAATACATCAAATGTCTTCACTAACTGCCCAGATTGTTTCCTGTGAGAAAACTCCAAGGAACTCAGCAACAGTGATGCATATTTATACTTGAGTTAATGGTTCTCTATACGTCCTGCAACTCCACTTGTACTGCATGCATCAAGCAGTAAGTTCTTAACAATTTAGAAACACTTAATAGTTTGTTACCTGCCACCGAAAAGGAAGTCATCCTTACAGATGCCCTTTAAGAAAGCTGTATTTGCTCTCTGAGCTAAGAAAAGCATATAATGATCAACTTTTTCTGTACTTACCTTTCAGGAGTGTCACTAGGAGAGTACAGAAAAGTAGTGCCTGCCTTAATTTCTTACTTTTCTTTAGTAAGCACTTTCCCACAATTTTCAGCCCTCCCAATCCCTACTCAAGCCAAGGCAAGCCTCTATTTTTTGTTGTCTTAAAACAGGTATTAGTTCAAATTTTTATTCAATTAAAAAAACAGCTGCATCAACTTGCTAAGTTTGTGTTTAATATACTTGATGTTAGAAAATATCAGCATGCTCATAGTCTTCCAGACCCATCTATGTTTTTCACCATTTTCACAGACCTTTTACAGAATTTTCTTCCTACAGAAACTGTGGGGATGGGGAACTCTACCTACTCACATGCTTCTAATTACCTAGCCTGTTAGAAGCTCCACCTCCTCTGCAAAGATTTTTTTTCAACCATCGCAGCCCAGGTTAATTACATTCTATTCTGAGAAGGAAGGGTGGGACTTCCTGGCTCTGCAATGAACCAGCTGAATGTCTTCAAGCAACGCTTTCTTGATCTCTCACAGCCTAACCTCCTCTCTTGTAAAATGAAGGACCAGATGAAAGTGGCATTGCATAGTGTAGCAATCTAAACTCAGGGTTTGACCGGCTTAGCATTTCTGGCAAGAAGACAGTGTTTATCTAGTTATGATGCACAAATTAACCAATGGCTAAATGGAGTGTAAGAACTCAGTTCATAGATTGAAATCCAAAAAGGCTGACTCCAGGGATGCTGCCAGTCGCTTCAGTCGTGTCCGCTCTGCGCGCCCCGACGGCAACCCACCAGGCTCCCCCGTCCCTGGGTTCTCCAGGCAGAACACTGGAGTGGGTTGCCATTTCCTTCTCCAATGCATGAAAGTGAGGGAAAGTGAAGTCGCTCAGTCGGTCCGACTCTTGCACCCCATGGACTGCAGTCCACCAGGCTCCTCTGTCCATGGGATTTTCCAGGCAAAGTACTGGGGTGGGGTGCCATTGCTTTCCCCACTCCAGGGATGGGGCACCTGCAAAGAAAGGGTGAAAGCATTTCCCTACCTCATTCAAGCCAGAGGAGAAACGTGGTGTGCCCAACTTCGCATCATTCACCAGGAGAGTATGTGCTGTGAACATTGCAAATCAGGTTCACTGCTTTAGTCTTAGGAGAAAACTATGTGTGTTTCCTTTGTTACCCAGATCTCTAGTTCATGAGCTATTCAGAGGAAGTTGAAGCATAATATAGGCATTTAATTTATTATATTAATTTAATTGATTTAATTATTAATTAACGTATTGTATTAATTTAACTTATTGTATTATAATGCATTCAGATGAGTACAGGTTAACCCATTAAAAGGTTTACTCAGCTGTTGACACAGATCACAGACTTTGGAGAATTAAAGGTTAAATTAAAGGTTAAATTGTTGTTGTTCAGTTGCTAAGTCGTGTCTGACTGTGTCTGACTGCTTGCGACCCCATGGACTGCAGCACGCCAAGCTTCCCTTTCCTTCACCATCTCCCAGAGTTTGCTCAAACTCATGTCCACTGAGTTGGTGATGCCATCCAACCATTTCATCCTCTGTAGCCCCCTTCTCCTCCTGCCCTCAATCCTTCCAAGCATCAGAGTCTTTTCCACTAAGTTGACTCTTCGTATTAGGTGGCCAAAGAACTGGAGCTTCAGCTTCAGCATCAGTCCTTCCAATGAATATTCAGGGTTGATTTCCTTTAGAATTGACTGGTTTGATGTCCTTGCTGTCCAAGGGACTCTCAAGAGTCTTCTCCAGCAATCTTTAATAAGACACCCACATTGTCTGAATCCCTATCTTACTGATGTAAGAAAACATAAACAGCCTAAACCTAAAAGGATAGTTATTGAAATTCAAATTGAACATGAGCATTTAACAACTAGAAACTGTATTCACTTCTCATCGCTAAAAGGATTGGAATTTAATTGAGTCAGACATTCTAAAGAACTGCAAAACCATCTGGGAGAATTTATGTCCAAAAGTTAAAGGAGAGTCATAGAATTTGATGAATATGAAGCATGATTTAAGTTTCTGTAATAGTTTTGAAGATCGGCTTCAGGGTGAATCGAAGGTATCATGGAAGGACACTGTAGTTTATAAGAAGGGCTGCTGCTGCTAAGTCACGTCAGTCGTGTTCGATCCTGTGCTACCCCATAGACGGCAGCCCACCAGGCTCCCCCGTCCCTGGGATTCTCCAAGCAAGAACACTGGAGTGGGTTGCCATTTCCTTCTCCAATGCATGAAAGTGAAAAGGGAAAGTGAAGTCGCTCAGTCGTGTCCGACTCTTAGCGACCCCATGGACTGCAGTCCACCAGGCTCCTCTGTCCATGGGAGTTTCCAGGCAAGAGTACTGGAGTGGGTCGCTAGTGCCTGGCACAGCTTAAATCACAGCCCACCAAGGACATAAAAGATCCTTCATTTGGTTACAGCAGTACGTGAAGCCCAGGTCCACGCTGCTTCTGTGGCCACATTCAGAGCAATGCTCAGCTTCTGTGAGACTGCTCCTTGCTCAAATGGCATGGCTGGAACCAAAGCTCTGTGCTACTCTGAGTAACACAAATCAGGCGTCAGAACTGAGTCAAGCCCTGACTAATCAAATTCCACAATTTTCTAAGAAGAGTTGAGACCTTTTAATACCAGCCTTCTAACTTAAATGATGAAAATCAGTCGACTTCTGCAAGTGAGCCTTTTATAAAGAAGAAAGGTCTTCAGACTCTTTTGGCAATGCATTTATCATGGCTAAATATTGCCTGTTTTCAACGGCTTTATTTAGCTAGAAAATTTTCCTGTGTTCTGCTCTTGAACTTTACTGCTGGAGAACCAGGAACACAGTCAGATCAAATGAACCTTTAAACTACAAAAAAATCATAATTATTCTGTATCTTCTATTTTGGAACATCAAGTGTATGCCAGGTACTTCATGTGTTTATTTCTGCTGCTGCTAAGTTACTTCAGTCGTGTCCGACTCTGTGTGACCCAATGGACGGCAGCCCGCCAGGCTCCCCTGTCCCTGGGATTCTCCAGGCAAGAACACTGGAGTGGGTTGCCATCTCCTTCTCCAATGCATGAAAGTGAAAAGTGAAAGTGAAGTCGCTCAGTCGTGTCTGACTCTTTGTGACCCCATGGACTGCAGCCTACCAGGCTCCTCCACCCATGGGATTTTCCAGGCAAGAATACTGGAGTGGGCTGCCATTGCCTTCTCCAGTGTTTATTTCTAACACACTGATATTTGAGGGGAAATTTGAGTTCATGGAAGCACCACTACTGTGGAGCTCTGTGAGACTTGTCTCTGAGCTTCAGTTTTCAGTTTTCAAGTCTGTTAAATAGAAATAAGAATAATGGTCACTTCATAGAGCACTATGAAGATTAAAATAGTAAAAAGATTAGCAGAGGGCCTATAAATAACTGTTAGCAGTTACTGCTTTAAGATTTACCTGAGTGTTTTCCCAACTTCACTTTCTCATCCATCTATAAGTATTTTGAGAAGAAAGCAAAGGAAAAATTCCTTCTACATAATTTCCTCATAGGCACTTTATCTACTTTGCTACAGCTCACTATCTTCTTCCCCACAGTGTTTACAAGTCAGATGCACTCTGGACTAATGAGGTGAATACTTAAAGCTGGCTGTTAGACCCTAGACTCTGAGACAGAGAAATGGGGAAAGTGAGCTCTCTGTTCCTACGCATGTTTCTGATGTTAGCTGCTGCTGCTGCTGCTAAGTTGCTTCAGTCGTGTCCGACTCTGTGTGACCCCATAGACAGCAGCCCACCAGGCTCCCCCATCCCTGGGATTCTCCAGGCAAGAACACTGGAGTGGGTTGCCATTTCCTTCTCCAGTGCATGAAAGTAAAAAGTGAAAGTGAAGTCGCTCAGTTGTGTCCGACTCTTAGCGACCCCATGGACTGCAGCCTACCAGGCTCCTCCGTCCATGGGATTTTCCAGGCAAGAGTACTGGAGTGGGGTGCCATTGCCTTCTAATGTTAGCTAGCTGTACTTAAATGAGTAGGGGTGGTGGGGACTTCAGTTCTGGAAGTATGGAGTAAGCACATCTCCCCCTTATCACACCTAAAACTCTGGTTAAAATGAATAAAACCACCAGCAGAAAACTCTAAAAGGTAGAGACAAAAAGGCAGACTTTCTAGGGAACCTTGCTATGCAAAGAATGTCTAATTGACTTGTGTTAAAAGAACTGATGAAAATAGAGAGGGAATGAAAAGAAAAAAACCTGGAACATCAGAGCAATCAAAGAAAGAAGAATACTGGAAAAAACTACATCAACTATTTCTATAACAAACCTAAATAAAAATAATTCACCAATTAAAGAGATGAACCTCAACTAATTAAACTCATCAAGGAAAAAAAAAACTAAAAAACAACCTCCTAAGCCAAACATTTACAGATCAACCACCTCCCAACAAATCATCACACACTACTACCTGCTCAAACACAAACAACTACTAAACACACCTCCCACTCTCACAAAATACTCAACTACACAAAAAAAAAAAAAAAATGTAAGCCCCAAAACAAAAAACTGACAGGACCTGCAATTCTTACGCTCAGCATTAACTTATAAAAAATCAAGAACTTAATTTTCTGAGCAATTCTAAGGAAAAGGCTGGAAATCAATCTAACAGCATAATCTCTAAAGAGAAAAAACTTACTGAACCTAATGGAGACGGGGTTCAATCCTGGGCTGGGAGAGCCCTGAAAGGAAAGCACAATCCTGAAGTCCCAAACTAGAACATAATGCAATCAACAAACGAGAAAAACCTCTAGATAAATCGGCTCAAAGGTTGACAAGAAGAGAAGAAGAGAGGTGGAGAAAGAAGACATACTGACTAGCAAATCCTGAAATGAAGTCAGGGCCAAGAGAAAGATCACTACGAAAAAGCTAGTGGAGGTGAAGCATGGGCTGGGGCCAACTCAAGGCCAAAAGGCGGAAACTAACTCATATCACACATCCACATCTTCCGGGGGCCCTGAGCCGCGACAGACTGAGACTCATAGGCAACACTACCTGTCCAAGCCGGGGCTGCTGTCTAATCACAAGTCGAAACAAAACGGAGAAATCTACCACGGAGGAGCCTGGTGGCTGCAGTCCATGGTCACAAAAAACCACCCCACTAAGTCACACATATAGAGTAGAGAATTAGAATCTCATTCGCACGGACAGCTTAGGAGAGCAAAAATAGTTTATTAGCAACCTTTGACTGTGTAGATCAAAAAATGAAAACTGGAGGTGCCTCTCAGAAATGTACGCAGGTCAGGAGAAAGAAATGGACAGGAAAAGATTGGTCTCAATGAGGGAGGCTATATATTGTCACTGCTTATTTAACTTATATGCAGAGTACATCATGAGAAATGCTGGAGTGGAAGAAACACAAGCTGGAATCAAGATTGTCGGGAGAAAATCAGTAACCTCAGATATGAGATGACACCACCCTTATGGCAGAAAATGAAGCGGAACTCAAAAGCCTCTTGATGAAAGTGAAAGTGGAGAGTGAAAAAGTTGGCTTAAAGCTCAACATTCGGAAAACGAAGATCATGGTATCTAGTCCTATCACTTCATGGGAAATAGATGGGGAAACAGTGGAAACAGTGTCAGACTTTATTTTGGGGGCTCCCAAATCACTGCAGATGGTGACTGTAGCCATGAAATTAAAAGACGCTTACTCCTTGGAAGGAAAGTTATGACCAACCTAGATAGCCTATTCAAAAGCAGAGACAGTACTTTGCCAACAAAGGTTCGCCTAGTCAAGGCTATGGTCTTTCCTGTGGTCATGTATGGATGTGAGAGTTGGACTGTGAAGAAGACTGAGCGCCGAAGAACTGATGCTTTTGAACTGTGGTGTTGGAGAAGACTCTTGATAGTCCCTTGGACTGCAAGGAGATCCAACCAGTCCATTCTGAAGGAAATCAGCCCTGGGATTTCTTTGGAAGGAATGATGCTAAAGGTGAAACTCCAGTACTTTGGCCACCTCATGTGAAGTGTTGACTCATTGGAAAAGACTCTGATGCTGGGAGGGATTGGGGGCAGGAGGAGAAGGGGATGACAGAGGATGAGATGGCTGGATGGCATCACTGACTCGATGGACATGAGTCTGAGTGAACTCTGGGAGTTGGTGATGGACAGGGAGGCCTGGTGTGCTGCAATTCATGGGGTCACAAAGAGTCGGACATAGACTGAGCGACTGAACTGAACTGAAACACATTTAATATTACCTTCCTTCCGTCCTTTCTGCCTTCTTTATTTCTATTTTTCTTTTAATTTTCTGTGTGTACTTCTCATCTTCCTATTTGCTGGGGAATGGAGGCATTTTTCCTTTTATCTATCATCCTTATCAATGTGTGTGTGAATAAATGTACATGTTTTAACTATTTTAACTCAAGTGATTCAGGTAGAATTAAAGTAACAAGCTTCAGTAGCAATTAACTTTTCTTACATGTCTAGGCCAAAATTTACCATTCCAAAAGACACTATTGTCAGTCTTTGCTCCCCCCCCGCCTCCGCCCCCCCCCCCCCCCCCCGCGCCCTACCCCCCCAGACAGGAGGGTAACATAGATTCATAGATAAATAAAAAAAAAAAAAAAAAAAAAAGAAATACCCACTCAGTCCGACCCTAGGACCCCCCCCCACCCCCCCCCAACACACAATCCAGGGGAGATTACAGGAGAGAGGACGGAATTGGGTTCCCATAAACTTCTCCCGAAAAGATTAAAAAGAAAAAGAAAAATAAAAAAAATGTTTGTCTCCAAAAGGTATACTACTGTTTGCTCTTGATAGTTGACAGCACAGCATCCCAAATAGTAGGTATCATTATTTTCATCCATCATAACTGACTAAAAGAATAGAGTGAAGCACAGGGATTTACTAATTTATACTAACTAAATTTTAATTTTCAGAAATGACTTAGCTACCAAACAAGTTACTAAACAAATATGAAAATAAATGAACTGAAACATAAAATTTCAAATAACCTAATATTAAGTTTGAATTTATAATTTATTAATAGAAAAAAATTGATGCTCACAGGCTTTTTATGGGAATTCAATTCATCACATGTTGTTGCCTTCAGAAACATTCAGATACTCTAAAAACTTGGGAGATCTCAAACATGAGAGCTTATTAAAAGTCAAGCTGTCCCAGGTCAAAGCTTAAGAAACCAGTCTTTAAAGCTTCATTTTAGATAATTAAACTGCCTTAGGAAACAGTTCCAGATTAAAATAGCTCTAGTTTCTGTTTTTCTTGACTATATACAGTTAGAAGAATTAGTTATTTGAAAATACAATTCTAGCTTTGGATACTTATCAAAAGAAAAATCTACTGTCCAGCTAGATATAGAGTTAACTAGCACATACATTCCTCATATTTAAATGCTGTCATGTCTCTATTTTCATGTTCTTAGATTTTATATACCACCAACTTCTGAAAGAATTTGTGACAGCTTAAAAATTGTGTTAAATGTTACCTCTGTGTGTGTGTGTGTGTGCGCGCACGTATGTACTCAGGTGTCCAACTCCTTGAGACCACATGGACTGCAGCCTGCCAGGCTCCTCTGTCCATGGGATACCCCAGGCAACAATTCTGCAGTGGGTTGCCTTTTCCTTCTCCAGGGGATCTTCCTGACCCAAGGTTCAAGCCCACGTCTTCTGCATTGCAGGCAGATTCTTTACCACTTGAGCCACCAGGGAAATATGAATGTTACCTATGTTTCTTTAAAACAAATACAATATAGACCTTTAGAGGAATAAGGGAAATAACTGTTACCAGTATCTATTTTATGAAGATATTATTAATATCATTTTTTCTACTGGCCATGGCCACTGAATTTGACTCTTAAAAAAATGTTATGATATTAAAGTCAACCATACAAGCAGTCATGTATGGATGTGAGAGTTGGACCATAAAGAAAGCTGAGCACCAAAGAATTGATGCTTTTGAACTGTGGTGTTGGAGAAGACTCTTGAGAATCCCTAGGACTGCAAGATCAGACCAGTCAATCCTAAAGGAATCAGTCCTTAATATTCATTGGAAGGACTGATGCTGAGGCTGAAGCTCCAATACTGTTCCCACCTGATGAGAACTGACTCACTGGAAAAGACCCTGATGCTGGGAAAGATTGAAGACAGGAGGAGAAGGGGACAACAGAGGATGAGATGGTTGGATGGCATCACTGACTCGATAGATATTAGTTTGAGCAAGCTCTGGGACTTGGCAATGGACAGGGAAGCCTGGTGTGCTGCAGTCCATGGGGTCACAAAGTCGGACACAACTGGGAGACTGAACTGAACTGTACCATAAGGAAATTAAAGCAGTAATTAGCCCTTTACTTACATACATCAGAGATGTTTGATAAACAGTTTTTCTATTCACCTCCCAATGTCTCCTCCTCTTCATGATATGGCAAAACTCCAGCTATTATAAGGTTAGACAACTTACTAGAACGTTCAAAAGAAAAAAATTCAGATTGATTTCTGTTCATTTAGCTAACCTGACTTTAAAAGGAGTTTGTAAAAGTCTAAATTTATAGACAAAGAGTAAAATAAGTTTTTGTTTGCTTTTAAATATCAACTGGTTTATGGAAGGACAGTCAATACGAAGACAAAGTATTTCACATCTCAGCTCTAGTGCCTCTGTATACTCAGACTGAAATCCTTGCAGAATGCCAAGCCAGGGAAATGCTTCAGGGCCATTCATCCAAAGTCTTGAGATGCTGTGATTGAAAGTAGCATGTGGAATCAGTTTGAGAAAAATAAACCAAGTCGGAGGAAAATGACATGAGTAATAAACTAAGATAGAGTGGAGACTATTAAAAAATGGAAATTGCTTCAGGGAAATATTTTGAGATGCAGCAGACAGAAATTTCAAAGCTGGAGAAACAGAATTTGCTTACACAGAACATACACTGAAATATTATGTGTCTATTCACTATCTGTATTTGCAGGAAATTGCTTTAAATACTCATCTGTAACCTAAAATATATTGTATTAAATCCCACTGATAAAATACTTTTGTTCTTTAATGAACTGAAAATAGAAAAAGGTGTTTCTTGGCATGGTAGGAAAAGCTTTCAACTACAGGCAAGAGAACAGGATTCTACCTGGCTTAACCACATGCATTGTACTGGGTTCAATGTGGATGTCATTTGGCTTCTCTTCTAACTATAAGGTGAAATGAGGTGACTTCAGTGATCCCCCTTCCTCTGCCTGTGGATCCATAAATCTAACACTTCCCAATGCTTTTGGTATTTAACAAAGGTTTGCTTGGCTAACATTACAGTTTTTACTATCACAAGGATATTGACTCAAATATAGGGTAAAATATTCAGGAAATTTTGTAGGGCAAAATAATAACCTTAGGAAATTTGAATGAGACAGGTACAAAAGTCTTTTTAAAAATGATCCCAGAGCAAATTTTAAAGAAATATTTAGAGTTAAAGAGAGGCATCGGGTATTTGAAGTTAAATAAGAATGGTGTTCGGAATATATATCTTAAAATGCATAGACATGAAACAAATGCAGAAAGATAACCTTTAAATCTTTATTCCATTCAGCAGAACAATTTCAATTTTCCCTACTATTCAGAATGATCAAAAAGCTCACTGGTTACAGAAGTCCTATTTGGAAATGTCCTCTGCTTGGTGCTTACAAAGTTTTAACACTCCTAAGAAATGCATCATAGTAAGATTCTGATGAATAAAAGAGATCAATTATAAGAAATATTAAGTATTGAAGTTTATGATCAAGATGATAAGCATTTGTGTTCCATCATGGGAACACAATAACCCGATTTGAAGAATATTGGTACAGAATAACTACTAATTACTTGGTGATACATCTTACATATGTTTTCTCATTTATTCCTCACCAAAGCCTTTAAGACTGCTTTGGAATACTGACCATAGTTTGCCCCACATTTCCAGGGAAGGAAGTACTCTAGAGAGGCCACTGAAAGCTTTGTTCTTACAATGGGCAAGATAGTCTTCTTTGTTGAGCATTGTTACTGTTAAGATCAGCTAATTTGTCTTAGTTTTGATCATTAAACAAGTTTTGATTATAATTTCACCACCACATAAAGTTCGTTTCAAAGAAAGAATGCACTGACAAAGCCATCTTTACAACTGTTTGCTGTGGTATGTGTAACATAACTGTTGACACTCTATTTTGTATGTCACCCTCTCAGGAATTTGCATGGTGTGTGTTATTGTATGATAATCCAGATTCTATGGGCAAGAACTGAAGCTCTGAAAGGACCTATGAATAAGGCAGTAGCCTCAGCAAGGCTGACAATTCCTGAATCAAAATCTCAGAAATCTTGGTAACTATTGTGTGGCAGAATTTTATACATACACACAGACACATACACACACACTTGAGATCATGAAGCAATCACATTTCTCTGTTTAGATTCATTTTTATCTTGCCCAGACTAGTTTTTACTTCTGGTTCATAGGAAAAATAGAGTACATCCCAGAGTCTTACCACCTCAGCATTCTGGAATCCAAACCCAACTTAGCAAAAAGAAAGAGATTAATAAAGCTTGTAGAAGCCAGCATATATTTTACCAAAGTCACAAATCAAAGTTGACAGCAGCTTGGCAAGAGACTAGAGGAATGATCGGATGGCCAGGGCAGAATAGAATATGACCAGCAAATTTATTTGCTCTCATTTACTCGCTCTCAATTATTTGATTATTCAGTCATTCTTTCATTCATTTATGTATTGAGCTACTCACTTATTAATAAACACTTATGGGGTCGAGCAGTATTCAGTGTACTAGAGGTATCAAGAAGACTAAATCACGATCCCTGCTTTGGGAAGCTTGCTCTCTGATGGCGAGAGGAAATAGACAGGTATAAGTCATTACAAAGATGAAGACAATGATGAAAGCTCCTTCCATCAGCCTGACTAGAAGTCAGGTGCTGTTCTGAGTTCTAAAACTCAGATGCTCTAAGTGCTATAAGATGTGGTTAAGGGACTTCCCTGGAGGTGCAGTGGTTAAGACTCCATGCTTCCAAGCAAGAGGAACAGGTTTGATCCTTGATTGGAGAACTAAGATCCTGGGTGCTGCACTCGATGAGGCCAAAAAAAAAAAAAAACAGACTTGGCAATTCCCTGGTGGTTTAGAACTCTCAGCTTTCACTGCCATGGGCCTGGGTCAAAAAAATGAATATAAAATAGAGTCTGCAAATAAAACAAACCAAATCTATTTTAAAATGTAGTTGAAATGTACAGACCTATTGAACCTGCAGGCAAATAGAGTATAGTTTACTAATTCTTTCATGCTTTTGTCCCTGGAGTTCTGTGCTAAGATGTTACCATTCCACAATGATGATCACAGAGATGGCAACATAACCCTGTACCACTCAGGCCCTTTGAGTGTGTGTGTCTGGTTAACACAGACACAAGTACTTTGTTCTCCACAAAATATTTCCTTTAAAGATGGGATTACAGGGTCGCTGGGGGCTGGGGCAGATAATTTAGTAGGAGTATGGCATTAATAGATACACACTACTAAAACAGGTAAGCAACAAAGATTTACAGTATAGCACAATGAATTATTTTAGTATCTTGTAATAACACATAATAGAAAAAGAATCAGATAATAATAATATATATATATATATATATATATATATATATATATATATATATATATACTCAGTCATTTTGCTGCTATATACCTGAAACTAACACATCAACTTCAGTTTAAAAAAAGAGAGAGAGAATTCCAGGGCCCCAACCACAAATGCACCATAATATGTCATCCTAATGAGTGTGTCTGTGTTAATCAGCCACACACACTCAAAGGGCCTGAGTGGTACAGGGTGATGTTGCCATCTCTGTGGTCATCATTGTGGAATGGCAACATCTTAGACAGCAGAGAACTCCAGGGACAAAGGAATGAAAGAATTAGTAAACTATACTCTACTTGCCTGCAGGTTCAATAGAGCTGTACTTGTAAACTTCTTTCAGATTACAAGTACACTGACCCACCAACACTCACCAACGTTCACCCCTTCCATCTCTTTTAGAGGTATATTTCCAATATTTTTGCTTTGTATGTTTAAGAACTATTTGTCATAATATATAGTACATATACAGGCTTCCCAGGTGGCTTAGTGGTAAAAAATCTACCTGCCAATGCAAGAGACATGGGCTCAAACCCCGGGTCAGGAAGATCCCTTGGAGAAGAGCCTAGCAACCCAGTCCAGTGTTCTTGCCTGGGAAATTCCATGGACAGAGGAGCCTGGCAGACTACAGTCCATGGGTTTGCAAAGAGTCAGACATGACTCAATGACTAAACAACAACCTCAGTGGAACTAGAAACATCTAGATCCTTACAAGAAATGATAATGTGGAGTTACCACTATCATCTAGCCTCAGAACTTCAGGCTCCCAGCTCCCACGAAAATAAAATTCTAGTATCTAAAAATCAAAGGAAAATTTAATAAACACATTTCCATGAGAAAAAACGGTTCATATGCTACAGTAAACTTTTTCTAGTAGTTATGTTGCCATCTCTTTGAAGTTGACCAACTTTGATTATGTATCAGTTGAATGCATGCTCCCTGGTGGCTTAGACGGTAAGGCGTCTGCCTGCAATGCGGGAGACCTGGGTTCGATTCCTGGGTTGGGAAGATCCCCTGGAGAAGGAAAAGGCAATCCACTCCAGCAGCACTCTTGCCTGGAAAATCTCATGGACGGAGGAGCCTGATAGGCTACAGTCCATGGGGTCACAAAGAGTTGGACACGACTGAGCGACTTCACTTTCACTTTCACTTAATGCAGGTGGGGAGCAGGGGAAGGCAGAGAAAATATATGAGTCCTCTAACCAGTGACAAATATACTTGGGTAAGCGGCTCAAGTGAGGGACTGAAATCCAACTCATGCACTTGCCATCAAACTACAATCCCCAGAGCTATAAGGTCCAAGAGGGAGCATCTTTTCCTTGTTCATAGAAAGGTACAAATAAATCTAATAGTGACTTGCTTTTTATCTGACTCTGACTTCTCACTTTCCTCTAATCTTTAGAAAATCACATTGGCTCTACCTTCAGAACAGACCCAGAATATGATCAGTTTTCACAAACTTCAATGGTACTAGCTAGGACCAAGCCCAGCTTGCCTGGATTGTTGGAATAGCCTCTTAACTCAGGCCTCCTGCTACCACCTTATTCCTCCTGTAGTTTATTCTAAGGATAGCAACCAGAACGATCGTACTAAAGCATAAGCTGGGTTGTGTGGCTCCTCTGCTTAAAACACTCCAGTGTCCCATTCCAGTCAGAGCAAATGCCAAGTCCTGACAGTCCCCACCAGGCCTCTGATTTCCCCTTGTGCCCTAGATCTCTGAACTCATCTCTCACTTTTCTATTCACTGATTCTGTTGCAGACACACAGGTCTCTGTATCGTTCCCTTAAACACCATGCATGCCCCTTGCCTGAAGACATTTGCACACACTGTTCTGTTTGCTTAGAGTCCAGACATCTGCTTACACTGAAACACTCTAACATAGGAAGCCCCGAGGTACTTGTTATTTCCAAAACTATAGGGACTTTGTAGAGGATTTTACCTGAATACGTGGCACACAACTCTTTTTTTTCTGTATTGAAGAAAAGTTTTTGCTTCTTTTAAAGAAATGGCATGCATTTTCCTA
Organism: Tragelaphus eurycerus; assembly: GCA_935064755.1. Classification (NCBI taxonomy): domain Eukaryota; kingdom Metazoa; phylum Chordata; class Mammalia; order Artiodactyla; family Bovidae; genus Tragelaphus; species Tragelaphus eurycerus. The sequence continues at coordinate 788,030 of CAKXYN010000259.1, read as the reverse complement.
GGGGATAATTGTGAATCATATAACTGCTTCTTTCTCTTTTGGCTTTAGTCATCAGGAAGGTCACAACCAAAATTTCAACTAAATGATTGCTGAGAGACATGTAGCTTAAAAATTATCCTTAGAAAGTACCACTTCCAACCATACACCTCTTAGTCCTCATTTGACCTTTTGGTCCCTGTATTCTTTCTATTTCTCATTTACATCTATTTGTATTTTAACCTCATTGCTTTTCAAGCCCTTCATTAAATGATATTTTCAAATTAAGTAGGGAAATGATATCACATTTGTTATGTGGCTTTGCAAACAATCAGTAGGACAGGGAAAACCAATTTTATTGGGGCTAAATTGAAATCCCCAGGAAGTGTGATATATTTCCTAGCTTCATGTCTGTATCTTTTTTCCCATCATGATGTATCTAGAAGATTATGAATAAAATCATGCTCTAACCATGTAAGAAAATATGACAAAAATTTGAATAATCAGAAGTTTTTTTTTTAAATTTTTATTTATCTGGCTGCACCAAGTCTTAGTTGTGGATGCGGGATCTTCTCCCCCCACACACTTTATTTTTTAATTGAAGGATAATTGCTTTACAGAATTTTGTGGTTTTCTGTCAAAAATTGATTCAAGAGATATAAAGATTTGAAATTAAAATAAAATCAGAACAGGTGAGCCAGAAATTTTCATTAAAATACTGTAGTTTTACTATGCTATTTTGGGGGAAGATCCCCTGGAGGAGGAAATAGCAACCCACTCCAGTATTCTTGCCTGAAAAATTCATGGACAGAGGAGCCTGGTGGGCTACAGTTCAAAGGACCAGAAAAAGTCAGACACAACTGAAGTGACTTAGCATATCATAAGGGCAAGTTTTAAAGAAATATAAAATAACACACACTGTGTTCTTATACAATGAACTCAGGATCCAATCACCTTCTCACCTTTGGCAACTATGTGCTATTTAATTTGGGAAGATTTTTAACAATTTGACTTCTTTCCCCAATAATAAGAGTTTAGTGATACTTTCAGATCAAATACATCCATCTGAAGTATACCTACTAGCAAAGTACTGGTCCTTTCTGTACTTTGATTGTAGTGATTTGGCCTTACAAGGTTCTTTTTGAAGCTACTTGATATGGTTCATGAGTATTTATTCTCATATTAATAGGTGCAATCAATAATCCTGCAATAATTTTGCAGAAATGATGTTTTAATTAGGCAGCAGTTGGCACCTTAAAGGCCAGAATGTTTAACCACCAGAACATCATCAGCTCAAGCAGCAGATGGAGGGCAAGAAGGTTGATCTATATAAATGATCTAGTTGGGAAGGAAATTGGCCATCATGCTTACTTATTATTATCTCTTAAGTATTTAATGTATCAGTGAAGTGTGCAAATCTTCCACAAGCATAATGCAAAAAATATGAGAAACAACTTTAAGAATAAACCAGAGAGAAACAACTGGTGGGAGAGGTCCCAGAGGAGACTGAGGATGATGTTCTGTGATGAAAGGAAAAGCAGATGTGAGGGGTAGGACATCTAGGAGGAGACAGCAGAAGTCCAAGTTGGCTTCCTCTTCGCAGAGTTGAAGTGAACTCTGCACGTGATTAACAGGTTATCTTTTGAGTTTTCTGTTTCAGTTTTGTAGCACCAGACAAAATGCTAAGGAAAAGAGGGTTGAACTCCTGAGGGCAAGAACTGTGTATATGGAACCTAGCCTAGTGGCAATACTACAGGCGCTAAGTATATACTGATTTATCTCACTCATTCATTCTTTAACATATGGAATGAGTACCTGCTGTGTGCAAGGAACTGTTCTAGGTCGAATGTTCAAAACCACAAGAACAAATACTTGTGGTTTGACAATTGCAGTCATCTGACTGTGGAACAGTCCTCAGCCTAGACTGATAAGGAAACTTTCTCATCCCCTCTTGTTCCAGGCAAGAGTTAGGATTTCAGAGGCAAAGAAAAGAAGAGATATAGGTTTGTAATCTATGTGTCCTAATCCTCAAATTAAAGTCACCTTCTCTTGTTGCTGTTAAAGTTAATTTCTGTTGTTGCTGTTAATCTTCTATTGCTTCTATTGCTTGTGCATGACTGACTAATCTAAAATCAGTTTTGGGGGTTGTTGTTAATTAAAGCTAATTTTTGTGGTTGCTATTAATTTTCTACCAGTTGTGCTTGCAAGATTGTAAATTAAGATTAAGACCTGTTTCAATAGTTCCAGATATGATGGAGCAGTAAAATTCTTAAGTGAGTAAGAGAAGTGGTTACATATGCATAACCAGAACAAAAGGTGATAATTTTATTATATCTAAACTCTTCGATGTCAAAGTTGGAACTGTCTTCCCTATTCTTATTATTTATTGAGTGAATGATTCAAGGCTAAGATTTTAGTCATCTGAAATATGAAAATAATGTTACTTATTTTTATATCTAAAAAAATGAATCCTAAATGGAACTTCCAGAGTATGTTGGCCAAGATAAAATCTATTGTTTTATGAGTTGATGTTATAGGTAGAGGGTGTTCTTCAGTTTTGATGACTGCACAAGAGAAAATGCATGGTAGGTGATAGCATAATTTCTGAAAAATTTGCAAAAGCAAAGTTCTTAGCCAGTCCTGCTACTTGAAAATCACATTATTACATTATTATTTACTAATCAACTACCTATTGCAAGTGTATTATTATATACAAAGATTTATCACATACAACCACATACACTCCAGTTAGGAAAATCTAATATCAATTCCTAGCTCTGCTACTAACTAGCTGTATGATTTTGACCAGGCATTTAGTTTCTTAGGCTTTGGTACTTTCAACTGAAAAACTAACAATGGGCTGGATAGCCACACAAAAAAATATCCCACTATGCATAGTCGAAAAAATAAACATGTTAAAAATTTTAAATACAATAAAAAGCATGAAGTATATTTTCTTTTTTTGTTTCTGAAAACACTTTCCACATTTTTTTGATAACACTAAAGAAAAGAGTCATGGAAGAGATGTAACAAAAAGAAAAGTATTCTAATGTATTTCTAGAATACAGAAGATTCCTAAATAAGACAAGTCTTGAACTCATCCACAGAAGGAGATCTATCATTGTCCCCCTACAAAAGACCATGATTCCCCAGGCTCATGAATTTTTTGTTGTTGTTGTTAAGAAAAGTAATCCAGTTAAGAGGATCTACAAGGAGATATGGGCTTCCCCAGGTGGCTCAGTGATAAAGAATCTGCAGGAGCCTCAGGAGAGGCAGCTTCAATCCCTGGGTTGGCAAGATCCCTGGAGGAGGGCACAGCAACCCATTCCAGTGTTCTTGCCTGGAGAATCCCATGGATAGAAGAGCCTGGCAGGCTACAGTCCATGGGGACGCAAAGAGTGGGACATGACTGAAGCAACTTAGCACGCATGCACAAGGAGATTTATGAACCAATGAATATCCCCCCTCACCTCACTTTGACCTCTAAGGAACATATGAAAGGCAGAAACTAGAAAGTGGTTAATGCAAACACATCACTGATTCATGGGACTATGACACATAGGGGAACAATGCTATGGAAAACTTAGGGGTACAAATTAACTTCTTAGACTGTGATAGAAAGAGGAAAGTACCAAAAAAAAAATAATAAAAAAATTAAAAAAAGAAAGTGGAAAGTACCAATCCTTTGGTTTTCCAGGGATTCTTGTGATTTTAAACTCCAAGGACACCTTGGAAATTTCTTTTTTCATTAACATCTACCTTTATCTTCCTCCAGATTTCTCCCAGCCCTGGCTCCTGCTATACCTCCAGCCTGGGGAAGAGTGCCCAGGCTAGCTTTTCCTTCTAAAAATTGGGCTTTGACTCCCTCTGCGATCTCAGAACCAGTGTGTTTCTTTGACTTTACACAGTTTCAGGAATGGGACTCCATCAGGTCCAACCCCTGGACACTGGAGTGGGTTCACTGTCAGCATGGTTGACTCCCCAACCATTCAAGTCATTTACTAAATCCTATTCTTGAATATTCAGGTTTCCTCTTAAAAGTTCACTTAATGCTGCTTCAAGAAAGGAATCCTTTCTGAAAGGGCTGTGTTACTAGTTGATCAGAACCCCAGCTGCCATGTGCTTTTGTGATGTGCTGATGGAATAGTGAAGAGATCCTGGAGAATTGTTTTATTAATCACAAAATTTCACTTCCTTGGGTTTTGTCTCTAAGATTATTTTCAACTGTTTATTATATATACTCTTAATGCACTGCCCTGATTTCAGAAGGATTGCTTCTTTGCAAAGGAAACATTATTATTATGTTTGACCCAGATACATCTTCTGTAAAACAAGCCTTAGAATATTCAGATGGATTTGATGGTCATTCTTGAATAAAGGAATACTTCCCCCAATTATTTATGTTATGTGACTTTCTAAAGGAATATAGGACTTTGAGAATGAGCATTATAAAAATGTATGTATAAACAGTCATTATGTAAAAATTAAGTAGCCCATAGAACACTTTATTATAAGCTCTCAACTATCTCAACTGATGAAGTATCAGAATATGGTACTTTTTATTCCACCAAACGTTGTTTAATGCTTCCTGCAACAAATATGACAACTGTTAGACGCTTAAGATGTATATTCAGCCTTGGAAATATGCAGTAAGACTTAATATTCAGAATAACAATATTTTATATGGATACATTTGCAATTTTTTCATCATGAACACAGAAAACTCTGAGCAAAGCATGTTTCATCATAGCCACAGCCATTGTAAGTCCTGCATCAAATCAATTCCCCACACCCAGGAGTCCCCTAATGGGCTGCATAAACTGATTAGTAAAATATGATTATGCACGTCAGTCCCACTGAAACAGGAGTATTACCCTTCATTGATGACAGTTGGAGCCAAGCCCTGAGGACAAAAGTTAGATCTCTAAATAGCTATCCAATTGACCTGCCTTACATGAGGCTACCCCTTGTGATAACAGTGGTGAATCATTACTGTGGCAAAGGGCACTCACTGCATCTAAGCCAACAGCCAGGAAGAAAGTTTCCTCCTGCTGTCTAACTTGGGCCTTAGTCTGTTCTGCACACCAAGGGTTTTATTTGGAGATAAACAAATCCATATTGAGACTTATTGCTGTTGTTGGCACACCAGAGAACATCAAAACCTATTGCTGTATGAAGTGACCATCCAAGGCAGAGGCAGTTTGGGGGAGGGAGTGGAAGGAACTTCAAAGTATAAGAAGTCAATGTTTATTTATAGGAAGTATTGTTTCCTTTAAATAAAATTCTGACCAAAGGATTGAACTTTAATGACCAAAGATGAAGTAACAGGAATAGTCTGAATTAGGAAATCTTAGCAATCAATATTCCTGTATAGGATTATTGATTTTGTGTACATAGCAGCCAGCAATTTTGATTGCAGTCACAGTTGTAAGTTTACATCTGAAATTTTCATAAGCAGAATTATTTTGTCAGGTACCTTTGGTACACAGTGTCATGAACAAGCCTGGTCTTTATACATGGGAGGGCAGTATACACAGTGAGAGAAGGAATAAGCCTCTGGAGCCATGGTTTGAAAGCCCGCTTAGCTCCTTACTGGCTAAGAGACCTTGAACAAGTTTAAGTGATTTAACATCAGTGTACCCAGAGGTAAACCTGAAACTCAGGAACAAGAATAGAACATACCTCTTTAAGTGGCTGTGAGGATTAACTAAGAATCCTTGCATGGTGGCTGGCACATAAAAGAAATATTTCAGTTCTAGCTGTTATCATTGCTCAGTAAATATGGATAAAGTACCTACTAAGCACCAGGAGCATATGACTCTTCTATAGGAAATATTAATGTTCCCTGAAATTTCTTTGCACTGTAAATATTAACATTCTATATTTCTAAAATTCCTTGTTTTCTTCTAAAATAGGGAAGTGTCTCTTCACATGAGTTCTGTTTTTCCCCATAAACAAGAAAACTGGTCAAAAAAGAACAATCTAACATGAGAATGAAGCTATGCTACCTTTTGTTTCAGTAAGGGTCTCTTATCCTATGAAAATGAAAAATCCAAATTTTTATTTTTAAATCAAAGGAGCAATTTCCCATGTAATATCATTTGGCATTTACTCTGTTCAGACTTGGAAGTTAAAACCAATTCTTTGGGTCACTGGACTTGAGTTTTACTTCAAAAATAAGTTATAATGGGTAAATGGAATTAGTGTAGAAGTAAAAGAGAGATTTCCTTAATCACGCCTAGCTTTAAAATCACCCCAGAGGTGACCAACCTCCCAAAGGCAGTGGGTCTAAAATTAGGCCTAATTTCTGTGTAGGGAAGAGGCAAGGAGCTTTTAAGCAGGAGGCAGAGGTGGGGACCCCGTGGCTTTCATTTGACAAAGCCCACAGCAGGCCCTGGAGGAAAAGGGAGCAGAGCTCAGAAAATAGGATTTCCCACCTTAGAGTCTGTGGATATGCTGGTCAAAAGCCTGTAAGGCAATTTAACAGATGTGAAAGGTAATTACAGGAGACTGGGGAAGAGAAACGGGACAAAAGAGAAAGGGCCCAGGGGGATGGGGGGGAGCGGGGAAGTGCAGAGCGGAAGAAGCGCAGAGAAAGAACCAAGAAAGGCGGGGGAGTATCTTTAAGTCAGAAACACTGAAAGCCGACAAACAACAAACTTTCATCCAGAGTAAGTGACACACAAAGCACCGTAATGTTGTACTTTCGTATTACCACAAAGGGAAGAGAAATACTAACTACTCAATATTTTTTTAAAAAAGAGAACAGGACGTATTGGGTTATCTCCTCGGTGCTTTAGTTATGTATTTCTATTTTCTGGCGGCTCGGAGACAAGAGAGGCATTTGAGAGAGAAACCAGTGAACTTGTGGAGAGAACAGCACAAGCAGAAGAATGCGCGGCAGAATAGTTAGAAAGGACCAAGGACGATGGTTGAAGGTACAGCTGCTGCAGGACCAGTAGAAAGGAGGGGTCAGGGAATCCAAATCCAATGGCCCAAAGCAGAATATTTCCAGAGGTGACATATCTTTTAGACTTCTACACACAGGGCATATATATGTTAGAGACGATTAGCATAAAAGGGAGATACACTCATATTAGCTACACATACATGCATATACATCCGTGTGTTGCAGCAGCAAGAACATTAAACTGTGTTAGGTAAACATATGCTATATGCTTATGCATAATCTGAATTTAAAGACTGGGACTCCACAACTCTTGGTTTAAGAAAACCATTCTCCATCATGACTATAAAGTTTAAAGGAACTGGATGAAGCTCAGAGCTACCCTGAAATTCAGAATAATAGACTCCCCACCCTTCACTCTCAGTAAGCTGTCAAATTTGTCACAGAGACAGCATCAGTGATTGTAAGAGGAATGAATGAATGAGAGGCCACTGAAATGTGGAGATGGAAGGGCTACTGACTTTGCTAGGATTCAACCCTACCATTTGCCTGGGACTACTCTAAGCTTCAGTTACTTCATCCGTGAAATCTAGGTGAATATAAAAACCTACAGCCCATAGTTTGGGAGAATTCAGTGAAAAAACTGAAATAGAGATTTAGTCCAGTGCCTATACACAACACTTTCCATTATATGGGCTACCTGCTGGCACTGTAACAGAGCCCATCTCAGAGAGCAAGGTGTAAGATCTGTCTTGGTCATTGATTTTCTGGTCTGTGGATGCCTAAAATTAAGGTTGAGGAATGTATTAGATCTTGAAATTGCAAAACTACAAGCTTTTATGATATTAATATATATTTGCAGTTGATACCTCAGTAAGATACTGGGAAGGCCACAGATAGACAAAAGATAAGAAAGGAACTCAGAAAAGTAACTCAGTTTACTTCCCAACACTAGCATAATTGTGGTCACTTAACAAACTCCCTTTTCAAGAGTGACTGAGTCATTAAATGAGGATACATTTTGGGGGCACTGGGACACTATTTAATTGCAGGCTCCAGCAAGTTATTAAGTGAGGCCCTAGTGATTTGAAAACAATTAATGCGTCATTTAATGAATCGAACACCCATATATTGGGAGGAGCCCAAGTGGCTTGAATGAGTTAATGCATGACCGTAAATGCACAATTAATAACAGGAGTGTCATGGGCATTAGGAGAAATAAAAGTAACTGACAATGAAAAGAATCAACAGAGTTTGTCACCATATAATTTTAAAGAGTGTACCAAAAAAAGAGGGAGTATACCACTTCCAAAAGATTTCAAAGGGCTCATAAGTATTTTATAAATAAATCCTAACATAAAAGAAAAATGCACACTAGCACTGAACTGAACCATCTTCCAAAAAAAAAAAACAAAAATTGGTCTCTCCTGTATTATCATAAAAATGTTTCCCAGAGGTAAATGGTATATATTTTTTTTTTCAACTAAATCCTGTAGAATGTAAAATCAAACCACGGGCTAAACTCAAAAAAGAAATTTTGTATCAAATTAGTCCAAAGTATTTAATCAACACACATAGAGCCAAAATTCTCGTTTGGAGATGGCCTCCAAAGAATGCCTGTTGGCACTATCAAAACTTCCACTCTTGCTCTACATGCTCTGCGGATAGAGGATTGTGCCTGATTTGCAGCAGGTGTCTCTCTTTAATGGCACTTTTAATAATTGAGCTTTTTGTTCATTTTACTCTCCCCCTCCCCACCCTGGATTTTCCCTGTAGCTCAGGTAAAGAATCTGCCTGTATTGCAGGAGACCTGGGTTCAATCCCTGGGTCAGGAAGATCCTTTGGAGAAGGGAATGGCAATCCACTCCAGATTCTTGCCTGGAGAATCCCATGGACAGAGGAGCCTGGAGGGCCACAGTCCATGGGGTCGCAAAGAGTCGGACACGACTGAGCGACTAACGCTGCTACTACTACCACCCCTCCATCCCAGGTATGGCCAGACCCATCCCAAACACCTGCTGTCAGGCCCGTTTCTCAGATGCCCGTTGCTTAGATGCCCGTTGCTTGGCCATCTCCCTCTGTGCAGGAATGGGCTGTGTCTCTGTTCCATCTGTCTGCTGTGACATGTCATCTGTATCCATATTGAACCTCCCTGATGTGGACCGTTTGCCTGTGGCCTGCTGCCTTGCTCTGGTTATAATATTGTCACCCGGCCTGCTCCTCTTCTAGTCTCCTCAGGCTACTTCCCCGTCTCTTAGAAACCAATCTAATAATATGTCTAATTCACCCCAGTCCATTGTACCCTGCTGTAGGGAATCCACTCCTGAGCATTTTTTTTTAATCATAATTTTGAAGGCTGCCCAACAGCCTGCTGGATATCAATAACCAAAATAATTTTTTAAAAAAAAGGACTTGGCCTAAAAATAAAATATGTCATTTATACCCAATCCTATACACAGGTGAATGATTTCCCAGTAATTTTAATACTCCCAGAATTCTCAGGGAGCAAAATTCATATCACCTTCAGTCAGATAAATCTTTATTAAATGATTCTTGCTTATCATTCTCTTGGCAAAGCTGACAACTCAGTTGCTAGTTTATTTTTAAAATCTAAAATAAAATGAAAATATGAAAGGAAAGCTCTTCCAATAGTGAATGCTTTAATTACGGCAAATCCATTAATATTTCCCCACAGATGGACACCAAAGCATGTGCACTGGTAGAAGCAGAATGATGTGTATTCTTCTCCCCAGGACTGCATCTCAAAGTGAAATTAAACAGTTATAGATGACAGAATGTGGGCTGTGTAGATAACTCAAAATCTTGTTTCCTTCCCTATTTTAGCTGGCTCAGGACTAATGTCATCTTTAAATGACTTACATCCTGCTGATGTTGTCTATGTAATTGTAAAAAACTGTCCATCCTATTTCAAGCAAAAAAAAAAAAAAAATCTATTTTATTTTTACTTTTGTGTCAAATAACCTGAATAAGTCTTAACACCTTTACGTTCAAGACAGGGGCAAATACTGTCTTTGATACCATTGCTATTTTTTTGAGTGACCCATATTACTTCATTCTCTACTGATCAACAAGGAACACATTCATATTTAAAATGTAAAGTATGCACCTGTAAGCATGCATATGCCCACACATACACTTTTTATATTTAGCCTCTTCACTCTTGAACCAAACTCTTGCTTAGATAAAGACCAAGTTTTAATCACTAGTTTCTCTAATGAAAAGATTATCACTGAATGCCAATGATCCAGAATACAATGAACACATTATCTTTAACCACCAGAGAGACATAATTAGAAGATTAAAAAATATACAGAATATCCAGTTCTCTTCAAAGCAGTGTGTTCTGGGGACCCATAGGTGTTTCTGAGACCTTTTCAAGAGGCCAGAGGTCAAAACTATTTTCATAATATCACTGAGACATTTCAGTTGATACTTGAACAATACGAAGGTTAGGGGCACTGACATTAACTCAGCTGAAAATTCTCACATGACTCTTGAATCTTCAAATATTTAACTAGGAACAGCCTACTGTTGACTGGAAGCCTTACCAAAAACATAATTGATTAACACATATTTTGTATTTTATATGTATGACATACCTTTTTCTTAATGTTTTTCAACATTTCCAGGCTGCATGGTTAATATGTCAGTTTTTTCAAATTGCCAAAAATCTCCAATATATTTATTTTTAAAAATCCACACATAAGTGGACCTGTCCTCTTCAAATCTGTGTTTTGCAAGGGTCAAATGTATTTGTCCACTTCACTCTCATTCTATCATGAGTCTATGGTGGAATTTTCTAGGGGTTGTGTGAATGTTCAGTTGCATCCAAATCTTTGCAACCCCAGGGACTGTACTCCACCAGGCTACTCTGTCCATGGGATTTTCCAAACAAGAATACTAGAGTAGGCTGTCATTTCCTCCAGGGATCTTCCTGACCCAGGGATTGAATTCACGTGTCCTGCGTCTCCAGCAGGGGCAGGCAGATTCTTAACCACTGTTTCACCTGGACTGATGTGTAACATAACATAAGAGACTGGATGCTGAAGCATATATGGATGCTGAAGCATATGGATGAATATAGCCACCTTCCATTAAGCTGAAATGGAGAAATGTACAAACATGCAAAATATATTGCCACTCTTCTTACTGTTTTGTCTTCAGGAATATATTATTTTTTTCATAAAATGGCATTTACCTAAACCTAAAATGGGTTTGCTATTTTTAAATGAACTATTAGGTAAATATTTTAATTCACTTTTCATTTCTAGTATAGTAAATACAGAGATATAACTCACAATAGACAAGTTACTGGAAATTTTTAAACCCCCCCCCCCCCCCCCATGCATGAAAGCAAAGGAAAGGAGCGCTCGGTCCGCTCTTAGCGACCCCATGGACAAGCAGGATGCCCCCGCCAAGCGATCCTGAGAGTAAAATCAAACATTTGAGCATCACTGATCTAAATAAAGATGAGCTTCTGTGACACTGACATGTTTGAAGAGGGAGAAGCTAAATGATGGAGATGTATATAGAATTTGAGGCCAGAGAATTGAACTGAGTTTTGATTTTCACTATCTTCTCTTGATTTCTATGATTGTTTTCAAGTCTAGGAAAAAAACTTTTTTCAGAAGAAATAAAGAAAATCACAGGAAAAGAGAGAACAAAATATTGATTTTAGGGAGCACTATTTAAACTATTGCAATATTCCAGAGGGGGAAAAAAGTGACAAAAGTGAATTATCAGCATTCGTTTCTTCCTCCTCATAGTAAAATACCAGCCTTTTGAGATAAACCATTATACACTTATGTAGGACATACAGTGACTTATAGAGAAGTAAGAACAGATAGAACGTGATACTTTTGAGTTTTGAGTTTCATGCTGTGGATTTTAAATCTTAACAAAATACATCGATATATTGAAAAGAAGAAGGTCAAATATTGAGGACATCTATCATGACCAGCTAGGCCTTCTAATAGTGACTAAACAAACACCTTCCATGTTTTTTAATCATTCCTTATAAGCCAAGCATTTTTTAAATTCTACTGCTTTTATATTCTAAATAAATTTTAGTTAACTTGAAGTGTAAGATGAACAAAGAAACCTTGACTCAAATCCAAGCAAACAATATAAAATAGGACTCTCATCTTATTTGTTCTAAATTTTGTGCTTCTTTTAACACTCATCAAAGGGTCTTGGCTGGCTTTGTCAGAGTGTTGACTAATATTGAATTTACATTAAGCAAATGATTTTGACATATGTTACTATTTATCCACAACTCATCTATTTGATCATAGTAGTTTCTTTGAGGGGAAGGCAATGCCCCCACCCCACTCTCCCTTTCGCATTGGGGTGGCAACCCACTCCAGTCTCTTCCGTCGGGGGGCCTTGCTGGCGCTTAGCAGCATTTCTGTGAATCCAGTGCAAATTTGATATTTGGTTTAATAAGCCTTTCACACTATTATATCCAATTCATTGACTTACCTCTACCACATGGCTTCATGACATCTATTTATGGAAGCAGGACAACAGCTGCCTGTTTTTCTGCTGCCTGACTTTGGAGTCAGACAGAACTGGGTTTTAGTCCTGGATCTGCCGGCTGACTATCTGATTTCTCCAAAGCCTGACTAAGCTCTTCCTCCATCCTTCCATTATTAGCCTAAACAGAAGGTCCTGATATTGACCTTCTGGACTTCTTGTTCTCTTTGATTAAAGGATATAAATCCTCTGATCCCTTAGTCCTTATTGCTATATTCAGGTGAATATTCCTACTGAAGAATAATGAACTAATGTCTAATATGTAAAGTTGTAGCAAAAATAAATGTAAATGAAAATTTTAAGATCTTGTGATAAAAAGCAAGCAACCTGAATTTGTGTTACCCTGAATTTTATTATAAACATTCAAATTGCTTCAGTACTAGCCAGAGTTCCATAATGAGGAATACATCAAAAGTCCACTCATCATTTAACTATTCACTTAGAAATTATTCAAGAGCAACTTTAATTGAAACATGTTGAATTTTATACATGAACTTGAGCTGGAATCAGCAGTCAAAAGCTTACCAAAATATTTGTCTACCATGGGGTTGCGAAGAGTCAGACATGACTGAGCGACTTCACTTTGACTTGGTTTCACTTTCATGCATTGGGAAAGGCAATGGCAACCCACTCCAGTGTTCTTGCCTGGAGAATCCCAGGGACAGCGGGGCCTGGTGGGCTGCCGTCTATGGGGTCGCTGAGGGTCGGACATGACTGAGCGACTTCACTTTCACTTTTCACTTTCCTGCATTGGAGAAGGAAATGGCAACCCACTCAGTGTTCTTGCCTGGAGAATCCCAGGGACGGGGGAGTGGGCTGCGTCTATGGGGTCACACAGAGTCGGACATGACTGAAGTGACTTAGCAGCAGCAGCAGCAGCACAAGATAATTGTATGAAGAAATAATTGGAACATTAAGTTAAGCTAAGCTAGGTATGGCACCCCACTCCAGTACTCTTGCCTGGAAAATCCCATGGACGGAGGAGCCTGGTAGGCTGCAGTCCATGGGGTCGCTAAGAGTCAGACATGACTGACTGACTTTCTTGTCACTTTCACGCATTGGAGAAGGAAATGGCAACCCACTCCAGTGTTCGTGTCTGGAGAATCCCAGGGATGGGGGAGCCTGGTGGGCTGCCATCTATGGGGTCACACAGAGTCGGACACGACTGAAGCGACATAGCAGCAGCAGCAGCAGCAAGCTAGATATTCTTTCAGTCCCATCAGAAAGACAACACTGATAATTTGTAGAGGGTGAATATTTAAATATGGGCTCTGTATAATAATAAGATATATCAAATTTGCGGGGGGGGGGGGGAGCGACACAGGAAGGCCGAGAGCAAAGAAAAAAACTACTAACTACAATGCCCTCCACAACATAACAAGCCCCACATAACAACAGTGAAGTTATCTACATTTAATCGCAGGCTTAATAATTGAGAAATTTATCATTTCATTTAGCCCTTTCATTGACCACTAAAGTTCTTAAACCTTTTTCCACTTATCAATAATATGATATATCTTTAAGTTTTTGGTGTCACATCTGCCTTTTCAAGCAACTGAGAGCAGCTTTATAAAACTTTGTATATGGAATGTTAAAACAAGTTGTGGAAAAGTAGAAAAACTCTGTTAGAAACTCTGCCACCATAGAGTTGATATCAATCAGCAAATATAACAGCTATTTCACAAAATTACAAAGTTACTTCATGGTTACTACTTCAGTCAAACTAGTTTTGTAGTTAGCCTCAGCATCCCAATCCCAAAGAAAGGCAATGCTAAAGAATGCTCAAACTACCGCACAATTGCACTCATCTCACATACTAGTAAAGTAATGCTCAAAATTCTCCAAGCCAGGCTTCAGCAATATGTGAACCACGAACTTCCTGATGTTCAAGCTGGTTTTAGAAAAGGCAGAGGAACCAGAGATCAAACTGCCAACATCTGCTGCATCATGGAAAAAGCAAGAGAGTTCCAGAAAAACATCTATTTCTGCTTTATTGACTATGCCACAGCCTTTGACTGTGTAGATCACAATCAACTGTGGAAAATTCTGAAAGAGATGAGAATACCAGACCACCTGATCTGCCTCTTGAGAAATTTGTATGCAGGTCAGGAAGCAACAGTTAGAACTGGTTATGGAACAACAGACTGGTTCCAAATAGGAAAAGGAGTACGTCAAGGCTGTATATTGTCACCATGTTTATTTAACTTATGTGCAGAGTACATCATGAGAAATGCTGGACTGGAAGAAACACAAGTTGGAATCAAGATTGCTGGGAGAAATATCAATAACCTCAGATATGCAGATGACACCACCCTTATGGCAGAAAGTGAAGAGGAACTCAAAAGCCTCTTGATCAAAGTGAAAGTGGAGAGTGAAAAGGTTGACTTAGAGCTCAACATTCAGAAAACGAAGATCATGGCATCTGGTCCCATCACTACATGGGAAATAGATGGAGAAACAGTGGAAACAGTGTCAGACTTTCTTCTTGGGGCTCCAAAATCACTGCAGATGGTGACTGCAGCCATGAAATTAAAAGACACTTACTCCTTAGAAGGAAAGTTATGACCAACCTAGATAGCATATTCAAAAGCAGAGACATTACTTTGCCAACAAAGGTTCGCCTAGTCAAGGCTATGGTCTTTCCTGTGGTCATGTATGGATGTGAGAGCTGGACTGTGAAGAAGGCTAAGCACCAAAGAATTGATGCTTTTGAACTGTGGTGTTGGAGAAGACTCTTGAGAGTCCCTTGGACTGCAAGGAGATCCAACCAGTCCATTCTGAAGGAGATCAGCCCTGGGATTTCTTTGGAAGGAATGATGCTAAAGCTGAAACTCCAGTATTTTGGCCACCTCATGCGAAGAGTTGACTCATTGGAGAAGACTCTGATGCTGGGAGGGATTGGGGGCAGGAGGAGAAGGGGACAACAGAGGATGAGATGGCTGGATGGCATCACTGACTCGATGGATGTGAGTCTGAGTGACCTCCAGGAGTTGGTGATGGACAGGGAGGCCTGTTGTGCTGCAGTTCATGGGGTCGCAAAGAGTCGGACACGACTGAGCGACTGATCTGATCTGTAGGGGTTAAGAAGGCTCACAATGTAAAGGATACATTGGGGGAAAAATCAAAAGACTCCATTCTTGAAGGAAATGTACATCTTATACATGAAGTTCAGAGGCAAGAGAAATGGGAGGTATCTAAGACACCAGTTGCGGAGTGGAGGGGTTGGGGAAACAACTCTTTGTAAGACTTAAGAAGGTTCAAAGCTCATTTGAGCATAACTTCACTTTAAATTATTCTTCTGTAAACATTATATTCAAAATCTTATAAGATTATTATAAAAATTAAATTTTTGAGATAATAATAGGAAAATTTTTTGAAAACTCCTAAGAACTGTAAATACATGAGGCTATTCTAAAAATTATCTAGCTATTGTATTTAAATGATCCTAAAAGAAACAGAAACAGATGACAAAGAACATTCCAGGGGCAACAACAGTTTGAAAAAAGGGAGAAGCATTAAAGTACAAATATAGTGTAAGTTGACTGGGGCATAAGGTCCAGACAGAGAATGAGTTCAAGCAAAAGAAGTCAAAAGATAGACAATTTATGAAAAGCTTTGGATGCTTTATTTCATCCGTTCAGTTCAGTTCAGTCACTCAGTTGTGTCCGACTCTTTGTGACCCCATGGACTGCAGCACGCCAGGCTTCCCTGTCTATCACCAACTCCCGGAGCTTGCCAAAACTCATGTCTATTGAGTCGGTGATGCCATCCAACCATCTCATCCTCTTGTTGTCCCCTTCTCCTGCCTTCAATCTATCCCAGCATCAGGGTCTTTTCCAAGGAGTCAGTTCTTTGCATCAGGTGGCCAAAGCATTAGAGTTCAAGCTTCAGCATCAGTCCTTCCAATGAATATTCAGGACTGATTTCCTTTAGGATGGACTAACTTGCAGTCCAAGGGACTCTCAAGAGTCTTCTCCAACATTACAGTTCAAAGCATAAATTCTTCGGCAGTCAGCTTTCTTTATAGTCCAACTCTCACATCCATACATGACTATTGGAAAAACCATAGCTTTGACTAGACAGACCTTTGTTGGCAAAGTAATGTCTCTCCTTTTTAATATGCTGTCTAGATTGATCATAGCTTTTCTTCCAAGGAGCAAACATCTTTTAATTTCATGGCTGCAATCACCATCTGCAGTGATTCTGGAGCTCCCAAAAACAGAATCCCTCACTGTTTCCATTGTTTTCCCATCTATTTGCCATGAAGTGATGGTACCAGTCCCATCACTTCACGGCTTTATTTCATAAAGAATTCAAAAATATCCCCTCTGCCTAACACACTTCGTATGACATTACTAATATTCATAACTTTTTTTTTTTTATGTTGTGGTTTTTGGGCTCTTAGGTTCCTGACGAGGGATGGAAACCACGAGCCTTGCATTGGAAGGTGAAGTCTTAACCACTTGACCACCAGGGGAGTTCCAGTAACGTGTTTTTAAGAGTAAATGTAATTGACAGTACTTTTCTCATTGATTTCAAATAGGAAAGAATTTTTAAAAATCACTATTCAAGTTGGCCTGCCCTGTAATAGATACAAAGAAAGTGAAAGTCACTCAGTCATGTCCAACTCTTTGCGACCCCATAGACTATACAGTCCATGGAATTCTCCAGGCCAGAACACTGGAGTGTGTAGCCTTTTCCTTTTCCAGGGCATCTTCTGAACCCAGGGATCGAACCCAGGTCTCCTACATTGCAGGAAGATTCTTTACCAGCTGAGCCACAAGGGAACACCAAAAAATAATTCATTATCATACTTCAAAAAAGTGGCACCCAAGCTTTAAAGTACTGATTATCACATTGTGTTGTTAATGTTTTGAAATCATGCCTATACATTTTATCCTTAAGGATAGTCAAAAGTGTTGTCTTGTATTGTAATTTCTTAAGCAGAATGCTTCTACCACTTGCCTGAATTTTTAAGTTGCTCAGTCATGCCCAACTCTTTGCGACCCCATGGACTGTAGCCCCCTAGTCTTCTCTGCACATAGGATTCTCCAGACAAGAATACTGGAGTGGGCTGCAATTCCCCTCTCCAGAGGATCTTCCAAACCCAGGGAATGAACCTGGGTCTCCTGCATTGCAGGCAGAGTCTCTACTGTCTGAGACACTAGGGAAGTCCAAATGCTTCTACTATTCCAGAATAATGCCACATGAGTCATACCAACTGAGAATTTGTTTCAAAACCCCCCAGAGGAAGATTTTTATTTTTCAATTGCACAACAGAAGGAAAGAAAAAAATTTCCTAGATCAAGTGTTTCTAAACATTCATTATGTTCAAGTTTCCTAAATCAACTTACCACCAATGAAAATCACAAGTAGGTCAGCCACAGTCTTGCATTGTCTACATGTCACCTCTATTACCCACAGAAGGTTCCAAACTGGTGTCTCACCATAACTTCCTTCATATTTAAACCCATCTTAGAGAATACAGCTAAAGTAACCCTTCTAAACACACTTTCAACAGCATGTTTGCAATATGATGTGTTCAGTAGATTCTCAACTTAGTAAGTATAACCTCCTCAGCTGGAAATGCAAGGCCTTCTACAATATTGTCATGGAATGGTTCATCTCCTAAGTCCCTCATTTTACCTCTATGTCTACATGATAGTCCACAATTCTGAACTAATTCTTATTTGTCAAATAAGCCTTATGATTTCCCAGAAGTATACCTCTGATAATGCTTTCCCTTCCCACAAAATAGGCACTGCCGGCTTACTGCACTTAACAGTATTAGTCACCCCCCGCCCCCCGCCCTTTTTTTACACTTCTACTGGTTCCATGTGCCATCTTTGTCTGGGCGACAGATATCCTTCTAGGGTGATCCTTGGCAACTCAACCACGCAGATGCTGTAATTTCTTCGACAAGATATGCTGGCTTCAATCTCTGAATTTCTAGAGTACACTTCAGCTTCTAAACTGTTTGCTCACTTGCTCTGTGTCCAGTTCTGTTTGTTCTGTCCTTCATCCTCTCCCTCACCTGCATCCACAGATCAGTCTGACTGCTCTGCCCTAAATATCTTTTGGAAGGTAGGAAGTCATAATTAATTCAATAAATGCACAATTTGGTTATAGTCTCTTTAAGGCAAAAGACAATGTTTGCTCACAATTGAGTGAGTGTCCTTTGGTGCTTATAAATAACATGGTATCAAAACTACTTTCATTGTAGCCACAGTTTTTTCAGGACCTAACAGACTTATTTGCTCAGTTGTGTCCAACTCTTTGCCACCCCATGGACTACAGCCTGTGAGGCTCCTCTGTCCATGGGGTTTCTCCAGGCAAGAATAGTGGAGTGGGTTGCCACACCCTCATCTAGAGTATCTTCCCAACCCAGGGATTGAACCCAGGTCTCCCACATTGCAGAGCCACCAGGAAAGCCCAAGAATACTGGAGTGGGTAACCTATCCCTTCTCCAGAAGATCTTCCTGACCCAGAAATTGAACTGGGGTCTCCCACACTGCAGGCATATTCCTTACCACCTGAGCTACGAGGGAAGCCCATAGACTTACCCCATGCAATACTAAAATAGCTGAATGGAGAAAAGAAAATTTCAAGAAAGTTATACCCGAACAGGTTTTGTATATAAATCACTAAACATTTATATTTGTTAAAATACAAGCACCTGGTAAAACGTCCTAGTCTAGAATGGGCATTTCAAATTTAATAATAGAATAATTATATATATATATATATATACATACATATATATATACATATATATATATATATATATATTCGTATATAGAGATACAAAACTCAGGGACTGCCTGAATTCATGAAACGTGGCATCTAGATGTTCTAGATAAATAAGAACTTGCATTTTAAACAGCAAACCTCAGCTGAATGCATTTCATAAGCCCAGCACTATGCTACCCATGCAATATTTTTTAGGTCATCAATGCTAATGAAAGCCTAAAAATTCATAGTGTAATCAGGCCTATATTTTTCATTTTCTTCTTAATGGTGTTCTGCAAAGTTGCAATTCTCAGAGTTCTAATTAGCTGTCCTTGTATCGCTTTATTCTTCTAAAGGAAGTATTTTTCTTTACAAGTGCCTAAGAAATTTAGATTCCCAGATTGTGCAATGATTCTCTGGCTGATATTATTGGCAGAGATAAGAACAGCTTGCTGACTTTAAAGACTGGTCAGGGTGCATGCGTGGTTCAGAGGTAGAATTCTCACCTGCCTAAAGACTGGTCAGTGTACCAAAGACAGTGGCATCAATGAAGACTAAGGAAGTTTAGGAGGCAATATGATAGAAAGGAATCATTCTCTACATATGTTGGAGAGAATCCTTATGTTCCAGCTTCCCCATGCTGTGACTCAAGTTTGCCATCAATTATGAAAGAAAATTAAAATCTTGGACTCTGATGCTGGAGGATTGAGGGTGGAGGAGGGGGATGACAGAGGATGAGATGGCTGGATGGCGTCACTGACTTGATGGGTGTGGTCTGGTGCCTCCGGGGCTGGTGTGGACAGGGAGGTCTGGCGTGCTGCGTTCATGGGGTCGCGGGGACGACTGGCGACTGTCTGATCTGATCTGATGAAAGAAAATTAAAATACCTATTGAGAGCTATTTCAAAACAGCATGACACCCAGAAAAAGCCAGAGTTCATTTGATAGTCCTTGCTAATACGTCAAAGAGGACAGGGTGATTTGAAACTGAAAAATATTAGCAGAAAAAAAAAAACCTCAAAAAATTTGCTTGAGCAATAAAAACAAATTGAGCTGTGAAAACTATGCAGTGAGATTAATAAATCAGAAAGACTTTCAACCACTTTAGCTTCAATTAAATATTGCTGGTCAGGCTAGCTCATTGATGGATTAAATTATCCAAATGCCAATGAGCATGTTATATATTATAGGTGTTTGCCTAGAATTGAGCACTGTAGTTATCCTAAGATTTTTCTTTGGGAATTCCATCATTCTCCTCAAAATTATTCTACTTAAACTTGACTCAACCCGACATTTATTTGTGCAGTGTGCAACTTGCAAAGTTTTTTAAATGTTTATTCCTTTTTCAAAAACTATATACATTTTTAAGAAATCTAAGATATGGGAAAGAGCATTTATAAAGATAATATTCTAGATGTGTATTTTTAAAAATTCTTTAACTTAAGATGTAAATCAAAATTCATAAACATTTTTAAAGTGGGAAAATAATATAATTCCAGTCTTCAGTTTTTATATAAGACCATGAATAATAAAACGTCAAGTCTGATGAAAAGTGTAAGTGATGGTCATGTGATATTTTCCAAGTATTTACATTTAAACATGTCTTGGGGGGGGGGTGTATCCCAGGGGGGGGGGGGGGGGGAGGAGGAGGGGAGGGGGGGGGGGTGGTGGGTGGGGGGGGTTCGGGGGGGGGGTGGGGGCCCCGGGGAGGGGGGGGTGGAGGGGGGGGGCGGGGGGGTGGGGGTGGGGGGCGAAAGGAAAAAACGACACTACGATCTGACATAGTTGATATTTTGTAGGAAATACAAAATTTCTAATTTACTAAGTGCTATTTCTGACATTTTAATTCCTTTGCCAAATTCTTTCTTGCTTAACCCAATTTTAGGTATCTTCAC
Organism: Tragelaphus eurycerus; assembly: GCA_935064755.1. Lineage (NCBI taxonomy): Eukaryota > Metazoa > Chordata > Mammalia > Artiodactyla > Bovidae > Tragelaphus > Tragelaphus eurycerus. Next base: position 766,968 of record CAKXYN010000259.1, on the reverse strand, counting down.
TTATCCATACCTATATTCTCCAATGCATCTTCCCAAAAAAGCAAGGTTGCTGCTACAGCAACATTACCTGAGGCTGCTTTAAGCTCCTCCCATCCCAAGGTACTTGGCATTAGGTTAAGTAGCACATATTCTTCCACTTATGTTAACCCCTGCTGAAGACCAAGGAAGAGGAAGGAAAACATATCAATGTTTTATAGAATGTATTTTAACCACTAAATAGAGGGAGACAGAAATAAAGGGGGAGTGAGTGGTTTTGCTCCATGAAGTTTTCTAGTGACCCAGCTCCCTTCGACTTTATTCTCTGCTATGGCATTGTCCTTGAATTCCTCGTTGAAGCTGGGTTATCAGCCCTCCATTCTAACCTCCTTGGAGGGGAAGCAGTATTTCTAGGCAATGATGCAGGCACTGCAAACATCATTTCTATGATTGGCAAAAACCTAGTCACATGGTCACACCTGGATGAACAGGTAAGTGAGAAAAAAAAAAATCATTGCACTCCAGGTGGCCATGTGCCCAACTAAACACTATATAACGCTGTAAGAAATGGAGAATGAATTTTGTGGGCAAAGAGTGAACTAGAGAGTTACATTTGAATACAATGTAATAGAAATAATGATAATCCAGGAAAGTTTGATGTAGCCCCAGTTCTGATGCTACTTATCTGCATGGATTGGAAAAATCATTTAATCTCCCTCTTTCTCTGCCTTATTTTGTGTGTGTGCATTAGTCACTCAGTTTGTGTCCAGCTCTTTGCAACCCCATGGATTATAGCTCGCCAGGCTCCTCTGTCTGTGGAATTCTCCAGGCAAGAATACTGGAATGGGTTGCCATTCATTTCTCCACAGGATCTTCCAGACCCCAGGATCGAACCCCGATCTCCCACAATGCAGACATACTGTTTACCATCTGAGCCACCAGGGAAGCGCCCTGCCATATATTGGTCACCTAAAAATTAAAGAGTTTTAACCAGAATATTGCTATTCTCATTTTCTCTCCACAAAATTCAATCTTTTTGTATTCAGTTGGCTATAAAGAACTTTTATATAGTTCTTTATAGAGAATTTTGAGGTCATTTGCACATCCCTGAATTTGCAATATAAATTAAATCATCTGTTTTCTAGGTTTCAATTCGGCAACCTATGGTAATGTTAATTTAATTAACAAAAGATGAAATATGTTTTGTATGAGATTTCTTAAGAACCTGCAGTGTAATATCACTGATGAAAAATCCAACTTTCATAACTGTAACCTAGCCAGAAGATAATATTTAATCTGACAACAGCGAACAGTTTTTAAGAGGCAGAAATGCTTCCATCTGCCAAGAGATTAATGTCATAATCAGGAATCTGAGAAACTGTGAAATTAAATGAAAAAAAAAAAAAACCTGATATATTGTGGCTGCTATAACTAGACACGCTCAGGAGTGATTCTGTCACAACTATTCACATTTACTGATGTTTTGTTTCCTCTTAAAAGAAAATCTGTTTTTTAAATTTTTAAAAATCTTTTTCTATTATGAGGAAACTAGACCAACAGCACAATGTTGGTTGAGAAACCAGACACTACAGTTTTGTATACATTTCACCACAGTCAAACAGGGGAATATAATCTAGTTTCTACAAAGATTTTTCAATCTTGATACACATGTTTTTCTTATTACACATTTCTTTTCTTATTATTTTCAAAATAATCCTCTGAAGTTAGCAAAACTCATTTTACCAGAAAAGGAAAAGATCTCTTACTCTGTAATCCTAAATCCCTCCCACATAACCTATTTTTCCCCCCTTCTGGTTCCTTTTGCACTCTCCCAGAACCACAGTGCAAATAAGACTTGAAAAATAAGATATTGGGAAGGATCAATTCTGGACCAGATTTTGGACTCATAATCTTGACCACTGATTACCATCAAACTTTGTGGAGTATATTGGAACAAAAAGCTCCAAACAAATGTTAAGATTTTTTTGCTGTTGTCAAAAGGCAAATGGTTACCAAAAATTTCAAGAGTAAATCTGCACTGAGTGCTCATGCCTATATCAAGAAAATCAACATGCTGAGCTTCGCTCTCAATTAAAATGCCCCATATTTTATATGACTGAATGAGAGATTATAAAATCTCTCTGATTCTCAGATGAAGTCAAATTTTATCTTGAAGGAAATCTTACAGTTCAAGGAAACAGAAGTTTTGCTGTTGATTTCTTAGAAAAGTTGAACTAATTACATTAACTCATATTTCCATATCCACTGTAAGACACAAATTCACAGCAAGAACTCTAAATCCCATATGTATTTAGCTGAGCATTCTGGAACAAATGGAACAGCAATTAGCATGTGTGCCCACACAGCCATGCATGTGCACATACACATACATACACACACACACACGTTAGAGAAAATCTTTATTTATATTGCAGTTACTTCAGCAACTGTCCCAGAAAATGCCACTCATTCTTAAAACCATTGGTAAGAACATTCTTTTCACTGATTTCACTGGCTGCTGTAAGCAATGATAGACACCTGCAATCAAAAGTGTGTTTAACTGTGCAAACCAGCTATTTATTGGGGTAAGTTTATCTTCAGTAAGAAAAGTTATAGTTACATGTAATACCACCTGCTTTTCCTTGGCTACCCACAGGTAGGTCTGAAATGTGAAGAATATGGATACCTGGTTCCAAGATTTAAAAAACAAACAACTCTCATGGATCTTTTATCATATGGCCTCATAAGAACTGCAAATTTGTTCCAAGGATTGACTCTCAAACCTTTCCTGACTCCAGATCATTTCAGTTCAGTTACTCAGTCATGTCTGACTCTTTGTGACTCCGTGAACCACAGCACACTAGGCCTCCCTGTCCATCACCAACTGCCAGAGTCTACTCAAACCCATGTCCATCAAGTCAGTGATGCCATCCAACCATTTCATCCTCTGTCGTCCCCTTCTCCTCCTGCCCTCAATGTTTACCAGCATCAGGGTCTTTTCAAAGGAGTCAGCTCTTTGCATCAGGTGGCCAAAGTATTGGAGTTTCAGCTTCAACATCAGTCCTTCCAATGAACACCCAGGACTGATCTCCTTTAGGACGGACTGTTTGGATCTCCCTGCAGTCCAAGGGACTCTCAAGAGTCTTCTCCAACACCACAGTTTAAAAGCATCAATTCTTTGGTGCTCAGCTTTCTTTATAGTCCAACTCTCACATCCATACATGACCACTGGAAAAACGATAGTAACCTCAGGCTAAGAATAAACACTGGACCCCTAGATGGAACCAGAAGGCTGATGATTGAGATTTCTGAACACCAGCCTGCTACCTCAGTTAGTCAGTCAGTTCAGTTGCTCAGTCGTGTCCGACTCTTTGCAACCCCATGAATCATTTAAGGCAGTACAAAGTTCCACATGGCAAGCCCACATCCACCTAATCCCATTTTGTAGTGGAAACAGGTTTTTGTAATATGGAAAAAGCAAGAGAGTTCCAGAAAAACATCTATTTCTGCTTTATTGAGTATGCCAAAGCCTTTGACTGTGTGGATCACAATAAACTGTGGAAAATTCTGAAAGAGATGGGAATACCAGACCACCTGATCTGCCTCCTGAGAAATCTGTATGCAGGTCAGGAAGCAACAGTTAGGGCTGAACATGGAATAACAGACTGGTTCCAAATAGGAAAAGGAGTACATCAAGGCTGTATATTGTCACCCTATTTATTTAACTTATATGCAGAGTACATCATGAGAAACGCTGGACTGGAAGAAACACAAGTTGGAATCAAGATTGCAGGGAGAAATATCAGTAACCTCAGATATGCAGATGACACCACCTTTATGGCAGAAAGTAAAGAGGAACTAAAAAGCCTCTTGATGAAAGTGAAAGTGGAGAGTGAAAAAGTTGGCTTAAAGCTCAACATTCAGAAAACAAAGATCATGGCATCTGGTCCTATCACTTCATGGGAAATAGATGGGGAAACAGTGGAAACAGTGTCAGACTTTATTTTCTGGGCTCCAAAATCACTACAGATGGTGACTGCAGCCATGAAATTAAAAGATGCTTATACCTTGGAAGGGAAGTTATGACCAACCTAGATCACATATTCAAAAGCAGAGACATTACTTTGCCAACAAAGGTTCGCCTAGTCAAGGCTATGGATTTCCTGTGGTCATGTATGGATGTGAGAGCTGGACTGTGAAGAAGGCTGAGCACCGAAGAATTGATGCTTTTGAACTGTGGTGTTGGAGAAGACTCTTGAGGGTCCCTTGGACTGCAAAGAGATCCAACCGGTCCATTCAGAAGGAGATCTGCCCTGGGATTTCTTTGGAAGGAATGATGCTAGAGCTGAAACTCCAGTACTTTGGCCACCTCATGCAAAGAGTTGACTCATTGGAGAAGACTCTGATGCAGGGAGGGATTGAGGGCAAGAGGAGAAGGGGATGACAGAGGCTGGGATGGCTGGATGGCATCACTGACTTGATGGATGTGAGTCTGAGTGAACTGTGGGAGTTGGTGTTGGACAGGGAGGCCTGGCGTGCTGTGATTCATGGGGTTGCAAAGAGTCGGACACGACTGAGCAACTGATCTGATCTGAATACCAAAAAAGTAATGTTTAATGAAAAAACAAATTTTATACATTGTTTACATTATGATTTTTTTAAAATAAACTTTTTGGATCAATTCCAGAATCACTGTAAGTATTGAAAAACACTGAATTAAAGAAGTGATTCTCCCCTAGTAGAAAGCCATGTTAGATCCTTATTACCTCTAAGTTTTACACAGATCTTCTACAAAAGAGAAAACGAACAAGCATATAGCTCTGCTAGGTGTGAAATACAATAAGCATAAACCCGGCAACTTTCCACAGAGCAAAGTTGTCCTGTTCCCAGCACTCCTCTGGGCACCCCTCCCCCATCCTAATCTCTGCAGCAAAGAACCCTGGGAACTCCGAGGGCAAGCATCAGCCCTGAACTGTGGTGCACTTTGGCACACGTGATAAAAACACTGCATGAACACCCTTGTTTTGAACTAGCAAAGACCCTTTTGCAGTATTAGGAGGTTTTCTGTCAAAACAATTCTTTGTGTAAACAGCCAAAATGTTCTGTGAGGAGTTTGTGCAATCATTTGAATCAGCATAAAGATCAGACAAGTGAGAAAGGGGAGTTAACAAAACAGTCCCAGACTCCTCCTCGCATCCTGGTGACCTTCAAGCAGATCCAGAGAAACTTTAAAAGCATTTCTCAGGGTGCAACAAAATGCAGTTCTCTACATTTGGGTTGACTTAGCCCAGAGAAAAATCTATGTCCCGTGACCACAGGGCCTCATGGTGGAGAACACCCTGGAGGGAGGTCATGAGCATTTACCCAACCTCAACTACCCCCACCTTGATCCTAACTCTCCACCCTGCAGCCCCTCACTCCACCCTGTTGCCCAACTCAACAGCTGCCGCCCTCTCCCTCTGGAACATTCCAAGGCTCCAAACCACATTTGTCTAGGTGTGGCTGAGACACTTCTCTACTGAGTTGAGCTAAGCCAATGTCGAAATTTTTCAGAGAATTTTACTAGGCATTTAAGGGCAAAACTACAAAAACACAGAAATAAGTACAGGGTGTTCTTAGGATAAAAGAACTAAAGATGGACACCATCTCTGCTGGGCTGATTCTCAAGAAGCCACAGATTCATTCCCTGTCCTGATTGTCATTCCTGCCAGGTTTCGATGTTTCTCTGGCCTGTTGCATTCTCTAACAGGGCTGTCACCACTGTCCAGTTAGTGATATTTTGTGATCTCCCCAAACCTAATCTCAGTATTTTCTTGACATTCAGGAACTCAGCATTATAGGATTGAACTAGCCTGCAATTTTTTTCCTCTACTTCAAGTCAGTTGCCTTCACAGATGTCATCCTTCACTTTTAGGACTCTTTTGTGGCTAATGGTCTCAGAAATTCCTGATTTTCTCCAGAAAATCACCAATTCCTCCTAAAGAAAAATAATTCACCCATTATTCTAAATGAACATTTCAGCCTAATTATCCCTGAAAAGGTACTTTTCACTCCTTCAACAAATATCTATTAAATTATTATTTTTTAATTAATATTTATTATGCTTAATATGTACCAGGCAGGCATCTAAGCACTGTCGATTTAGGAGTGAATAAAACAGACCTGTTGTCTCTCTCTTTTGAAATCCCTCTCTACGAGAAAGCATGAAGTCAGATCCCAATGGTGGTTAATAGCCAGTCTGCCTGGGTTCAAATCCTAGCACTCAACTTGGGCAATTCAGACTAAGTCTCAGTTTGTTCTATCTATGTACAAAGGAGACAATGATGGACCCAACCTCACAGGATTGCTGTGTGTATTACATGAGCTAATGCATAAAAAGCATTTAACACACAATCTAGTGCACAGTGAGCAGTCAGTAAAATAAGACACACTTTCCCTCCTTAGCTGAGCAATCAAACATCACAGTAATAACACAAGTAGAAGCACAGAGGAGTAGGAGTAGCAGTAACATTGCTTATCTTCACTGAGTACTCATTCACACCAGGAAATGACCTAACCATTCAACATACAATACTTCAGTTAATTTATCACCTTCAACTATGTGTGCTTGCTAAGTGGCTTCTGTCCTGTCCAGTTCTTTGTGACCCTGAAGGCTGTAGCCCGCCAGGCTCCTCTGTCCATGAGATTCTCCAGGCTGGAGTGGGTTGTCATGCCCTCCTCCAGGGAATCTTTTCGACCCAGGATTAAACCCATGTCTTGTATGGCTCCTGCATTGGCAGGCAGGTTCTTTACCAATAGCCATATTTAGAGATAAATAATAGACATCACATTTTCCACTTTCAATTTACTGAAATGCCTTAGTAGTTACAACCTTTTCCTTAGGAAGTGCATTTCTTCTCCTTCCTGTCATTTCTTAATTGTGCTCATATTCCATAGCATCTCATTAATTTAAATAATTTTATAATCGGCATTTGGAATATGACCCCCCCCCCAATTGTTTTCTTGGCTACATTTGTGCTAAAACATCTTAAGCAATCCTTACTCTGTCTTAATGAGCCTCCTGGCTTTACTTTCAGCATTCCTCTGGTGGTAAGGTCTCACCAGAAATCACCTTTACTTTAAAACATCTTTCACTTACCATAAAAAAACCAGACAAAACTGAGGTGATGGGAGAGCAGTACAGTCAGGTCGCGGGACGCCTGGGGGGTGATCAGAGGGAGGTAGGGGAGGGAGGAGGGAGGAGGGTTCAGGATGGGCAATATGTATACTGTGAGGATCCATTTGATGTATGGCAAAGCAATACATACTGTAGTTAAGCAAAATAAAATTTAAAAAAAAAAAAAATAAAATTATGTGCATTTCATTTACCTTTGATCTCTCAGTGTTTCAAGAGATGCCCAAAACCACTAGAAGTGCTTTCATAAAACAACACCCAATGGCATTCTTACTAGGGCTTATTAAATGTTTTGATGACTACTGCTGCTACTGCTTAGCAGTAGCAGCCTTTCTGCATATTTCTGCACTATGAATTTTAAAATATATTTTCATGAGTTTTCTTCACAACAACACAGACATGTTTCTAGCATAATCAGGATGTTCAGAAATATAATGCCTTGCTATTACACTAAGTAAAATAAAAATATTTAATGTTTAATAATAATAATAATGTTTATTGTAGATAAACAATCAAACACTATAATAAAAGTAATAAAATTAATTACACACTTCAACTTAAGAGTAAACATTAAAAAGTAACATAGCAATAACTAACTATATTGTTTACTCTCATTTTAATCTACTCAAGAATTCTGTAATATAATAATATTTTATACAAATAAGAAGAATGTTTAGACAAAAAAAGGTTAGAGAAATTAAATTATCTTGTTCATAATTACTAAGAGTAGAAAGGGGCATAGCAAAATCTTAGGCCTGAAGTTCTCTGACTCAAGACACCTATATGGATTTATTCTAATCTTTTGTAATAATCTATAGGATAGGCTAGAAGGTGCTAATATTTATATAATTAAAAATCACCAAAGGATATAATCAGGTGGTGATAGAAAAAAAAATCAGAAGAAGCAAAAATATCTTACATGTTTTAACATAAGATTTGCAGTTTCTCATGAAAATTTTTGAATTAATCATAAATATGTTTCATCCTGGTGGTTCCTATACAATCACTATGCACTGAAATAATATTTGAAGTATAGTGTGAAGGTTAAAAAAGAAAAAGTGGGCTGATAAAAACACTACAAAAATTATTTTTAGGATAACAAAGGTGATTCAGCAAGCAAATGGGATGCTTTTTCAAAAATCAACAGATATTTTTTTCCCATTATTTGGGCAATTATTTAACTAAATAAAAATAAAACAATTATGGTTGCATATGTCCTTTTAATAGTGTAGCTCTGAACTTACTTTTTAAGCAAATTTTTGTGGCTCAGCTGGTAAAGAATCCACCTGCAATGCTGGAGACCCAGGTTCAATCCCTGGGTTGGGAAGATCCCCTGGAGAAGGGAATGGCTACCCACTCCAGTATTCTGGCCTGGAAAATTCCATGGACTGTATAGGCCATGGGTCACAAAGAGTCAGACACGACTGAGCGACTTTCACTTTATAGTCAGAACATAGACAGCATTGAATTCAGATACTGTACAACCAGTGTTGTACACTGGTTTTCATTTATCCTCAAAGTACAACACTGGTTTTTATTTTTAAGAGTGTGTCAATAGTTTGGAAAACATGTGAGGAAATCCTCAGTACCATGCATCTCCCTTATTTATATACACTTGAAGACAACTTGAATAAGATTTTCTAATCTATGTCTTTGTTGTTTAGGCTCTAAGTCGTGTCTGACTCTTTACAACTCTGTGAACTGAAGCCTGCCAGTCTCCTCTGTCTATGGGACTTCCCAGGCAAGAATACTGGAGTGGGCTGCCATTTACTTCTCCAGAGGAATCTTTCTGACCTAGAGATTGAAACCCTGTCTCCTGCATTAGCAGGTGGATTTTTTTTTTTTTTTAATTTTAACTGGAGGCTAATTACTTTACAATATTGCAGTGGTTTTTGCTATACATTGATATGAATAAGCCATGGGTGTACATGTGTTCCCCATCCTGAACCCCTCTACCACATCCCTTCCCAGCCTGTCCCTCAGGGTCATCCCAGTGCCCCAGCCCTGAGCACCCTGTCTCATGCAACAAACCTGGACAGGCGATCTGTTTCACATATGATAATATACATGTTTCAATGCCATTCTCTCAAATCATCCCATCCTTGCCTTCTCCCACAGAGTCCAAAAGACTGTTCTATACACCTGTGTCTCTTTTTGCTGTCTCACATGTAGGGTCATTGTTACCATCTTTCTAAATTCCATATACACACCTTAGTATACTGTATCGGTGTTTTTCTTTCTGACTTACTTCACTCTATTTAATAGGCTCCAGTTTCATCCACCTCATTAGAACTGATTCAAAGGCATTCTTTTTAATGGCTGAGTAATATTCCATTGTGTATATGTACCACAGCTTTCTTATCCATTCATCTGCCGATGGACATCTAGGTTGCTTCCAAGTCCTGGCTATTGTAAACAGTGCTGCAATGAACATTGGGGTACACGTGTCTCTTTCAATTCTGGTTTCCTCAGTGTGTATGCCCAGCAGTGGGATTGCTGGGTCATTTGGCAGTTCTATTTCCAGTTTTTTAAGGAATCGCCACACTGTTCTCCATAGTGGCTGTACTAGTTTGCATTCCCACCAACAGTGTAAGAGGGTTCCCTTTTCTCCACACCCTCTCCAGCATTTATTGTTTGTAGACTTTTTGATAGCAGCCATTCTGACCATTGTGACCATTCTGGTACCTCATTGTGGTTTTCATTTGCATTTCTCTGATAATGAGTGATGTCTTTTCATGTGTTTGTTAGCCATCTGTATGTCTTCTTGGGAGAAATGCCTATTTAGTTCTTTGGCCCATTTTTGACTGGGTTGCTTATTTTTCTAGAATTGAGCTGCAGGAGCTGCTTGTATATTTTTGAGATTAATTCTTTGTCAGGTGCTTTGTTTGCTATTATTTTCTCCCATTCTGAAGGCTGTCTTTTCACCTTGCTTATAGTTTCCTTCATTGTGCAAAAGCCTTTAAGTTTAATTAGGTCCCATTTGTTTATTTTTGCTTTTATTTCCATAACTCTGGGAGGTGGTTCATAGAGGATCCTGCTGTGATTTATCTCAGAGAGTGTTTTGCCTATTTTTCCTCTAGGAGTTTTATAGTTTCTGGTCTTAGGTTTAGAGCTTTAATCCACTTTGAGTTTATTTTTGTGTATGGTGTTAGAAAGTGTTCTAGTTTCATTCTGTTACAAGTGGTTGACCAGTTATCCCAGCACCACTTGTTAAATTCTTTTACTGCTGAGATACTAGGGAGGCCAATCTGTGTATAAAAACATCAATTATATTTGAACAGTTTCTAAAACTGTAAATAACACCTTTAATTTCTAATTGCAGCATACTTACAGATAATAAGTTTAAACCTAGCTGAGATCCTCTATTCATTTTTAATATTGATGTTTATAGATTTCATGAGAATTCTGTTTATGAATATTGACAGCAATCAAATTTCATAGGTCACTCCTTTTGGATTTTCAAAGATAGATTTATAGACACTAAGTATATTCTTCTTCACTGGATTTTCTTCAATGGAATTTCCTCCACCCTGGTTGTTATTCTCACATTTTAGAATACTAAAATGAGAGACTGCATATGATTATCTTTCTACTCAGTTTATCCAGGAAATTTCACCTCATTTCCTCTTGTGTTAATCACCTAAGAGCCAAGAAAACTACAAAGCTCAGCAACATGATTTTCACCATAAGTGCATTCCAATAATCCTTTTTTTCAGTGGCAATAAAGTATAAACAAGGATGAAGGTGGGACTCCTGGAGCTGACAGAAGAGCACAAAAATTTCTGGTATGGCTGAAATAACAATAACCAGTGGGGCAGTAACAGAATCTGTATGTCTGCCAGGAAATGGAGGGAGGAGGGTGTGAGGGCGTCCATGTGTAGGTGTTCCTCCTGTGCCCAGAGCTGGAAGTTAAAGCTGTGCATTTCCCAGAGATGCCGGAAAAAGACATGGTAAACAATTGTGAAAACCTGCCTTAGTCTTATTACTGTCACAGGAGTTTGTTCTTTCTAAATGGTCCATTAAAAAAAGAAAAAAAAAAAAAAAAACCAAACTTCAGTTTTGTATAGAGTTTCCTGAGATGAACAAGGATGAAACAGAAAGTAAAAATCCTCAACTTGAACTTCCATGGGAATATTCAGGAACTTGGAGGTATTTTAGAGGGTTTGTTTTTTTTTTTTTTTCCTCCCTATTATATTTTGGAATGATAAAATGTGGAGAAGCAGCAAAGTAAATGATAATGATGTAAGAAAACCTTAAAAACACAAAGCCAAACAGGCTATCTTTTGATCCATTCATTCTAGTAATGAGAAGGCAGGACCTTCAGAGCATATAAAAGCTTTTTTCTTTTTTTTCTAAATTTGCAGAGTGAAGCACAGCTCAATTCTCTGGGAAAATACATTTTATAAGAATAAAAAAAGTGCTAAGTTTTTCCACCAACCTTCTTAATTCTTATGCACAGAAAAAAAAGCAAAAGAATTTAACCCAGAGGGTAGACAAGCTGGGCTTCCCAGGACTCATATCTGCCTGCCAATGCAGGAGACGAAGAAGATATGGGTTTGATCCATCAGTGGGGAAGATCTCATAGAAAGCGATATGGCAACCCACTCCAGTATTCTTGCCTGGAAAATCCCATAGACAGAGGAGCCTGGAGAGTTATAGTCTATGGTGTTGAGAAGAATCAGACACAACTTAGTGACTGAGTACTCACTAGACAAGTTCCCGATGGCACGGAGTATCCAGAAAGGGAATCTTTCCATCGTGCAGATTTAACTTTGAACACAGGTAAAGTGCCCCTGAGGTTTCCAGAGCTGTTCCAACCTTCATGGCCATCTGTAACTAGATCTACTTCCCTCCCCATTTTTTTTTAATTGACATTGCATCTATGTGGAATACAACATTGAGAGACGATCTAAAAACTACTCCTTTGCTGGTAAAACACCTAAAGCAAAACGAGTCTTACCTCTGCTCCCTCTTCTACTGTCTCCTCCAGCCACACTGAACCATGATCTTTTTCCCAAGCGTCATCTTCTCTGTCTCCACAGGGCATTGATTAGGGCATTGATTAAATTGACTTCCACCTCCAGGAAAACCTCTTGTCCAGGCTTCCCCAACCCTCACTTACCCTTTTGAACTTAGGAGTGCTGTCACCTCTTCCAGGAAGTCCCTCTTGACTCACTCTTTAAATCTACACTAGATATCTCTCATCCCCTTCTCCTCCTGCAGGATGAGAGGATAAGATGGTTGGATGGCATCACCGACTCGATGACATGAGTTTGAGCAAGCTCTGGGAGTTGGTAATGGAGAGAGAAGCCTGGTGTGCTGCAGTCCATGGGGTTGGAAAGAGCTGGACACAACTCAGCAACTGAACTGCGATGTCTCTCATATGTGACTAAAGCCCAGTGTGAATTCCTTCCTGAGTTCTTTTCCTACTCTCCTGAGAATATATTTACATATTTATCCAGTCTATTTTGCTACACTCTCTTTGAAGGATTTGTATACTATGCATCATTGCATCTTCATTGTCTAGCACAATACATATAACGATTGCCAGTGAATACTCATTGCAAGTATAACTTGATTAGTTAATTCTCATCCAATGTCCATTTTCCCCTTTTCCAAAACATCAACATCTCATCAGCACTTTCACTATAATCTTCAGAATTAGCAAAAAGGCACATTATTTTAATAAAATGTACTTCTTTAAATTATTCTATTTTTTAATTTTCAAATCATTTATACTTTAGTTTCAGGAAGAATATGAAGCTTAAGAAAAAATGGCATTTGGTATATATAAGAATGTTAAAGCAAAATTGTAACTGATTTTTGAGGAAAATGCTATCAAATCTAGTTGTAATATAATTTCCTGTTAAACTATAAGGCAAAGCATGTGAGGAAATCTAATTCTGAGCACAGCCACATTACTAGTCAAGAGGATGTTAAACATAAAGTCATATGACAAAATTTATCATTACTATAAAATTAAAAACAATATATCCAATCAAATGTATAAAATATCCATAAACAATACAACTTTACAGCAAATGATACCAACCAAAATATATGTGGGGATATTTTCTTCAAATGCTCTTAAAGGAAATACATTTAAATCAGTAGACAAAATCCAATCAAAATCAGGATAAAAAGGGCTTTGCAAGTGCTACTTTCAGATTTTACCTAAAATGGTGTGTCAGGTGCCTATTTTAGCCTCAAACATAATATGATTAATCAGCAGGAAAGCATGCTTTCTCATATTCAAATTAAAAAATCTTCCCAGATTTATCACAAGTGGCATTTTGTTTCAATTCATTCACCTGGTCCCTCTCTGAAGAAAACAATGTGTTCTTTGTGTGAGAATAATTAGTGTGAATTGGTCAGAGCCCCAACACATACTTTCATGAATTACCATATTTAAATCACATTTCTAGCAGGACCAATATTCTTTTCCTCTGGTATTTAAATAACATTTTGAAAACTATGTTTGGTTTATACCTTCCATTAAAAAAAACAAACAGACCAAAAAAACCTTTTTTTTGCTTTCTCTTAGCTAATATATGAGCAATTATCTCAAACCAATAAAAAATGTTAATTTGTTTTTAATATAAAACCTATAGAAATTTGGACTCTGTTTTCTTAAAAATACTGAAACAGCAATCCTTTGCAAAGAGACATGACAACAAGTAAAAAATTATACTGAATTAAACCAAAGGATATATTAATAGTTCTTGCTCCCTAAAGGTACTGAATCATTAATTCATTCATTCTTTGAAGAGAAACATGAATACAATAACTCCATTCTTGGAGTTATCTGTACAAAACAGCATACAAATAACGAATTGCTGCAGGACAAACCTAGGGCTGTTTGGGTGGGGCAGCAATGCTCATCTGTATCCTAGGAAGTCCTGCCCGATATGCTGTTCCTCACAACAATTATATTAAATATAATTTCTAAGCAGCCCAGCAGTCAGTTCATAAGTGGCAAATGTAAAATGGTACATGCAGTGTATCAGCCCTGCAAACACCTCTATAATGTAATGTCAGCTGGCAGCTGTTTCAGAACAATTCCCAAAACTAAAATATTGTTCCGAACTGGGATCTGCACAGATGTCTTTGTCAACACAACGTCTGCAAGAACATCTATCCAAGGCCCAAGGTTCACCTAAACAAAACTGCAGGGAAAAAGGAACCCAAAACATCATAGCACAATGTTCACATCCTTAGCCATCTGACATGCTGTTAAAAATTGAAATACACCATGGGGACTCAAATAAGAGAGAGGTGGGATCAGTTTTAGATCTTAAAGATCAAAACCAGCTCCTCTTAGCCTCTAAATACACAACTGGGAGGAAAAAAAGGTTCCCATTTGTTAACTTTATGTTTCTTAAAAAGAAAACTAGAAAAGAGTTCATGCAGAACAGGAACCACTCCAGCAGGTTAAGAAGCTCTTCCCAGCTTATTTCTGCTATTCCTCAAAGCAGATTTAGAGTTGGGGCGCCAGACAGCTTCCATCTCTCACTTCTAGATTCTGAAGGAATAGGAGATCAGGCCCCAGGGACTACTGGCAATTAAAAGAAAGCGGATGCAAACCTACAATAAGTCTAAGAAGCTTGGCTAACTCTTGGCAGGGTGTAAATAGATCTTAACACTATTTGCTTCTATTTTCCCTGATTGGAAAGTTCAGTGTTAAAAAGAAAAGAAAAATGAGTTGCTGTAGGGTAGGTGTTGTGTAGCGTAGGTATTATAAAATGCCTTTAATAGCAAAACATAAAGCAAGTAAACTTTCTCATTCACGACTAATGAGCCGACTCAAATTCGTAAACTTGAAGAAGACACAAAGAGAAAAGAACTCTCTTTGTTCCCTTTTCCCATGATTCTATCTTTACTGCAACTGTTTAGTTTAACTACTGAATTTCTATTGACTGGAAAACAGTAAACATTTAATAAATGCCATGACTCAACTAATACTGGCTGCATAAAATCTTTGCTTCTGGACTGAATGGGGTTACTTACGTAATCTCGTATTTTACATAAAAGTACTACATCTGAGTTGGACAGCATATAAATACTATCTATTACTATGCTGTATGTTGGAATTTCCTAGGCTAGAATACTGGAGTGGGCAGCCATTCCCTTCTCCAGGGGACCTTCCCAACCCAGGGATCGAACCCAGGTCTCCCACATTACAGGGGGATTCTTTACCAGCTGAGCCACAAGGGAAGCGTATGATTATATATAGATATCTAAATCCAATCTATTTATGCACACTCTATGTTTACATATATAATTACTATTTTTAAATACTAGATAAATACGGTGTAAGTACTAGGCAAAAGAGTATCCCCAGCTTAGCAGAGAAGACAAATAATTAAAGCTATTTAATCGAAACTAGTTGAATTCTGACACTTTTATTTAAATTTCCTTGTCAAATTATGCTATGTATTAATTATGATAGTCATTATTAATATCTTATGCCACTATAAGTTCTACAAAGAATATATGTTTGGAACATATCTAATATTATTTCCCGTATTTAGACCTGAGGATCTTTACTTTCTTTGAGGTATTTTTAACTTCTCCTTTTAAAAATAGTGTTCGGATACCACATTAAGTGGTAGTGGCATTCTTTTTTTTTGGCCATACTGCACAGCATGTGGGATTTTAATTTCCCAGCCAGGGATTGAACCTGTGCCTGCTGCACTGGAAGATGAGGTCTTAACCACTGGACCACCAGGGAAGTCCCTAGACCTGAGTATCTCTAAATATCATCATATAATATACTGATAGTCCCCAACTAATAACACTTCAACTTAATGATTTTTTGACTTTATGACTGTGCAAAAACAATATGCATTCAGTATAAAATGTTCTAATTTTGAATTTTGATCTTTTCCTGGGCTGGCAACATACTGCATAGTACTCGCTCATGCTGCTGGGCAGAGGTCGTGAGCTGCAACTCCCATTCAGTCATGTGGTCAGAAGGGTGAACAACTAATACACTTATAACCATTTTGGATTCAACCAACCATTCTGTTTTTCACTTTCAGTATACCACTCAATAAATTACATAACATATTCAACACTTTATCATAAAATAGGGTTCGTTTTAAATGACTGTGCCAATTGTGGGCTAATGTAAGTGTTCTGAGCACATTTAAGGTAGGTCAGGCTAAGCTATGATGTTAGGTGCATTAAATGTGCTTTTTACTTAAGGATATTTTCAGCTTTAATGCGTTTGTGGGGGCATAACCCCACTGTAAGTCAAGGAATTTCTGAATCTTCTCTATTTAGAGTTTAAGACTCTAGCATTTCCCTAGGAGTTTTAAATTAACACCACTTACTAATCCATATGAATAATTCACAAATAAAACCTTCTCTGTCTGTAAGACCAGACTCTTGATATAGCTTCCAAGTAAGTAAGGAAGCCTCTCTGCCATCAAGTGCATAGTCCAGTGGAGACTCTAGTGGGAAGCCAATTATCTTAGAATTCAGAAGAGTTATAAAAGATGTGTTCCAACTCTAACTGAGGTGGAGCTGGAGGTCAAGAGAACTATAGGAAAGGTCAAAAATGGGACATTTGAACTGTGGCTTCAAAGATGAGTAAGAAATTGCAAAGCTAAAAAGAGGGGCAGCAGGGCACCAGAGATGAGGTGAACAGGGAATGAATATGAGAGAAGATGGTGTGTTTAAGCAAATGCAGGTTGTTAGTTTAGGGGAAGCTGAGAATAGAGTGGCATGAAAGGAGGCTAAAATGGTTACTTGAATGCTGTGCTAATTGAGGGCTTCAGACAATCTCATAGAGGCTAGGGAGACATTAACATTTTAAGCCAGGAGGTGGCAAAGTGAGATTTCTTCACTTTGGAAAAGACCAATCAGGCAAGAAGAGGAAGAAGAAAGAAGAGAGTGACCAAAAGAAGCTGAGCTGCTAAGTTGTTGTTGTTCGGTTACTAAGTCGTGTCCAACTCTTTGCAACCCCATGGACTGTAGCCTGCCAGCCTCCTCTGTCCTCCACTATCTCCCGGAGTTTGCTTAAATTCATGTTCACTGAGTTGGTGATGCTATCTAACCATCTCATCCTCTGCCATCCCCTTCTGCTTTTGCTTCAAGGGGCGACTCCTAAAAACAAGTGGCCCAGGAAAGAAACACGAAAGTACTGCAGTTCAGGGGGTAACTTAGGAGCCAGAAAGAATTGAAGAAATTTAAGAAATACGGAGATGGTAAAATGATCAGACTTTGACAACTGTGTGGTCGCAGAAGGGAAGCAAAGGAGATTAGATAAAATTGACTCTCAGATATATTCTGGCAATGAAGAGTGTATACATAATGATCCAATACCAGAAACACTGAAGGAAATGGGTGTAGTTTGGAGCACATTCATTACCCAGCTAAATCATGTAGATGGAGGGATCCAGTAAACTGTGTATTTGACAAATACATACTGAGCATCTGGTTTGTCCCACACACTGTTAGGCACTGGGCCTAGTATGTATTGATGGTGAACCAAATACCCATGCATCCTGCTCTCATGAAAAGAGGGTTTCTCACAAGGGAAAGAGAGAGCCAGACTAGTGAGAAAGATGTCTTCAGAAAACGATGAAGCATCACTTCTGATCAGTTCTCTGTTGGCTTTTTTCCCCCAAGTATAGCCAACTCTCAAGCATTTTTCAAAAGGAGCCAGGACACTGCATACTTGGATACCCATTTAACCTTGTGTTCAGAGCTCATTCATTCACTTTTTTCACTCCTTGCACCACCTCTATTATTTATGAAGTGTCTGTTCTGCGTCAGACACTGTGTGTTAGACACTGTGCCAGATGCTCTTACTGCCAGGGAATTTTGGTGGCGGGGCAAGCACACGGCACTGGTGACCAGACTTGGCCTGCTCTTGACTAATTTTGCCAAGTTTCCAAATGTCACTGGATTTCTTTCACCAGTAAACAAGTGTAAGTGTTTAGATCACTGACTGCAAACTGCACTGCAGAGCCAGACCTTTCCACAGAGGCCAGACCACCTGCGGGGAGGGGGGGGGGGGAAGAGGAAGACAGGCTCAATAGGTAGGGTGACCGCCCCTATTTGCATCTGTGTCACACCTCGCAAGGCAAAGTAAGATTTCCTTTTTAAAAAGAGATATCTGAAGCTAAGTTAAAAACCCCTGAGTTGGAAGATTTCTAAGATTTCTCAAAATTCTAAAATGTTACCCTCTGCATTTTCCCCATAGAAAGACTTTAATGAATGGTGATAGGCCTTTGGGTCAACTGGCTACAACTTACTTCACCCATAATATAATACTATTCTATATAATAGGATACATTGTAATATAAAAGTCTGAAATGCAATACTAATGATCTGGCCTGAAATACAAGCCTTGGGAACAGGAAAAAATTTAGCAAGGAAAGGAAGGGAAAGATTTGAGGCGTTTTAGGAGAAGTCCATCGGGGAAGGCAATGGCACCGCACCCCAGTACTTTTGCCTGGAAAATCCCATGGATGGAGGAGCCTCGTAGGCTCCAGTCCATGGGGTCGCTAAGAGTCGGACAGGACTGAGCGGCTTCACTTTCACTTTTCGCTTTCATGCATTGGAGAAGGAAATGGCAACCCACTCCAGTGTTCTTGCCTGGAGAATCCCAGGGACAGGGGAGCCTGGTGAGCTTCCGTCTATGGGGTCGCACAGAGTCGGACACGACTGAAGCGACTTAGCAGCAGTAGCAGCAGGAGAAGTCCATAAGGTCGCTAAAGAGTCCGACACGACTGAGCGACTTCACTTTCACTTTTCACTTTCATGCATTGGAGAAGGAAATGGCAACCCACTCCAGTGTTCTTGCCTGGAGAATCCCAGGGACGGGGGAGCCTGGTGGGCTGCTGTCTATGGGGTCATACTGAGTCAGACACGACTGAAGCGACTTAGCAGCAGCAGCAGTAGAAGGCAATGGCACCCCACTCCAGTACTCTTGCCTGGAAAATCCCATGGATGGAGGAGCCTGGTAGGCGGCAGTCCATGGGGTCGCTAGGAGTCAGACACGACTGGGCAACTTCACTTTCACTTTTCACTTTCATGCATTGGAGAAGGAAATGGCAACCCACTCCAGTGCTCTTGCCTGGAGAATCCCAAGGACGGGGAGCCTGGTGGGCTGCCATCTATGGGGTCGCACAGAGTTGGACAGACTAAAGAGACTTAACAGCAGCAGCAGTCTAACTCCTGGGTACCCTTGCCATTTCTCCTGCATCTTGAGACTTCTAATTTAGTGGCTCCTATTGCCATGGCAATGACTGTTGTTCTCTCCTCCCACAATGGTCGTGTCCAACTCTGTGCCACCCCATAGATGGCAGCCCACCAGGTTCCCCTGTCCCTGGGATTCCCTAGGCAAGAACACTGGAGTGGGTTGCCATTTCCTTCTCCAGTGCATAAAAGTGAAAAGTGAAAGTGAAGTCGCTCAGTCATGTCCGAATCCTAGCAACCCCATGGACTGCAGCCTACCAGGCTCCTCCATCCATGGGATTTTCCAGGCAAGAGTACTGGAGTGGGTTGCCTTTGCCTTCTCCTCCCACAGTGGACCACTCTGCAACCTGAAGTCTTTTTCATCCAATCTACTCACTTTCCTTATTTCCAAACTCTCCCCCACCCTCAATTTAAATTCACCCAGTGGCTCACGTGGTAAAGAATCTCCCTGCAACACGGGAGACCTAGGTTTGATCCCTGGGTTGGGAAGATCCTCTGGAGCAGAAAATGGCTACCCACTCCAGTATTCTTGCCCGGAGAACTCCAAGGGCAGAGGAGCCTGGCAGGTTACAGTCCATGGGGTCACAAAGAGTCAGACATGACTGAGCAACTTTCTCTTCTTCAGTGAAGCTAATCCCAATTACATGTTGAGAAAAGGGTCACCTAAATGTCATTCCCATTAACCTGAGAGCTCCTTATCTTATCAAAAATATTTATATTTTTTACAAGGCCAGGGTTGCTAATTCAAATGAATGACTGATTTGATGGACTGTATCTGCAGTCGTAAAGTTAAAATGAGACTGGCTTTGAGAAATGATTCTTTCACTTATTCAGCAAGTGTTTATTGAGATTCTTGTTTTGTGCTTGATACTGCATCAAGTGTTGTGGATTTCTCTTTGAAAAAGGGGGACTTCCCTGGTGGTCCAGAAGCACAGGTTCAATCCTTGGTGGCGGAATTAACATTCCACATGCCACACAACCAAAAAAAAAAAAAAGGAAGTAAATAGTCCACCCTCAGGAGCCATACAGTTCAGTTGGGAGATAGAAATGAACTGCATGGCACAGGTTGCTGGCAGATGATGCACCACAGGAGGAGTGAGTGACAGAGGAAGATAACTCTGGGGACCAAAGCCAACTCTAGGGAGTTTTCTACCTGAAAATTTGCCCTCAGAAATCAGAAGCTCAAAACTGTACTTGTTATTCCTGTCTCTCATCTTTCTTCACTTCGGCAGTGATTCCTCCAAGAAGCCAGCTGGCTAGCTGACCCAGTGTCTGTGTGTTGCTCCCAAAACAATAGGAATAAAGGCAAACCAGAAGAAGGGGAGGTGATAATTTATAATTTCAAGGCCATGTTTAAGCAAGTCAAAAGCAAGTCCAATGAGGAAATGCCCTTCAATAGCTGACATCTCCCCAACAAATTTATTGAAAATACCCAACTTCTGAAGGAAAACAGGCAAATTAAAATACTCTAATAATGACCCACTGGCCAAGGGTTCATTGATTCAAATTGAGTAAATACTACCTTTGCACATCTATTCCTGTGGCTATTGTTTGGCCAACATACTTCTTTAGAACTTAAGCTTGCCCAGCCCTTGAAAGGAATGAAGAAGAGGCATATGTCTAAAGTACAACATCTCTGATGTCTTTGTCAATTTTCTGTGTGAAGCCTGGATTATGATACAATATGTCTTGAGCCACAGATAAAAACTTACCAAATCAGAAAAAGAGCCTTCTAACAATTGCCCCTAGAGATGATTATTCCCTAATCAACACTGAAGGAAATGAGAACTGCCCCTCTGTATTATTCCCAGATATCTTCTGGAAGTGTTGAAAAGAACATTTAAGTGAATGATTCTTAGCCAAAAGGTAAAAAAAAAAAAAAAGGACACAAAAATGAGTGAGTAATTCCTCTTAAGTTCTAATTTGGAGCATGAATTATCTGATCTCTTAAATTGACTGTGTGCAGGCTATACTTGTAATATTAATACAGGCTTTAAAAACTGGGTAGGTTATGATTAGGCTAAGAGAGATAGATTTAGTTCTAGCCAATCTTGACCTATTCCAAAGCCTTTGACTGTGTGGATCACAATAAACTGTAGAAAATTCTGAAAGAGATGGGAATACCAGACCACCTGATCTGCCTCTTGAGAAATTTGTATGCAGGTCAGGAAACAACAGTTAGAACTGGACATGGAACAACAGACTGGTTCCAAATAGGAAAAGGAGTCCATCAAGGCTGTATATTGTCACCCTGCTTATTTAACTTATATGCAGAGTACATCATGAGAAACGTTGGGCTGGAAGAAGCAGAAGCTGGAATCAAGATTGCTGGGAGAAATAGCAATAACCTCAGATAAGCAGATGACACCACCCTTATGGCAGAAAATGAAGAGGACCTAAAAAGCCTCTTGATGAAGGTGAAAGTGGAGAGTGAAAAAGTTGGCTTAAAGCTCAACATTCAGAAAACGAAGATCATGGTATCTGGTCCCATCATTTCATGGGAAATAAATGGGGAAACAGTGTCAGACTTTATTTTTCTGGACTCCAAAATCACTACAGATGGTGACTGCAGCCATGAAATTAAAAGATGCTTACTCCTTGGAAGCAAAGTTATGACCAACCTAGATAGCATATTCAAAAGCAGAGACATTACTTTGCCAACAATGGTTCGTCTAGTCAAGGCTATGGTCTTTCCTGTGGTCATGTATGGATGTGACAGTTGGACTGTGAAGAAAGCTGAGCGCCGAAGAATTGATGCTTTTGAACTGTGGTGTTGGAGAAGACTCTTGAGAGTCCCTTGGACTGCAAGGAGATCCAACCGGTCCATTCTGAAGGAGATCAGCCTTGGGATTTCTTTGGAAGGAATGATGCTAAAGCTGAAACTCCAGTACTTTGGCCACCTCATGGGAAGAGTTGACTCATTGGAAAAGACTCTGATGCTGGGAGGGATTGGGGGCAGGAGGAGAAGGGGACGACAGAGGATGAGATGGCTGGATGGCATCACTGACTCAATGAATGTGAGTCTGAGTGACCTCCGAGAGCTGGTGATGGATAGGGAGGCCTGGCGTGCTGCAGTTCATGGGGTCGCAAATAGTCGAACACAACTGAGGGACTGATCTGATCTAATCTGAATCTTTGCTTTCTCCTGACACTGAAATATAAGAACTGCATGATTTTAATTACACTCTGAAAACTGAAATAACAAATAAGTGACTCCCTATTCTGGTAAAGGTCTCCCGGCTCTGTAAGTTGCTAGCTGTAGGACTTTGGGCAAGTGACTTAAGATGTGAATTCTTTATTTCTCTTAATGCAAGTTAAGTAATCTATAGTTAGTAGTGAGTCTAATGACATGATCCATGTAAAATGAATGCTCTAATGTGTGGCATATAGTAAATACTTAATAAAGTATGTTTTAAAATATGTTATCCACAGTAGAAATTCAATTTGTATAGTCCTAGTTATTTTGTACATGTCTATTTTTCCTGATTGATTTTCCATGAGCAAATGATTCAGCAATAATTTTTTTTAATCTTCTTCACTGCAGTGAAATATATATCTTGAAGAAGGCAATTAAATGTATTTAAGAATAATAATGAAATAAGAAGGGAAAATTAAAAATTTTCAAAACTGTCAGAATTTCAGTACACGCTGTTTGCATTTCCCTTCTTCATGCATGCCTGGAATCATGAACCGTGGAGGAAAGCAGACAAAGAGGGTGAAATGCCAGAGCAGAGTTGTCAGGGCCAGAAGAGACAAGGATGTAAGAAGAGATGAATAAGCACTAAGACTGCACAAAGCCTGAGTCCTCCCTGAGTTCCCAGTGATTGACCAACAGTTCTTGAGCTTCATGTGGATGCTCAGCACAGAGTTTTCAGTGCTCAGCTCTGCTTCCAAGTTCGTCACAGATCATCAAGCTGGCAGATAACGATGTTTGCCAAACCTGATTTCACTTCAAGGAGATACTGACACACGGTGTGAATGTGTGTGTGTGTATAAAGTTTCAATTATTGGGTGTCTTTAATAAAAATGATAGTATTTTTACTCTAATTTTCTCATGCTAAAGTCTAAAGACCCCAAAGTAAGATTCTGGTTAAAAGTGTGATAAAAAAAAAGAGACATTTCTGCTAAAGGAAAAAATCACTAAATGATGTGTAACACTTGTGAGAAATGTACAGTTCACAAAAAAGACTGGGCTACTAGTAGCAAACATAGTAACTTGACAAAATACCTTCAAATAATAAAATCTGATATGTACAATTTTTAAATGGCATGTGATACTGAGTGGCATTTTTAAATTGATTTTTAAAAAATATATTTATGTTTTAACGGAGGGATAATTCCTTTACAGAATTTGTTGTTTTTCTGTCAAACATCAATAAGAATCAGTCATAGGTACATCCATGTCCCCTCCCTTCCATTTCCCTCCCCAGTCCACCATTCTAGATTGTTATAGAGCCCCTGTTTGAGTTCCCTGAATCATAGAGCAAACTCCCATTGGCTATCTATTTAACATATGGAATTGTAAGTTTCCATGTTACTCTCCATACATTTCACCCTCTCCCTCCTCCCCTCCCCCATGTCCATAAGCCTGTTTTCTATATCTGTTTCTCCATTGCTACCCTGAAAATAAATTCATCAGTACCATCTTTCTAGATTCCATATACATGCATTAGTATACAATATTTATATTTCTCTTTCTGACTTACTTCACTCTGTATAATAGGCTCTAGGTTCGTCCACCTCATTAGAACTGACTCAAATGTGTTCCTTTTTATGACTGAGTAAAACTTCATTGTAATATATATGTACCATGGCTTCTTTATCCATTCATCTGTTGATGGACATCTAGGTTGCTTCCTTGTTCTAGCTATTGTAAATAGTGCGGCAATGAATATCGGAGTTCTGTGTCTTTTTCAATTTTGGTTTCCTCAGGGAATATGCCTAGTAGTGAAATTGCTCGGTGCTTTTATTCCTAGTATTTTAAGGAATCTCCATACCATCTTTCGTAGTAGCTGTATCAATTTACATTCCCACCAGCAATGCAAGAGGGTTCCCTTTTCTTCACACCCTCGCCAGCATTTATTGTTTATAGACTTTTTGATGATGGCCATTCTGACTGGTGTGAGGTGGTATCTCACTGTACTTTTGACTTGCATTTCTCTAATAATGAGTAATGTTGAACATCTTTCCATGTGTTTGTCAGCCATCTCTATATCTTCTTTGGAGAAATGTCTGTTTAGGTCCTTTCCCCACTTTTTAATTGGGTTGTTTGTTTCTCTGGTATTGAGTTGTATGAGTTGCTTATATATCTTGGAAATTAATTCTTTGCCCATTTTTTCCTTTGCTATTATTTTCTCCCATTCTGAGAGCTGTCTTTTCACCTTATTTGTAGTTTCCTTTGCTGTGAGAAGTGACATTTTTGAGCACTTGGTTTATTATAGGCACTAAACCAAAACCATTCGATTAACTCATTTAATACTGTGGGTTTTATAAAAGAAGAAACTATGACTTAAAAAGTTCAAGAAAACTTCTTAAAGTTGTATGAGGCAGAATAAGGACTCAGATCTGGGTCTGTTTGATTCCATAAATATAAATATCTAACGAGACTTAGTAAAGAATATTCTTTTCAAGAACTTCAAGGGCACCTCAACCAAGATAGTTGATAATAATTTGAAATGACATCAGACATTTCATTGGCCTGATGAGTCTGTTATATTTGTTAACTCAGACCAAAAATGTGAAATGGTATTTGAGCTTTAATTATGTGTGTATCTGTATATTACTGTCAGAAATGTCATTTCTACTAATACAGATGAAAAATTATACTCAACAAATATTTACAGGGTATTTGCCCAGTAGTGAGGTTGCTGGGTCATGTGGTAGTTTTATTCCTAGTTTTTTAAGGAATTTCCATACTGTTCTCCCTAGTGGCTATATGAATTTACATTCCCACCAACAGTGCAAGAGGGTTCCCTTTTCTCCACACCCACTCCAGCTCTATAATACAGAGAGCCCAGCCTGGCACTCTATGGTGACCTAGAGGGGTGAGAAGAGGGAGGGGAGGGAGGCTCAAGAGGGAGGGGATATATGTATAATTATGACTGATTTGAACTGTTGTATGGCAGAAACCAGCACAACATTGTAAAGCAATTTCCCTCCAATTAAAAAATAAATTAAAAAAAAAACAAACGTTTACTATATGAACTAGGCACAATTTAAAGCTTATTGGATACATTCATGAATAAAATCAAGATCCCTGCCCTTACAGAGTTTACATTTTAGTTCCACTACAGTTTAATCTATCTATAGTAATAACAAAGCACCCAAGGAGATGCCTGATCCTGCAGGTGCTTCTGGGAGGGGGCGAAGTACAGAGGAGTCAAAGCCCTTGAGAGTGAGTTTTGATCAAAGAGAAACAAAAGATGGGAGAATCCAGGAAACAAACTGATCCAGATAAAAATCTGTTCCAAGACATTATAGTTTCAGACAACCGCCCAGGCACAACTTGTGGGACGAAGCATCCAGCTATGTTTTCTTGTGAAACTGTGGCCACTTCAGCAACACTGTTTACTGGCCTGTCTGTTTTCATTTCTCACTTTCCTTCATCCCACTTCAGCTTTCTAGGGATTGCACACCCTTCAAAAAAGCAGTAACAAAACACTTCTCAAGCTCAGTATTCTACACACCCCACACTAAGAAACTAAAAAGGAAAACGGGAAGGGAGAGGAACAGAAACAGAAGGAGAAGATAAAATTGTTACAGCAAAGTAGTAAAATCTAATCACACAATGGCCACTTCTCAAAAGTTCTTGGAGTTCAGATAACAAAGGACTCTGCATTGAATACCTTGTCCAATACTTTAGACTTTAAAATGGAGCTCTTATTTTCTGACTTTTCTGTATCTGTTGCCTTTATGGAACACTTGAAAACACACACACATCACAGAGTAGTCAAATAAATGGCTTTTTTGAATGGGGTCCAAGATTCAAATTACTGTGATTAGTTCACATCTATAAAATTAATAAAAAGTCTTCTCACTCTCAGCCTGGTGATGATTACATTGTTTGCTTTATTGTGTCAGCCTAAGACTACGATTGAGTTAGAAACTAGCATAACAATATGAGGAGATCAAAAAATATTCTTAATAATCCAGACTCTTTTCCTTAATAGTTGACTCATGATAATTCACTCACCTTAGAAGGGCCTTTTGATACGGACTATTCTGCGGTCTGAACAAAATAAAAAAACACATTCATAAAAATGCAGGTTTTCATTACCTGGCAGGTACAAGTAGTGTCCATTTTACTGAATATATGTTTCGAGGTCTGGATTCTCCTTCATTTCCATATTGTAATTCCACAGACTTTAGATGAATTATAAAATGTAACAACATTACCATGGCTAAAAAACTTTTGTCTCTAAAATCCATTTATATCTCTTACTTTTCAATGATTTATCCTATTTTTCACTGGCTCTAGACTAGATCTTCTTAAAGTTTAATGAATGAACCACGTGGGAATCTTTTTCCAAAGTAGATTCTGTTTTAGTAGGCCTGGGGAGATTTCAAATTTCTAAAAATCTCTCAAGAGAGCCTGATGCTCCTTAAAAATATCCTAAAGACTCCAAGTAGAATACTTTGATTCAGGTCAGCTAAGCAACTCTGTGTTGCACTTTTATTATGGGAGAGGCCCTAAGCTGTGATGTTACATGATTCTTAATGAATGATGACAAGGGAATAAGACCAAAATCAGTCCTTTGTTTGGAACATGACCATCCCTGGCAAGGATAATAGTTCTCCACTGATGTCCCAAAACACAGCACTATAAAATACCATTACTTATAACAATTATCAGTGTCATAAAATATTTTGTTTATGTGTCTATTTTTGTCTATTGTGAAATCCTTTATTTTTGAAAACTTGCAAAAACAAGAAATAGGTCTTATTATTCTTTGCCTCTTCTAGGGTTACATACCTGAATGCTTCATATACTCCAAGCACTAATCAAATGTTGTTAAACCAAATTGAAAGCAACCTGCTCCAGTGTTCCTACCTGGAGAAGTCAATGGATAGAGGAGCCTGGTGGGCTATGGGATCCATGGGATCCCAAAAGAGTCAGACACAACTAGGCAATTAAACAAGAGGGTTTGATGTCCCAGAACAAGATACCCCTCCTCTAGATCCAACAGCAAAGCACTTGAACTTTAAGCAGAATTCACTTGTCATTTAGCTCTAGCGTCTAGGTTTGCCATTCAGTCAAAAATTCTGAGTAAGACACAATTTGCTTTCTGGTCAGTTGCTCAAAAAGTCATTAAAATTCATGTCTCTCCTAAACTGTGGTATATAGAATATTTTTAAATGCATATTTTGGTGCCCTGATAAAGAATTTAACAGATAGTAATTCAAATGCAGATTATTTGCTTTAGAATCTCTCAGGAGGGGGTGGGTAAGTAGTGGTCGTGTAGAAACTGATTAGACTGGTCTTTCATGATTAAACATCCATGAGATATTAATCTTTTAAGCAAATTTGCTTTCTACTTTGCCGTTTAATTTTAATACCCCGTGAAAGAGAAGAGGTTCAAAAGTTTTAGGACACAGCATCTATAAACAACTCAGCTGACTTCTCACTGAAAATTTTTAAGTAGGGAGACTTTTACTAATGGAAAAATTAGTACTTACGTAGTCTAAATTACTGTGTGGGAAAATACATATTCAATTTTTTTTTCCTTATTCAAAGAGCATGTGTGTGTCTGAGGAAATCTGTCAGGCAGGCAGGTGCAGTTTTCTTCTAAGTAAGATAAGGAGTATTTCTAATTCAACTACCCAGAGCAAGAAAATTGACAAGGAAAGCAGTTATTGTCCATGCTTAGTGAGGTCAGCACTGACCTCCTCAGTGAGGTTAGCACTGAGCATAATACTCCTCCTCTGTGCTCAAAATTAATGAAAGTTGCTGAAGTGGGACGTCAATTATTGATACTACTTTGGGGCTATCAGATTACTCTAACACAATTTAGGGAGAAAGTACAAATAACTTAGAGAACTATGTTTAATACTCCCAAAGACTGTTTGGCTTGGGCTGTCCCCGCTGCCCAATTCTCTCGACAAAGCAGCCCTCACAGAAATCTGGAAAACTATTTTGTGTACTGTCTCCTGCTCTTAGGTGTTTATTTCACTTCAGGCTTCTTGAATGTCACAATAGTCTATCCCACACACTGGGAAAGGATAACACATATCATATATATTATAATATCAGAGTTCATTTTGTAGAATTGTTGCTGTTTAGCTGCTAAATTATGTCCAACTAAATTATTTGCAACCCTGTGGACTATAGCCCGACAGGCTCCTCTGTCCATAAAATTTCCCAGGTAAGAATACTGGTGTGGGTTGCCACGCCTTCCTCCAGGGGATCTTCCCAACCCAGGGATCAAACCCACATCTCTAGCATCTCCTGCATTGGCAGGTGGGGGGATTCTTTACCACTGAGCCACCTTTGTAGAATGCGGTTTTCCTTAAAAATGTTTATTACTTTATGTGTGTGTGTGTGTGTGTGTGTGTGTGTGTGTGTGTATGAGAGTATTTGTTTATATACATGTATACTAATTTATATCAGTAAGTCTATCACATGGGAAAGAAAAATGCATTTGGATTATTTCATTGTATTTGTTTATTTCCTTTATCTACAATAAACATGTTTCTATTGTAATAAGACTATTTTTCATTTAAAATATTATTCCTTCTTCATATGATAAAAATCTTAATTACCACTTAGAGTTTAAAACTTTTGTCCCATAAATTAGACTAAAACAACAAGGTGAAACAGTCTTTTCTGAAAGCTTCCTTTCATGGGATGGAGAGTGAGTGCATTAAAAACTCTGCCATCCCCTTCTTCCCTTCACAACCCTTTGAGGCAAACAGAATCATTTCAATAAATTCAGGTGCCATTTCAATAAATTCAGGTGCGTGGGTGCAACAGGGAGAGGAAAGACTATGCAATCCTAGTGGTACCTCATGGAAACATTTAAAATTCATCTTAATCTGCATTAAAGGTGTTTGGAAATTCAAATTAAAAAACAACAGTTATCTCTAGTTTGGGTACTTTGACTAAGCACTTCTAATTCATTTTTGCTGTTTCACAGCAGTGTTTCAGATGGGCTCCTCCTTAATCTAACCTAAAACAGTATTCAAGGACTAGGAAGAGAGTTTATAAACATCCTTGTTAGACAACAAGCCTTGTTGGAAGCCTACCAGGTACAGAACCCTGCTGGGAAACTGAGAGAAGTCACCAACAAAAGATGTAGTTCCTCTCTTGGAATAATTTGCAATTCACTTGAGGGATTCAATGTAGGAGGCATGCAAATAGTGCAAACCCACCAACCTGCAGGAACAGAAGACAACAAAAATTGACAGGAAATGCCTACAGAAATGATCCATTCCACAGAGAAAATCTGAGAAAGCTTCCAGGAGTTAGGTACGTTTTGAGACTGATTTTAACAGCAGCCACAGAACTGGATTAAGGAAGAACAAAAGCAATATTTTCTAGGTGAGTCAGTACACACAGAAGAAGTCGGTGAAGACAGATTTCCCACATAAAATGGGATCCCACTGGGTCTGAAACAATTTTATTCTAACCCTAGCATTCAACGACTTTGCATTTGATAAATATATCAGAGATATAGTTCTGTTCATTAGGTGCAGATTTAATTGTGAACAGTCTGGATCCCAGTTACTGCTGTTCACTAATTGTGTAACCTTGGGAAAATTTCTCTCCATAAGCATCCATTACTTCATCATTAAAATGAAGCTAATTATAGACTTTCTGTTACAGGGTAGCTCTGAGAACAGGATAATACATGTAAAGTGCCTGGCACACACTATGATACAATTTAGAGCACAATGAATGTTAGCTATAGTTAGAGAATGTTAGCTATAGTTAGAGTTGTTGTTGTTTAGTCCTTAAGTCATGTCTGACTCTTTGCAACCCCATGGACTGTAGCCCACCAGACTCCTCTGTCCATGGGATTTCCCAGGCAAGAATATTGGAGCGGGTTGCCATTTCCTTCTCCAGTGGATCTTCCCCACTCAGGGACTGAACCCTCATCTCCTGCATTGGAGGTGAGTTCTTTACCACTGAGCCACCTGGGATGCTGTTAGACTGAAATAAATTAAGTTCAGGACTCAGGAAATGAGAGGGGGTTTCCTAAAGGAAAGATAAGTTTAGGTGGTGATTCTCAAGCTTGAGTATCTATCAGAATTGCCTGGAGGGCTTGTTAAGTCACAGCTTGCTGGTGCCCACTCAAGTTTCCAATCCAGTAGACCTAGGGTGGGAGGAAACTGAGACCCCACACTTCTAGTAAGTTCTCAGGTGATGCTATGCTCCTCACTGGGAACCACTGAGTTAAGACACGTACACCAGGCAGGCATTTTTCACCTGAGAAAACCACTTGCCTGTGTGATTCTCCCATGTGTTCTATAGGTCTGCACGAAGACCAAAGTGGTACTTCCTAATCTCTGGGATGTGTGCTCTATTTATTTATAATGGTTACTCAGAAAATTTGTTTTTGCTATGTATGAAAACATGCTATTTGAAATACCCTGAACTCTACCTGGGCTTCCCTGGTGGCTCAGAGGTAAAGAATCTACCTGTGATGCAGAAGACACAGGAGACCTGGGTTCAATCCTTGGGTGGGGAAGATCCCCTGGAGAAGGCCCTGGCAACCCACTCTGGTATTCTTGCCTGGAGAATCCCATGGACAAAGGAACCTGGTGGGCTATAGTCCATAGGATCGCCAAGAGTCAGACACGACTGAAGCAACTGAGCAGGAACTCTGCTGCTGCTGCTGCTAAGTCGCTTCAGTTGTGTCCGACTCTGTGTGACCTCATAGACGGCAGCCCATCAGGCTCCACCGTCCCTGGGATTCTCCAGGCAAGAACACTGGAGTGGGTTGCCAGGGCCTTCTCCAATGCATAAAAGTGAAAGTGAAGTCGCTCAGTCGTGTCCGACTCTTAGTGACCCCATGGACTGCAGCCTACCAGGCTCCTCCGTCCATGGGATTTTTCAGGCAAGAGTACTGGAGTGGGGTGGAACTCTACCTGGGGCCAAAAAGAAAGCATGTACATTCAAATATTTGGTGCAAGAGGCTGTAAAACATCTTATTATTTTCAGTAAGGACTTGAACTAGAATGGAATAAGTAGTGTTAGTTGCTCAGTTGTGTCCAACTCTTTGTGATCCCACGGACTGTAGCATGGAACAAAATGACCCATAAATTCTTTTTGTGGGGATATTTGTCACACTTCTCAAACGACCACTGGATACCAAGTCAGTGATGTGCCTAAGAATGTTGCCTCAGAGACTCCTCTCTTCTTCCCTTTTTCCCACATTGCATGTCTTGACGTTGTTTCCCTGAAGACTAACTGATTGTTGTTGTTTAGTCACTAAATTGTGTCCAACTCTTTTGTTACCCCATGGACTGTAGCCCAGCATGCTCCTCTGTCCATGGGATTTTCCTGGCAAGAATACTGGAGTGAGGAAGGAGAAGGTGGGATGAATGGAGAGAGCAGCATGGAAATATATACACTGCCATATATAAAATAGATAGCCAGTGGGAATGTGCTGAGTGACTCAGGGAACTCAAACGGGGGCTCTGTAACAACTGAGAGCAGTGGGATGGGGTAGGAGGTGGGAGGGAAGTTCAAGAGGGAGAGGACACAGCCATACCTATGGCTCCTCCATGTTGATGTACGGCAGAAACCAACACAATATTGTGCATCAATTAACCTTTAATTAAAAATAAATAAATTTTAAAAAGAAAAGAGAAGGAATACTGGAGCAGGTTGCCCTTTCCTTCTCCTGGGGATCTTCCCCACCCAGGGATCAAACCCATGTCTCCTGCGTTGCGAGGTAGATTCTTTACTCCTGAGCCACCAGGGAAGCCCCTTTCTGAAAACGTTTTGGGAGACAAAGGAATCCTGCCATTCAGGGCTTATTATGAACACAACCAAAAACCTCAATTATGTTTTTGTGGACAAAAACTGTTCCCAGTAAGGTTTATTCCTATAAAGAGAGCTATTATATATGAAGAAAAGATGATTAGAGTGTTTCATATCACTAACGCTGTTTTTCAAAAGCTAAAAGGCTCAAGGAGACGCTGATGCAGTAAGACTTATTTTTTGCCCTGGATCTGGATTCAAACACTTCACAAAGCTGCCATTTCCGCCTTCCACTCTTGTTTTCTAAGGCAAAAATATTGAGTCACAAGAAAATAAAGAAGAAGGATAATTAATGCTTTTTTTCCTTTCATTTTCTCCTCCTCCTCCCCTAAAAATAGCTTTCCTGCTACTACCAGATCCAAATTACTCACCTTTGGCACAAGCACCAGGTTTATATTTACTCATTAGGGTGGTTGCCATGGCTACCCTGGAGGTACCTAGCAAGAAGTGAGAGGTCTGACTCATAAAATCTAGTGCAGCTTGGTAAAATTTTGGTGTGGTCAGAATATTATGGAAATAAGAGAACTGACTTAAAAGAATTAAATAAATGGCCTTCGGAGATGGGGCCCTATTGGTTTGGTAACTACCGACCTGGTGTTACTTACTGAGAACTGTTTACTTCAGGGCTTGTCTCTATGATTGACAAGCAGGAGAAGAGTTCCCACAGGTTCCAGCAAACACCTGTTCTCCTCTTGGCAAGAGTTTAAAATTACACTTCACTGCCTGCTGACAATAAATTGCCCCAATTCCACACAGCTTGGCTTAACATTTCATCTGACAAGAAGTCACCATAATTGCCTCTCCAAAGGTGTAGCAAAAAATAAATCCTACACATTTATTACAATCTATCGGGCACCTGTGAGAGCCATATGTTATGGCACACCTGGTGAGAGATCCAGAACTAGCATGAGGGCCTTTTTCAACAGAGAATGTGAAAACCAGAGAGGTGAAGTGACTTGGCCCCATGTGAAGGGCGGAAGGCTCACCAAAGAGAAGCATGTCCAGGACCAGTGGTCTTGCTAAGCGAGAACTTGCAAGTATGTCCCAGTAAGTTCCTACCAGAGTTAATAGACTCTGAATAACCAGGGAATAAATCAAAGTGAGACAATTCCTGGCACAATTAGATTCCGAAAATATTGAAAGAAAACAAATCTAGGCTTATGTTTGTAGTTCCAACGTCCATAACTTTGAATTTTGGAGATAATAAATGACCTTGTACGTGACCTTACAACAATATAGGAAATCGCACATTTCTATAATCTTTGGGAAGGGAGATCCTCCTCTATCTGTGAGTGTTGGTAGTTAATAGTTGGTCATTTGAGTGAGTCAAAGCTAGTTGTGCATAGCCTTCGATAGCAACCATGAAAATAATTCCCCTTCCTCCCTCATCTTCTAAGGCAAGACGTTAGCAATTTTGACTGGAAGTCTCTATTCACATGGCTGCTGCTGCTGCTGCTAAGTCACTTCAGTCGTGTCCGACTCTGTGCGATCCCATAGACGGCAGCCCACCAGGCTCCTCCGTCCCTGGGATTCTCCAGGCAAGAACACTGGAGTGGGTTGCCATTTCCTTCTCCAATGCATGAAAGTGAAAAGTCAAAGTGAAGTCGCTCAGTCGTGTCCGACTCTTAGTGACCCCATGGACTGGAGCCTACCAGGCTCCTCCGTCCATGGAATTTTCCAGGCAAGAGTACTGGGGTGGGGTGCCATTGCCTTCCCCCATTCACATGGCTAGAAAACCTTGTTTAGAGAATACATTTACCAGATTAAGCTTGATGTTAATCCTGTTTCACCACTAAGTATCAGATTTATTCCTAAACAAACTGTGCTTTTGCTCTTCACAATTATGTAAAACACCCTAGAGGGAGAAACTCAGGCAACTGATGTTGAGACCTCGGTCCTCTATGTAGACAAAGGTGTCTTCCTGCATTATCTGTTCTTTATTCACTTGCTCCTCACCCTTGTTTCCTATTTCTTTGTTTTCTAACATATCTTTCTCTCCCAGAAAATATCTTTATAAAAGTCCTCAGCAGTATTCATGTTCTTATGAAGACACTCTGGACATAGCAGTAGTTGATGCTTTAAAATTCACAAGAAATGTTTCAAATATAGAAGAATGAAGTATTGAATAATTACCAATCAGGTCATCTCCAAGGTCTAAATTTCAGTCCATTTGATTTGAAGCCAACACATACGTTACTTGAGGGCTTCCCTGGTGGCTTAGGGGTGAAGAATCCATGGGCCAATGCAGGAGACACCAGTTTGACCCCTGGGTTGGAAAGATCCCCTGGAGGAGAAAATGGCAAACACCCTCCAGTACTCTTGCCTGGGAGATCTCACGGACAGAGGAACCTGGCGGGCTACAGTCTGCAGGGGTGCAGAGAGTCAAACACAATTTAGCAACTAAACAACAACAACAACAAAAGCACATTATTTAGTAAAGATGTTCATTATGCTGTGATGTACACAGGTGGAAAAATAAAGCAGCTAAATGGTCAAGTTCAAGTAGGTAGAACAGAAGAGAAATCAAGAGAGAACAAGGCTGTTGGGGGCTGTAATTGTTAGGAAATTATTATGATGAAGGAGGGGTGGGATACGGGTAAATTTAGCTGAACTCTGAAAAATAATCCCAGCATGTAAACCTGCTACTATAGGCCTGTGGTTATTTTAGAGGCTTCAAACTAAAGCATCATAAGATGCCCTTAAGTCACATCTCTTTTCTGTAAGAATACATAAATTACTGTTATAGAGTACCAACTTTTCAAAATGACTTTGGAATGCTATCCCAAACCTGAAATTTCAAAGTAAATATGGTCATCTGAAGATAGTCATCTGAAGATATTGATAAATATTGTCATTTATCTTTCCTGCAAATGCCCAATGTCCTATGCCAAGTGGTCTCCAATGTGAGGTATGGCAGACCATCCATTGGGGTGTCTTGTTCCTTTTAATTTCTATTTTGTTTCTCTTTTACAATGTATCCACTACTATAACAGGACAGGCAAATAAGATATAAATAAGAAATGAGGACTACAAATCACCAGCATTTGCTGAGCATTTACCACATGTCAGGCCCTCTGCTAATCACTTTACATGAAGTAATTTATTTAATCCTCAGAGTCTCCCTATGAGGTGCAGGCTTGTTATTGTTCCCATTTTATAGAGGAGAAACATAAGGCACAGACCTCTGTCTGAGTCTAAGGCTAGTAAGTGGTGGACCCAGAATGGCGCTTCCCAGGGGCTAGGGGTAAAGAATGCACCTGCCAATACAGGAGACACAAGAGACTCGGGTTCGATCCTGGTTCGATCTCTGGGCCTGGAAGATCCCCTAGAGAAGGGAATGGCAACCCACTCCAGTATCCTTGCCTGGAGAATCCCATAGACAGAGGGGCCTGGCAAGCTACAGTTTATGGGGTCATAAAGAATCATATGTGACTGAGCACAGTACTGCACTAGAGCCAGAATAGATGGAAGAAAGATGATAGATACATAAGAATTGTTTAAAAAAGAAAAAAACATCAAATTCTAATATTGGTCATT
The DNA here is from genome assembly GCA_935064755.1 of Tragelaphus eurycerus. NCBI lineage: Eukaryota > Metazoa > Chordata > Mammalia > Artiodactyla > Bovidae > Tragelaphus > Tragelaphus eurycerus. The sequence continues at coordinate 731,086 of CAKXYN010000259.1, read as the reverse complement.
TTGGACCACTGACTGATGGGCAAGATTTTTCCTCTGTGTACTGCTTTGTATTTTCTGAAATATCTATAATAGAGATTGTTTTTATAACTTGGAAGAAGAAAAAGCACAAAATACTAAAACACAGTAATTTGGTGAGTCAAGGTGAAAAAACAAAAACAGAAAGAGAACACTGAGAAACAAGGAAGAAACTTATGTAACCTGGAAAATAAAGAATGAGCATGACATATTCTGTCATAATGCACACAATTCAAACTGTGATGGTTAAATAAATGCAAACACATTTTTTAAAACAAACAAAACCCTCCATCTGTAAAAAGTATGCTTCGGAAAAATAATTAAATTACTTTGAAAAAGATCTGATATTTTAGAGAAGGGTGAGATAGCTGATGCTGTTATTTGATACATCGAATCAAAAACGTTTTAATGCACATTTTCTTTGAAATTGTAAGGAGAGAGGGAAAGAGATCAGTGCCTACTCTATACAGCTAAGGAAAATTATTTGCTTCATAAGGATTCCAGGCAGGTTTCTAGAATTAAATTGGTGGCAGTAATCATGTTGTTATTAGTGTAATTGCTTTCTGACATCTGTTTCCCTGTCATAATCAGTTCTTTGATAATAGCAATGATATGGATGGTATATATCTAATCAGTAATGCTCAATGCTTCACCAAAATAAAAATGAAATTATATGCGCTCCTTGCCAAATTCTCTTTGACCATAGATATTAAATATATATGAGATATAGTATAGTTATGAGAATAAGATAGCTCTTTCTCTCCTCTCAAAGTAATTATAGTCAATAATTTTATGATGCCATATAAGAAGATCCTTTATGAAAGACTGGTGGGGCTGAGTTTGAATCAAGATCTGACTCCCTTGTCTTGACTACCAATCAGCACCGCTCATGGCTTCCCCTTGTGACCCAGACCAGCACGTGGTGGGGGAGACCTGTCTGCCCACTATGGGAGTGCCCTCAGGCAGGACAGGAGAAGAAACTAGCAGCAGGCAAACCAATAGTCAGCTCTGCAGTGCACTCTTTCCCCCCAAAGCGCTACTGTTGAAAATGGAAAAACATACAGTCCCTTAACCTCCAGGGTTAAAAGTAAATCAGTTCACAAGTATTGATGAAACTCAATGCCCATATCCCTCCTTGCAAAATAGAGAGCAGTTGTTGGAGAAACAAGATTTACACAGGGAGCAAGTGAACTGTGAAACGTAAAACTGATCAGCAGATTAACAGGTGTACCCAATACAAGCAGGAACTCGGGAAAAAAAGGCAAGGGAATGTGAGAAGATGGAAGCCATGAGTTGAGTTGCTTTTCATTCTAATATTTCAGTCTTTGCTCTATAGTTATTGACTTAAGGCATCTGAACTTACAGGTCTCAGAATTGTTTCAAGACCTTCATTAGGTTAAGGAGTCTAACAAGCCAATTTGTCTTTTTTATTGAGACTTAAATACACTTGATTACAAATTTCCAATGCTGTATTACTGGGCTTCTCTGACCTCACTTGGTAAGAATCCGCCTGCAGCGGGGACCTGGGTTTCATCCCTGGTTTGGGGATCCCTGGATAAGGGAAAGGCTAAATAAACTTGATTACAAATTTCCAATGCTGTATTTATTATTATATGTTAGAAAACACTACAAGGTTAACAAAAATATGTAAAATATGAAAAATTTGTGTTTTCATTATTTTATACCTTAACAAAGCATTATATCATCTATTCTAGACACATTAGTGTATATTTAGAGCCCATAAGCTTTACCAAGAAAAAGTGACATAAATTCACTGAATTATAACTATTTTTTCTTCAAATACAAGTGCTAGAAAAACTAAATGGTTTTATGCTAGTTTATTTCTCACTAATATATTGTCAGATTAAGTGAACAAGAAATGTAAAAAACACAAAAAATTAAAAGCAGAGGCCTGTGTTTCTGATTTACAGGAAAGCATATGACAAAGCCACTAACATAGACAGTGATAAATGACCTAACAAGTTCAGTTACAAGCTGGAGGATCACTGTGGATAGATGCATATTTATAATCACATTAGCATTTCTGCCTGTCCTATGAAACAAAAATTTAATTAATTCTACATTTTACTGTTTTGGTCATTGCAATGCATTTCAACATTAAAATAGGATAGATATAATTTAAGAAAGCACAAACTAAGTAACTTTATGTATATATATCCAGAAATACCATTAGATTATCAGAAAGCCATGTCATTTTTCATCTTTTACTTTCTTCCTCACTCATCACTTCCCAACCCCCAACCCCAACCCCACTCCCAGCCCCAAACACACACACACACACACACACACTCCTCTCTCTCTCTCTCTCTCTGAGGGCATGGACCAATGTTCCAATTACAAAGAGAAACAAATTTACAATCTTTCCCCTGTGCTGTGGTGGTAAAGAATCCACCTGCCAAGCAGGAGACACAGTTCCATCTCTGGGTTGGGAAGAGGGAGGAAATGACAACCCACTCCAGTATTCTTGCCTGGGAAATTCCACGGACAGAGGAGCCTGGTGGGATACAGTCCATGGGGTCGCAAAGAGTCGGACAGGACTGAATGACTGAGCACACACAATCTACAGCTAAAAGGGTTTGATTGCTCTTAACTTGTGCTCCTGTTTTTAATCAGCCTTTAATTAAGGCTGACTATTTTTTTCTTAACTTCAAGCTGGTCAGGAATGTCCTACTGGGTAGCATGTTACAGATGATAACAATCAGTCCTTTTAAAGTTTTCTAACAATTTTATAAAACAACTGTTGATAAAAATCCAACTCACCTTGAAGGCAATATTGGAAGAAAATAAACACCTCTTTTATAAGAGTTTACTGTTTCCTAGGAGAGAGATCCAAAGTTTTTATGAAAAAGTATTTTGGTCTTATTGCCTTATTACTTATATACAAATAAAGGTTAGACAACTCATAGTTCACAATTATTTCCTGAGTATGTACTATGTGCTGGGCACTATTTTAATCACTATCAATATTCATCCATAAACAGCCATTAAAAAATGAACTACAGCAGGTAAAACAACTCCTTTTTCATAGTTTATTATTTTAATACTGTTCCCTATTGATAAAAGAACAATGAAGTCATTACTCCCATTTCCTTCAGGGTGTGATGCTGGCTTAAAAAAATACACGAAAACTAAACAAGTTATATTTTAAATGCACTTTTCTCTCATGCACTTTATTTATCATGTTACAAACATTTCACAGTCCAGGCTAAACTGATAACATGAATGAAACATTCGTTTTTCTTGTTGCTACTGCTTAAGGTGAAATTCTCTTTCCAACAAACTTTATTTCTAAGGTTTCATGGATTTGATGACTTCAGGGTCCACAAACGTGATATAATCCAGCCTTAATTAAAATTTTATTAGATGTCCCAGCAATTTTCTTACATGTAATATAATAAAGGATTCCATGAGTCAAGCTGCATTTTGGGAGAGCTGTGATCATTCTTCCAGAGACAAAACATAGTTTATTATATTTATAGAATATTATATTTATACAGTTTATTATATTTATATTCTCAATCTGCCCAGCTATCTATTGGCTGCTTCCCCATACCTATGTGTATGTGTGTGAGTGTTCAGTGGTGTCCAGCTCTTTGTGATCCCATGGGCTGTAGTCCACCAGGCTCCTCTGTCTGTGGGATTTTACAAGCAAGAATACTAGAGTGGGTTGTCACTTCCTCCTCTAGGGGATCTTTCCAACCCAGGGATCAAACCCACACCTCCTGTGTCTCCTGCCTTGGCAGGCAGATTCTTTTCTACTGAGTCACTTGGTAAGCCCTGTAAACAGGTTCAAATTTCCCATCCTGGCAAAACCCTGTCTTGACAGTAAGTACTTCCTCCCCTTCAGTTCTTTTCCAGATATCTTTTTCTCTCAAGACTGTAGTTTCATCCAGATAACTAACTTCTCTTACTTTCATCACTTAGGAAATCTGGCAAAAGTGGGCCTCTCATTCATCCACCCAAGCTAAATTCTGACTGAATTCCCAGATGCACGCCTTGCCAGTTCTAATGACCTGCTTTTCCTCAGACAGACTGGCCTCCCTCTTCAGGTCTGCCTCCTGAGCACCCTCTTCCATACATCCTTCCCAAACCACTTCTCTAGGACTCTGACCCTGACCCTCTGCTTTTCTCTGTCTTGTCATGCTTCTTCGCTGGTTTTCACTATCACTTACACGTTGATTCAACATCTCAATCTCATCCAAGACCACCACCTGGTACAGTTGGCATCTCTCCCCAGGAATGTCCCTTAACCATCTCAATACTACACATATCTAAAGCTGAACGCATTTGTCTCTTCCCTAAAGCATCTGGAGAATCTGGAAACTGGCTTAGATGTTCTCCTGTTATTGGAAGTCTTAGTCACCTTTCATCCTTATCAATCCAATCATATCTAAATCTGGTCTGTCTCCAGGTCTGCCCCTTCCATACCAATACTACTTTTCTGAGAGGCCCATCTGAGTTTATCTCTCAGCTGACAAAAATCTGTCAATGGCCAGCTGTCACCTGCAGGCAAGAATTCAACACCTTTCTATGGCAGAGGAGACCTTTCTTGGTCTTTCAACTGTCTCTCCCCACAGGTAATGGCTGTTGCCAAAGATCCTGGAATGGCACCCCACTCCAGCACTCTTGCCTGGAAAATCCCATGGACAGAGGAGCCTGGTAGGCTGTAGTCCATGGGGTTGCTGAGAGTCGGACATGACTGAGCGACTTCCCTTTCACTTTTCACTTTCATGCATTGGAGAGGGAAATGGCAACCCACTCCAGTGTTCTTGCCTGGAGAATCCCAGGGACAGGGGAGCCTGGTGGGCTGCCATCTATGGGGTTGCACAGAGTCAGACACGACTGAAGCGACTTAGCAGCAGCAGCAGCAAAGAGCCTGCTGTCTCCTGGCTCCAGGCTATTCTCTGTGTTGGGAACATATTTCCATCTTCTCCACGCTCCTAAATCTTACGCATGCTTCAAATCAAGACTGAAATATCTCGTCAAGGAAGTCTTCCTTGACCCTTTAACCTAAATCCTGTGGTCCTTTTTTTTTTCTAATCCACAGTGCATCATCAGAAAATCATGGGGTCCCCTCTCTTCCTCTTACCCATTTTTTTAGAATTATCTCTTTACCTTCCTATTTCTAATACTGCCCTCTAACCTCTACCTGGCAGGGACTATATGTTTTCTCTCTTTACAATGCAATACTTGGCACCTAGACTACAGCTAACAAATGTTTGTTGAATGAATAAATAATTCTGAGAAATAAACTCATCAACACCAACTTAATAGTCTATTAATTTAAATGTAACTGATAATGTAAGACATTTATGTGGCTATATGAGAGGGATGGAACAATTCCTGTTCATACTGATCATCATATAATTAAGCCAATTTCTTCCAGTTAATGGGCTAATCCAATTGGATAATTTGGATATATTGAGAAGTTATTACTTTTGATTATATGAGCAAACAATGTAATAGCTGTTGTATATTAAAATGGGACCCTAGGCACTATACTCTACAGTGCCACACACAGAGACATCGTATACAGGTTTGGTCCTCCAAGCCCACCCAGCTCTCTGTAGCAATTCTCTATCAGCCCCCCAACTCTGGCATTCCTGTCCCTCTGCCTGTTCCTGGCATTCCTGTTCCATACACCTTCACACACACACACACACCGCGTGCGCACACAAACTTCACATCGGCATGCACATGCCCACACATGCTCTGAGTGACTTCTTCCTGTTCTTGGTCTAACCGGAGGCCTGCCTGCCCAGTCTGGTTGAACCTGGATGCTATCTCTTTACCATACCTGTTTTGCAAGGTTTCAAACAGAAAGTCTGTGGGTGGCTATTGCTTCTCCTTTCAATACTGACATTTTCCACAACACACTACCTCAACCCAAAACACCACTCTCTGAAGTTAGCAGCCACAGACACAGTAGTGTAGGTGACAGAAGTTGGAAGTTTTTCCATGGCTCTCAAATAGCAGCGTGAGTGTATTCACCTCTTCCGCCCATGTACGTAGGGCTGGTCTAACTAAAGCACCAAAGGCCTTCTGTAGTTCTGCAGGAAAAATGCTAAATAGGAACTGCTCAGAGAACTCTGGATGTTTAAAGGTTTTTTATTCATTTCTTATTTTGACATTTCTCATCTTCCATTCACTGATAAAATCTCAGGACAGCTGTCAGGCTCTTACACATATACTGCTTACCTTTTCTGATAAATTCACTAAGACACACGTAGCATTTTGGATCTCTTTATACACAGAACATCACAATAAAACCCAACAAAGTTACCTGATCACCCAAGGGAGTTGTGTAATCTTATACGACAGTTTATTTATCCCAGAAGCAAGTATGTTATTAATAATAAGGTCAAAGAATTCTTTTCTTCCTTCAAAGTAGATGACGCAGCAGAATTTTATTTCGTGTCCTCAGCACAGGCCAAAAAAAGAGAACTGTTTCTGGGAGCTTCATCTCATTTTACACAACATGAGTCTGTTAAAAATAAATTATTTGAGTGTTCTTTTAATGTACGTTTTATTGGAATAATGTTCTTCAGATCCAAAGCTTGCCCGAGGCTATGGCTGAGTGAGGGCGAGGATTCTGAAAATGAGCAGTGTTTTGGTTCTGGGACTTGTCATGCAAGTCAGAGCCTGTTGGCGGGGCCTCTGCATGCCATTTGATGCTCACGTGGCCATCAAAAGCACTCACTGGCCTTAATTCTTCCTGCACCTGCAACAGTACCACTGCCTGGGATTATTACTATCCCAAAGATATGGTTTAATCTCGGACAGTCTGAAATGGAGACCACGGTAGTTAATATCTTAAATTATTACTGAAAGCCTTTTCAGTTGGCTCACCATTCTGTGGAGCACTCCTTCCTTGGTTCTGCCCTACTTTTCCCCTCTTGTTTAGTTTTTCCCTTCACTTACTGCTTCCACACTTCCTTATATTAATATTTCTATGGCAACCTCACCAAACCTGCAGAGAACAGAAATGTTCAGTGCAGATAAGTAATTTTGTTCCCACATTACAGATGAAGAAATGAAGGCGCCAGGAGTTAACATTTTTGCTCATGGTCATTCAACTGGTAAATTGTGAGCCAAGGCGGTCTGGCATCAGAAGCTTCCTTTGACAACCATACGGCAATCAAATGCTGTCTTCCCAAAAGGCCTTCTCCCAACCTCAGCCCTGCCAAACCCTGACGTGAATCTTCTATGAGATTCATGCTGTGTCTGTGCTTGTGTTTTCCTGTGGGTCACATTCCTTAAGAATAGAAACTAGTTTTTATTTATCCAAGACAATAAAATATGAAATTAAATTGATTGAACAAACACATCTTCCAACTGTTGGGTAGTTAGAATAGGAAACAGGAGTCCAGAATGGTGGTGGCTAAAAGACAAGGAAGAGAAAAACCCGGGAAAATAGAACAAAGGAAGGTCCGAGGACCAGAGTGAGGACCTCAGGTAGAACAAACAGCGCTCCTGGCTAGCCCAATTTACATAGGGCAGGCCCGGGGGAGAAAAACATAAAAACAGGAGCCAAAGGGCTGGGGGTCTCTCTCTCTCTCCCACGCTGGGGCGTTCTTCTCTTCACGTCTTTGAGTTGACACGCCCTCAACGCCAATAGCAGGATGGATTTTCCTGCTATTATCTAAATAAAATGAGCTATAACACGGAGCTGTAACACTGATTTGTCTGAGAGCTATAACACGGTCTGTTCGAGACCTGAGAGCTATAACACAGTCTGTCCAAGACCCGAGAGCTGTGACACGCCGAGGGCTTTAATGTCCATCACTCCAAATCTTTGTTGTGACGAGACAGAACCGAGGGGAATACACTCGCCTGACACAACCAAAATTATCCTATTGGAGGAACAGCTGAACTAATATATGAAAACTGGATGAACAGAACTTTTAAGTGGATTTCAATCATACCATGAAAATGTCATATATTTTAAGCACTCATCACACATAAACGTGTAGCATATGGCAGACCTCAACCCACATATAAGTTACTTACGTATGTGAGATAGAACAGCTAGGTTTCCAGTTAACCTACAAGAGCATATTTCACTTTTTAAAAAGGCATCGAGTTATTCCTCCATTTCTTCTTTTTCTTTTTGATTACTTATTGAATGAGTGAATAGATAGAGGAATGAGTCAATGCATTTGAAAATTAGAAATGAAACAGACTTTTGTGGGTCTTTATTTAATATGTAAGTCAACCAAGTTTAAGCTGAGAAGTTACTATGAGTTGGGTGCTATGTTAGCATGTAATCTTACTATTTTTGTTTTCTTTTTAGATTTTTGTAATGGTCTGGAAAGTCCCAATAAAAAAGAATTAAGCAAATAAAATGAATAAGCACTGGCAATGGATTGACTATTTTCTGCTTGATGTTTGTTTGCCTCTTAATCCTGGGTATAGATTAATGGCCTAAGAAAAGCTATGATGTATCACCCATTGAAGAGATAAGATCTTTCTTTCTACTGCCTGGAATATATATCTAGACCCATAAGAAAAATAAAATGATAGAAATTGCAGGGAAAGTAAAAGGAAAACACCAAATTAAACGTGAAGAAAGATTAGAAAAATAAGACTCAGGTAAGAGAATTTAATTTGTAGAATGAGAAAGGGACAAAGAATTACTTAAGAACACCAACAGGGAACAATCTATTGCAGTTGCAACTTTGGACTCATCTGATAAATCTCACCTGATGTCTGAGCACTGAATTATTTACCAGTCACTGAGAGAATATTTCCCAAATGAACTTATTCGAAACTTCCATTTAACAAATATTTATCGAGTACTTTCTATATTCCAAACACTATGCTGCTGCTGCTGCTGCTAAGTCGCTTCAGTCATGTCTGACTCTGTGCGACCACATAGATGGCAGCCCACCAGGCTTCCCCATCCCTGGGATACACTATAAAAGGTGCTAAAAAAAAGAAAAAAAAAAAACAACCAGAAAACAAATGTGGTTCCTACTCTCATGGAGTTTACAGTCTAGTGGGAGAAATAGTCTGCAATCAAGTAATTACTCAAATAACAATATAACTGAAAACTTTGATGTATTTACTAAGACTCAGAGGCAAGCAATACATCTCAAGTAAAAACTGAAATTTCCTGACTTATGCTATCAGGAAGTCTAAAAGTTAGAGGGATCAGTCGTGTCCAACTCTTTGCCATAGCCCACCAGTATCCGTGGTCCACAAAATTCTCTAGACAAGAATACTGGAGTGGGTAGCCTTTCCCTTCTCCAGAGGATCTTCCTGACCCAGCCATCAAACCCTTATCTCCTGCATTGCAGGTGGATTCTTTACCATCTGAGCCACCAAGGAAGCCCATCAGGAAGTCTATCTATAGATGGCTTTAGATGTATATTTTCCTAATGCAGCAACCCCCAGAATAACTTTTATAAAAAAGACTCTCTCTTCCAGAATATGCATGTAACACTTAAGCAAGGACTAACAGGCCTAAAGTCCAAGATGAAAGGTTATTATGAGTATCCACCTTTGGGACATATGCTGAACTACCTGAGGAAGCACACCATAACGACAAAGACCCAAGTGAACAACACAGAGTCAGCAAGATGACCTTCCTAAATGGTGGTGACATGCTGTTTCCAAAAGACCGAACATCCCCAAATAATGAGAAGGTACTGTTACAAGAAGAGGAGGGTAAGAGAAACATATCAGATGTTCACTTCATAAAATCAGCGTGACAAATTGGAAGGACTTCGGAGGATGTTTCTAGAAAAGCAATAAATAGGAAGATATGGTGAAAAAAAATGTGCTTATAGAATAACAAATACAAGTTGTTAAATACATGAAGGATGCTGACCAAAACTTCAGCAAGTGAATCACACTGAAAACCTTGGAAAGACTTTAACTCATATCAGTGAGGTAACTCCCATTCTGGGTACAGATTGATGGCTTAGCAAAAGCTAAGATGTATGAAGCATTAAGAAATCTTTTAGGATCTTGTTGAAAACAATGTCTAATAAGTTGCCCAATGATTTGTATCTGGAACTCTTGTAAGTATATCATCTTAGAGCACATTTTCCAGTTTGCATCTTTAGCTTTGAAATACCTGGAAAGCTCTTCATGCAGATTTCATGGTTCAATCTCTAATCTCTATTTCATTCACTGTTTATCCATCTATGCTTTTTAACCATGGAATTCTCTCAAGAGAAACAAATGAACCAATTTTAACATTTTACCAGACAATTCAAATTGTTGGATTATAAATCATTAAAGCATCGCTTTCGCTATTCTTCTTAGCTTACTGAGTGACTTGATCATTCTTAAACTATCATTTGTGAATGAATACTCAGTTCTTCACAAACATATATGACAAATTCCTTTACTCTGATGTCAATCTCTGGTTTGTCTACAGATTGTAATCATGGGTATTTAAATCCAAGGTGTCATGTGAAAGAAATTATGAGTGAGAAATTCTGCCCAAAGAAATATGTAGAAATAAGCTACAAACAAAACCCTTTGTCTGAGTGGTAAATCTAAACAAATGAATTGGCTCAGACAGTAAAGAATCCACCTGCAATGAGGGAGACCTGAGTTCAATCCCTGGGTTAGGAAGATCCCCTGGAGGAGGGCATGGCAACCCACTCCCATATTCTTGCCTGGAGAATCCCCATGGACAGAGGAGCCTGGCGTGCTGTGCTTGATGGGGTTGCAAAGAGTTGGGCATGACTGAGCGACTAAGCATCCATTAATAGTACTATCATACAAAGTAGAAGACATAACAAGACCCCTTCATTCTACAAATGTTCAATGGGGCTTCCTGTACTTGGAGCTGGTGAGGCAGTGGTGATCAGTCACAGACGGCCTCTCACCTTGGGCAGCTCACAGTCAAGTGCAGGCACAGCCTGTAATACCACTGATGATAAGTGACACCATGAGGGTGTGCAGAATACACTTTGGTGAGGGACTCATCTCAGTCTTGGAGGTGTCAGAGAAACACTGAGGAATGAGTCAATGATGCTGAAAATCAAGATGAAGCTGGGACCTGAAAGACAAATAGACAGAGAAGGAAAGGATGCTTCAAAGAGAGGGAATGGCATATGTAGCTTCAAGGGGAAAGAAAGTGTGGGAAACCTGGGAGAGCAGGAGGAAGGAAGTGATGACCTTGAACCTGAAGAAGTAAACCAGGATGAGGTAATCGAGGCCTCTGACCTCTAGGGTGAGAGCCTGAGGAAGACTTGAAGGCATTTTCAGCAGAAGGGTGACATAGATTCGCATTTCAGAAAGATCTTTCCAGCTGTGGAATGAAGAAAGGATTCCAGCAGGATGATGTTGGAGGGAAAGTGGGACACTGCTGAAATGAACAAGGCTAGAAAGGATGGTGCCTGCCAGAGCTAGGATAAGGGAACTGGGGATATGGAAAGGCAGTCTCAAGTCAAACATCAGTGCTTGGTTTGTAAAAAATCAGTGTCTCATTGGTTGTGCCTATTTTACAAACCGCTCTTCTAAAAACAGCTTGACCAAAACTAAGATTGCACAAATCTGGCTTCCTGTCTAAAGCTGTTTTGCAATGTGTAGACAATGAGACTATCATCCGCAAATGATGTTGAATCATGCTTGTTTTTAAAAATATCTGAAATGAACAACAGATGTTAAAAAGATAATGAAGGCTAAATAACAAAGAAATAAAACAGCCTGCCCAGCTTGTCCATTTACTCCCTATTAAAAAATATCCAGATCAGCAGGCAGGGTTCAGAGCAATGGCCAGACATAAACTGGGCTAAGAAGGAGGTGCAATTAGGATTTTCAAATTAAGCAAATTATAAACCTTTAATTTATTGTCTTACAGTCTAAATAAAATCATAAATTTACTCTCTTTAAATGGAAGCAATTTATAAAGTGTACTCTCTTTCAACGTAAATCTGCCATGGAATTGATATTAGTTAAAGAGCAAACATTAAGGAGAATCTTAAATCTAGAGGACTTTACCATTCTCATCAGAACTGATGCTTACAAAGCAGCAAATTCAAAGTCTTGCTTGGAACTGCTATGCTAATCAAGAGATAGGTTACTAAAATGACGCTGTAAAAATGTCATTTCCTGGTATTATTTGCCTGGCAGCCACCTCTCATTTGTGATAGTTCCTAAGAAGTTAGGAATTAACATTCTTTTCTTTTTTTTTTTTTTAATTAAATTTTATTTTGCTTAACTTTACAATATTGTATTGCTTTTGCCATACATCAGAATGGATCCGCCACAAGTATACATGTGTTCCCCATCCTGAACCCTCCTCCCTCCTCCCTCCCCATACCATCCCTCTGGGTCATCCCAGTGTGCCAGCCCCAGGCATCCGTTATCAGGCATCATACCTGGACTGGCGACTCGTTTCAGATATGATATTATACATATTTCAATGCTATTCTCCCAAATCATCCCATCCTCTCCCGTTCCCAGAGTCCAAAAGTCTGTTCTACACATCAGTGTCTCTTTTGCTGTCTCATATACAGGGTTATTGTTACCATCTTTCTAAATTCCATATATATGCGTTAGTATACTGTATTTGTGTTTTTCTTTCTGGCTTACTTCACTCTGTATAATAGGCTCCAGTTCCATCCACCTCATTAGAACTGATTCAAATGTATTCTTTTTAATGGCTGAGTAATACTCCATTGTGTATATGTACCACAGCTTTCTTAGCCATTCATCTGTAGATGGACATCTAGGTTGCTTCCAACTCCTGGCTATTGTAAACAGTGCTGCTATGAACATTGGGGTACACGTGTCTCTTTCAATTCTGGTTTTCTCAGCGTGTATGCCCAGAAGTGGGATCGCTGGATCATAAGGCAGTTCTATTCCCAGTTTTTTGAGGAATCTCCATACTGTTCTCCAAAGTGGCTGTACTAGTTTGCATTCCCACCAACAGTGTAAGAGGGTTCCCTTTTCTCCACACCCTCTCCAGCATTTATTGCTTGTGGACTTTTGGATCACAGCCATTCTGACTGGCGTGAAATGGTACCTCATAGTGGTTTTATTTGCATTTCTCTGATAATGAGTGATGTTGAGCATCTTTTCATGTGTTTGTTAGCCATCTGTATGTCTTCTTTGGAGAGATGTCTATTTAGTTCTTTGGCCCATTTTTTGATTGGGTCATTTATTTTTCTGGAATTGAGCTGTAGGAGTTGCTTGTATATTTTTGAGATTAGTTGTTTGTCTGTTGCTTCATTTGTTATTATTTTCTCCCATTCTGAAGGCTGTCTTTTCACCTTGCTTATAGTTTCCTGTGTTGTGCAGAAGCTTTTAAGTTTAATTAGGTCCCATTTGTTTATTTTTGATTTTATTTCCAATATTCTGGGAGGTGGGTCATAGAGGATCCTGCTGTGATGTATGTCAGAGAGTGTTTTGCCTATGTTTTCCTCTAGGAGTTTTATGGTTTCTGGTCTTACATTTAGATCTTTAATCCATTTTGAGTTTATTCTTTTCTTTAGTTGAATTGTTCATTTTAATCAACCTATGGTTTCCCCCTGCTATTTCCCAAGAAACAATTAGATGTATGTTTAGTATCATGCTGTGATCAGGAAAACAGCACTAACATTCAATCTAAGGACATTGTTTCAACTAAAAAAAGGTCACTTGCCAAATAACCACTATTGACAATTTGTTATGAAGCACAGTGGTACTTGTTGTGGCATTTAGCTGTCGTAGAAAAATTACATCATTTCCAGGTTGTTTTGAAATTGAAATCTTTACCAAATGACCCTAAGATATAAAGTGATTTCCATTAAAACTTCAATAGAGTTTTTAAAGAAACCTGAAAGTTTATTCTAAAATAGATATGAAAAAGCAAAGAGCCTTCCTTTGTTGTTATTTAGTCACTAAGTTGTGTCTGACTCTGCAACCCCATAGACTGTAGCCCGCCAGGCTCCTCTGTCCATGGGATTTCCCAGGGAAGAATACTGGAATGGGTTGACATTTCCTTCTCCAGGGGATCTTTCTAACCCAGGAATTGAATCCGTATCTCCTGGCAGGTGGATTTTTTTTTTACCACTGTGCCACCTGGGAAGTCCAAAAAGCCTTTAGGATAGCCAAGATGCTCCTGAAGATCAAGAACAAGGAGGACAGCTTTGTCCCACCAAACAAAGACTTGTTAAAAGCTAAAGTAATTAAGACGGTGGTATCTGCACAGGGATAATCATCAGGGTACCATGCACCTTTATCTTTGAACCATTATCTTTGGAACAGACCTTTGGAGGGTCTATCAGGGTTTGTCCCAGGCTTTACCTTTTATGGTAGAACATTCACAACCCCAATAACCCATGAATTCTACCTCTAAATAGAAGTCCTACATATGAACATCAAGAGATGTAGGCAAGGCTATACACAGTACCAGTGTTCAAAACAGCACTGACAGGGCAGGGAAATTAAGAAGTACAAATTTGCAGTTAATAAAATGAGTAACAGGGATGAAATGTACAGTTTGAGGAATGCAGTCAATGACTATGCCAAAGACTTTGACTGTGTGGATCACAATAAACTGTGGAAAATTCTGAAAGAGATGGGAATACCACACCACCTGACCTGCCTCTTGAGAAACCTGTATGCAGATCAGGTAGCAACAGTTAGAACAGGACATGAAACAACAGACTGGTTCCAAATTGGGAAAGCAGTATGTCAAGGCTGTATATTGTCACTGCTTATTTAACTTATATACAGAGTCCCCGCGGGGGTGTCCGGGTTCCGGAAGAAAACTGGAGTGGGTTGCCACATCATGAGAAATGCTGGGCTGGATGAAGCACAAGCTGGAATCAAGATTGCTGGGAGAAATATCAATAACCTCAGATATGCAGATGACACCACCCTTATGGCAGAAAGTGAAGAAGAACTAAAGAGCCTCTTGATGAAAGTGAAAGAGGAGAGTGAAAAAGTTGGCTTAAAGCTCAACATTCAGATAACGAAGATCATGGCATCTGGTCCCATCACTTCATGGCAAATAGATGGGGAAACAGCAGAAACAGCAATTGACTTTATTTTGGGGGGCTCCAAAATCACTGCAGATGGTGACTGCAGCCATGAAATTCAAAGACGCTTGCTCCTTGGAAGGAAAGTTATCACCAACCTAGACTTTGCTGATAAAGGTCCGTCTAGTCAAAGCTAAACTGGTTTTTCCAGTAGTCATATACAGATGTGAGAGTTGGACTATAAAGAAAGCTGAGCACCAAAGAATTGATGCTTTTGAACTGTGGTGTTAGAGAAGACTCTTGAGAGTGCCTTGGATTGCAAGGAGATCCAAACAGGCCATCCTAAAGGAGATCAGTCCTGAGTGTTCATTGGAAGGACTGATATTGAAGTTGAAACTCCAACACTTTGGCCACCTGATGTGAAGACCTGACTCACTGGAAAAGACCCTGATACTGGAAAAGATTGAGGGCAGGAGGAGAAGGGGATGACAGAGGATGAGATGGTTGGGTGGCATCACCAACTCAATGGACGTGAGTTTGAGTGAACTCCAGGAGTTGGTGATGGACAGGGAGGCCTGGCATGCTGCGATTCATGGGGTCGCGAAGAGTCAGACATGACTGAGCAACTGAACTTGATAACGTAACATCTTTGTATGGTGACAAAGGCAGTTAAAAGGTACAAACTTCCAGTTATAAGATAAGTACTAGGAATGTAATATACAATGTGATAAATGTAATTAACATTACTATACATTATATATCAAAGCTCTTAAGAGAGTAAATCTTGAATTTTCATAACAAGGCAAATAAGTTTTTCCTTTGTCTTTTATTTTGTACCTATATGAAATGATGGATGTTCGTTCAATTTATTGTGGTAATCATTTCACGATGTATGGATGTTCAAAAAAAAAAAAAAAAAAAAAAAAAAAAAAAAAAAAAAGAGAATACTACTATTTAATATTACTAAATCATTTGCTGTCTACCTTAAACCTGGGTTCTATCCCTGGGTCAGGAAGATCCACTGGAGAAGGAAATGGAAATTCACTCTGGTATTCGTGCCTGGGAAATCCCATGGAGAGAGGAGCCTGGTGGGCAAGAGTCCATGGAGTTGCACAGACTCGGACATGACTCAGTAGGCACATGCACCTTAAACCTACACTGTGTTATATATCAATTGCATCTCCATAAAATGGAAATAAAATATGCCATGCCACTGTTTCATTTTAAGAAAAGTACTGATTTTTTGCTGATGGAAGATTGGATACACCCCTTATAGAAAAATAACTGAAAGACTATATAAATCGGTTGGGGGATAAATCAACTGGGAAAGTTAGGACCAACACAATTACATGTGATACATATATATAAAATTCAGCCTCAATCAAAATTGTTTCATAACATATAAAAATTTTACAGTTCTTGCCATATTTACAAATGTCACTACAGTGTTTTGATTCAGGAAATATTAATACATATACTTCACATTAATCTAAAGCTTTCATAAAGTCCATTTAAGTTGAATAAAATAAATGAGCATTTAGAAAACTACACAAAATTTAAAAATTCAAATTATAAATCCAAACAGGTAAAAATATATACTATGCAAGATATACAATATCCTTGATGTTATATCAACATATGAAAATAAAACATTGAGCAATACCTTTATAATGCAGCAAGAACATTTTCTAACTAAAATGTGAAATGGCTTTTTTTTTAACCTTACAAGTCAACTTTACTTTTATAGGGCATTCAGAGTTTTCAAATAGGTGTTAAAATATTCTTTAAACTTTTGTTGCATGACAATAATCTCAGTGATTCTATTCCTACTGCAAACAAACAAGAACCAAAGATGCAAATACATAGCAATATGCCTTTTAGTTCAATTCTTGTTTCTTGGAATACAGAAAATGGTAAATAATTGAAATGAAAATAGATTTGAAATATGTAAATTAGAAATTAGTGATATAAAATTAAAAACAAGTTGACTGTCTACTAAAAGGGCTAAGTTACCCTTATAGTTACCCTTACCCTTAAAAGGAAAAAGTAATTATAGGTGTATAGTCCCAGGAAGTATATAAATACTAAAAAGTCACAATTAAACTAGCTAATATCAATCAATCATACTTCAACTAAAGTAAATAAATAAAACAGCTAACATAAGATGATATAATATTTGAAAGAAGTATGCATATTAGTGCCCTGTAGCTAATTTTAAACATAAAATTATGGTCTAACAAAATAATTGAGTTTTTTTTTTTTTTATCAAAAGTTTAGGACAGGATTCTTTAAAAATCAAGAACCCATAAGCATTGAAAATATGAGTTAGTATAGCAAAAATTAATTCCTGTACACTTTTTCAGGACTATTTTGCAATGTAGATTACATTGATATAATTTCTTCATAGATCCTTTTGAATGTATTGAAGAAAATGGATAACAGATGGAAAAGGGGAAGGTGCAAGCAAAAGAAGTCAGATACTGCTACATCTGCAGTAAAGTCAATAGGCTCTTTTAACCAACCAAACAAACAAAAATATACCAACTGAATAATAAGGTTCATTGGGTCAGTAGTAGCTGCTGTCTAAGCTGTGTCTTGGAGAGAATTATGCAAATATGTATGTACTATATGTACATAGACTCAGAAAGAGCTGTACCTTAAATGCACCTACAGGACTACTTTACATCTTGAACATCATTATTATTTATGAATTTCACATTGTAAAATAATAAATTCCACCTAGCTTACTTCCCTTTCAGGGTTTAGGGAAATAAATATTTAATAGGATGTCCGAATTATGATTTCAGAGAGAAAAAGTTGGGAGCTACTGCTACAAACAGATACATATAAACACAGGAGGATATTACTACTATCTAAAAATCATCACCGCATATTGAATGTTCCATATTCCAACTGAACCAAAGAGCACATTAGCCTGATCTAAATAAACCAGGGTGTACTTACCAAGCAGCAAGCTTAGAATTTATTGGCTTTATGTAGACTTCTCCTATCACTGAACACTCCAAGGAGTATGTACAAACTTGACTTTTAAACATTCTGATTCTTATGCAGTTTATCCACAGGGCAAATTCCCATCAGGCTCTCTCTAGTCCTATAGCCACAGTCAGCTAAGCACCTTACCTAGAGGATCAGACCTTGAATAATACGTATTCAAGGGAAATTTTCCAATTAATGAGTGAAAAATAATAGGTGAGGGAAAGAGAGGAACTAAGTCATAAGATTCCAGAAAAGTAAAATGGAAGTCATTTTGCATCCCTGCCTTCTTGACCCTCTCTTGACAAAATCACAGGCCACTGTCTACTGTAAAGCCTGAAGCAGGGAGGACAGCTGATTTTAATTTGGAGGGGAAAGGTGAGTTACTAGTGCTCAGATGTGTTTGGATGGCCTCTGGAGGAAAGGATTGCACGTCTGTGTTTCAAGGAAGGTCATGCAGTTTCTGACCCTGTGTTCAGATCTACAATCCTTAACAGGCTATCCTAATTGCAAACAGGCTCCTGACAAGACCTCTAATTCTATTTAAATACCAAAATCTGTGCCATCAATCCATATCTTATCACCTTTTTAATTAAAGAGGGCAAAATAGAAACAAAGAAAAAAACATGCAATGAGTTCAAAGTCTGGCTACAATACAGTGTAGAATATTTTGTATTCTCTTCTTTCCTCGGATAGTATTCTTCTGGCCAGGGAATACATGACACAATAAATAGTGGGAAAAACTGTCCTAGAAAAAGCATCACTACAGTACTGTCTGTATGTCTTAGTCTGTCATTCTTCAGCAACTTCCTCAGCAGAACAGAATCATAGTCTGGGGGATAGTGAGGGAAGACCTCCTGTGTAAACCTCAGAGAAGTAGAAAGATTTCTCAAAGTGGGATACTGGAAAGAGATAATCAAAGCTTCATGAAATATGTGCTCAAAATAAAGGCAAAGGACTGAAATTAGATTAAAAGAAAGCAGAAAAGCAACTTTGTAATATACAACCTTATGTATTAGGGTGATTGCTTTTTATTTATTTATTTCCCCTCTCTAAAACTAATACAAGATTTTAAGTGAGAAAAACTGGACACAGCTAAATGAAAGTAGGGAAAGACAAGATGAAGACCTAAGTAAATTAGTACAAATATTGCACACCAGAAGGTTCATATACTTGTTGGACTTGGGCCACAAACTGTGCCCTGAGCTTTCAAAAAACCTCGTTTTTTTTAAGTAATATTTCTGGTCACTATTCATAATGTCCAAAAGATACAAACAAACCAGTTCACAAGAACTATATCATTGTTAAGACACAATGTCTTTCCCTCCCTCCCTCCCTCCCTCTCTCTTACCTGAGGAACAATTACGTGCAAAGCATTGCACCACACCCCCAACCACCTTCCCCAGAAACAGCTACCATAACGAGTTTTGTGCTTAGTTGTGTCCAGCTCTTTGTGACTCCATGGACTGTAGCCTGCCAAGCTCCTCTGTCCACGGAATTTTCCAGGCAAGAATACTGTAAGTTGCCATTTCCTACTCCAAGCGATCTTCCTCACCAGGGATGGAACCTGCATCTCCTATGTCTCCTTCATTGGCAGGTGGATTCTTCACCACTCCACCACTCGGGAAATCCAATAATGAGTTTTAGAAGACTGTTTTTAAAGCCACCTTCAGTGTAGGTTAACGGAATGAGGCCTAAGAACAATTCAGTTCAAAAGTAATTTCAAAAACAACTGCTGCTGCTGCTAAGTCCCTTCAGTCGTGTTAGACTCGGTGCAACCACAGAGATGGCAGCCCACCAGGCTCCCCCCGTCCCTGGGATTCTCCAGGCAAGAACACTGGAGTGGGTTTCAAAAAGAACTAAACTTATTTAATAGTGTTCATCTCCACTGAAAATAGAGCACCACTATATACACATATGTATACACACACATATGTATATACACATATATATACACACACACACACACACACACACACAATGAGTATACACTGTACTTTAAGGTATTAGATTAAGTACATGAGAGAAAATATAGTCAGAACTCAGAAGTGTAGCAGAATAATGCGATGAACTTTTTGAAACTTTTATTAACAGAAGGTTTAAGGCCATTATGACAGACCTTTGGATTCTCTTCTCTCATTTTAAACTATTGTTCTGAGGCCTATTGTATATTCATTTCCATCTTACTGGTACTGGCCATGCTGAAGAGCCTGGTTTTTTTGTTTTGTTTTTTGTTTTTTAAATAAAGAAAGGTAGTTACTGGCTCATATAACTGAAAGGTCCAGGGGATATTATAGCTTCAGGCATGGTTGGATCCAGGGGCACAAACATTGTCAACAGGACTCAAGTTTCCCCATCATGTGGCTCTGCTTTCCTCTGTACTGACTGGCTTCATTCAGAGGCTGTATTCACATAGTGAGAAACTGACTTAAGATTTTAAATCTCATAATCATGGTTGATCAATTCACTCATCTCTATGAACATACTGTTTCTACAAAGGAAGATACATTTTAGGAAGCAAAAAATGAGACCAAAACTATTGAAAAGAATCCACAGTATCCACATCTTTGAATGAAAGTATCTGATTCTCGCAGACAAGAAATCTGTGGGGAGTGAATTAGTATTTTCCACTCTCTTGCCCCTCCAGTTACCGGGGACTCTGGCGGGGGGGGGGGGGGGAGGCGGAGGCATACTGACTCGGGGGCCCGGGGGGGTGGAGGCTGGCATGCTGTAGGGCTCAAAGGGGACTGAAGTTTACTCAACACATTCTCCTTGATTGGAACCTCTTCTAAAGATCAAACTTAAGAAATGCATAAATGGTCCTAATTGTAATGATTATGAATCTCTATGCAAACGTCCATGAATTTCAAACCTTACTTCTGAACTGAATATTCGAGCTTAGTTACGTCTCATTCCAAACTTACCCAGCCTCAGGCTTCAACTTCTATCTATCCTTTAAAGAAAAAAGACTCTCACATTCCATATTTTAAAAATGTTTTATATGCAATTCGGAGCCATTGATAAAAAAAATATTTTTTTAAATTTTCTAATAATCTGACACCTGCCCATTTTATAGAGAATATTCACTTGAATTAATCCTGTCATAATCTTTTGCTACAGATATGTCTATATATAGTGACAGTACATCTCAATAGAAATACTCTCATAGCAAACTCCACAAATTAGTGGTATTTCAAACTAAGTTTTTAAACTCTTAATGAAAGCAGAAAAGAATAGAAAAACATCCAACTAGAGAAACAACTAAATGTAAGTGATCTGCTAAAAATAAACTACTTGTCTCTACAACAATATTAGAAAGTTTGCTGCTGCTGCTGCTGCTAAGTTGCTTCAGTCGTGTCTGACTCTGTGCGACCCCATAGACTGCAGCCCACCAGGCTGCCCCGTCCCTGGGATTCTCCAGGCAAGAACACTGGAGTGGGTTGCCATTACCTTCTCCAATGCATGAAAGTGAAAAGTGAAAGTGAAGTCGCTCAGGAGTGTCCGACCCTCAGAGACCCCATGGACTGCAGCCTACCAGGCTCCTCCATCCATGGGATTTTCCAGGCAAGAGTAGTTTAAAAAGTGAAAATTTCTTGGGGCCTTAAATTATCATTGCTCTCTCTATAGTGGTAATGAACTTATTTGTTGCATTAAATCATGTTTAAGAGCAATAATGAGGCCAAAATATAACTACATATTTTTAGATCTTTTTTCCTGATTTAAACTTTTGAATTCTTTAAGATTAATGCATCTATCTCCTTTGACATTGTTACTAAACTTTTACAATCAGTTCAGGATATAAAGATGAATGTATAACAATACGGAAATGATTTGAGACTTATAAAATTTAACATTATTCTAAGCTTATTTTTCTCTAAATATTGGTTGAGGCATACTATTTAGTATGAGCAAATACTTTTCAGATATAAGTATCAATACAACATATTCAATCTTTAAAAAAGTTCACTATACAATAACGAACTTCTAATCATAAGAAAGATTTTTTTCAAATATATTCTTGGGAATTCCACAATAATGTGGTAATAATTGCCAACAGTGATGAAGAAGAGAGCATTTGGGGTTTTCCACTACTTTATACCACAAGAATATATTCAAAGTATAAGTCTACATGTAGGAAGTACTATATAAATGTTAAATGAATATTTAACTTCAATGAAAATTGGAAATAAAATAAATTCTCATTATTTTAAGTCGCCATGCATTTTTAAATGTCAAGTTGAACTACCAACAAATACTGCACATAGGAAAAACAAAATATTGAGGATCATTAATCCAAGGTTTGGGAAAGAATGGGAAGGAAATTAGCAGTGTCTTTGCCCTCTGGTGGCAACAAAGTCAACTGCAGCATTTTTAAAGTAATGCATAATAAAAATGTTCCTGTTATGAAATCAGGTTTCTCCCCCCTGTGTCAAAATGTCTGTAATAAAAATCCTGATTGCTACATGCCAAATTCCAAGACTGCTGGGCTTTTTAAAAATTATATGTTTTGAACTTTTAGCTAGTCTATTTTACAAAGGAAACTATTTTTTTTCTTCCATTTCATTCCCATACTTTATATTTTACAGTATGCTAACTATTTAATTCCAGGATGATTTCATGAAAGTAATGGAGATCGATATCTTGGAAAGAAGCTACTTCACTTTGTAATATATCTTTAAAAAAACTGCCAAGAAATTTAAAATATTCCTTTTTACTTAAGCCTATAAATATATGGGCTTCTAGAGGAGTTTTCCATCAGAAATATTGGTTTACAACACCTGCTGATTTATGTTGAGCAATTTATGTATTTTATAATCCCCAAAGCAAAAGCTTTTAATTATATGACCAATTTTAGAGTGGAGTGGATTTTACCCTCAATTTGAGAACTTAGTAAACATATATATATAGTTCTTTCCTTAGTAACATATTATTAATGAAAAAGGTTCAGGAAAAAAATAAACATTTGTTGACTTTTTTTTTTTTTTTTTTACTGTAAATGCATTATTTACTTTCAGTGCCAAAGAAGTTTTCAAATAAACACAACTTAGAATGCATTCTGGCACACACACCTCTCTAATCTCCTTTGGGATATAATAAATTGCTTTCTTTAAGCATTTATTTATTTCATGAATATGCCCATGAAAATGACTGTTGCCCTTTTTAAAATAAATGTGCTGCATCCCCAGACAAGTAACAGTTTTATTATTATTATTATTATTTTACCAATGAAATGTATCAGAGAAACAAACAGAAGATATGAGGTATTGATATAAATAACACTTTGTCAAGAACAACCTATGTCCTTCTATGCAGAACAAACCGACATCCAGGAAATTTGCGTTTTATTCACAGCTTTAAAAGTGGTATCTTGTTTCCCAGTCCCATCCCCAACACACACCCCTCTGATGATAAACCGGAGCACAGTCAGAATCTGTTTTCTCTGTAAAATTTTCAGCAGGAGCAGACACAGTGTTTCGGGCTGTCTCAGGTTGGTAAAATTTCATTTAAGGACTTCCTTCTAGATTCACCTCACCTGGAATCCCCAGGTGCTCTCCATAGCCTTCCCTCTGCGACTTGCAAGTTTGACATTTGTGGACGCCAGAATACTTTCCGAGGAATCACTTATTTCCCCTCCTCGGAATTAAAACAACAAAACAAAACCTTGATGATTCTAACCAGCTAGCGTTTATTTCTCAAGTGTTTTTTCCTCATTCACCTCCTCTCAAAGTCTATGCATTTCTTCGGGGGGGGGGGGGGGCGGGGGGCGGGGCGAAATGGGGAGCAAATACTCGGTTCACCGTGGACAGGGTCCCGGAAGGCAGCTGGACCTTCCGCTCCGCAGAACCTGGCCGGGAGAAGCCGGCGGGCCTCCGGCCCGGGGCTGCATCGAAGGCTCTGCGCTCGACTCCGGGGGCGCGGTCCCGGGCTAGACGCGCACCTGGCTGGCGCAACCGCCCGAGCAGGGGGCGCCTCCTCTGGGCTGTGCGGGGTTCCCGCGCTCCGCGCGGGGGCAGTGCCAGGCCACTCGCAGGAACCCCTGCACGTTCAGGCCTGTCCGCGAAGCCGGCCGGCGGAGGACAATGGGGCGGGTGGTTGGTCTCCAAAGGCGCGCCCAGCCCACCTCTGCCACCTCCTCCCCTCCTTGGTGTCCCGCCGCACCCACCCCTTCCCACTTCTAGCGCCGGCTCAGCCCCAGACAGCAAGAGCGAGCAGAGGTTGGAACCTCCTGAGGGAGGAAGGTGCGGCCACAGGGAATTTTCTCCAGCAGAGGGGAGCGCTGCAATCCCCGGCTGCCACCACATCCGCCACAAAGCACCCCCTTAGTTTATCTCGGCAGGAGGCAAGGAGGAGGGAAGGGGGAGGAGCCCAGGAGGACAAGGACCAGGATGGCAGCTCCTGGGGAGGTATCCGCGGGAAGGTTTCCTCTAACACCCGAGCCCTCTCAGGACGCCTCTGGGGAAGACAGTACCATCCCCTGCTTACCGCTCAGGTGAAGCAGGTGGTAAATCCTTAAGAAAATCCTCAGTCCCTACCACCCTACTTCCAGCCAATCTTCTGCTCATCTGAGAAGCCCAAGTTTACTTGAAATGCAATTGCAATAACTTTACCAAGGGCAGATAGATGGAGTGGAGGTGGGTGGAGAACTGGGTACCAGAGAGGTCTTCGACTCGGCAGGAAAGCAACAAGCGAAAGTGCATCTTACCATTGACTTGATTTCCAGGCTTCCCTTCAGCGAACTGAAGCCGGTCCATTAAAAAGTGGCAAAGTAACACAACTCCTGCAGCAGCCAGGTCGGCCCTCCGGAACCTCGCCATGCCGCCGCCGCGATCTCCCGCTCCCCGCCAGTCCTTCCCCGGCGCCCTGTGCTGCTCCGGGGCTCCCGGTGGGAATGGGGACAACGGGGCTGAATGCTGCGGACCGGTCTCGGAGAGACGCAGAGGCCTTTGTAAATTTCCCTGGGATTGCACACCCAGGAGCCGGGACGAGGAAGAAGGGAGTGCGAGCGGGGCGCAGTCCTCTCCGGACCTCCAGGTCTCCCTTCAGAACTTCCCACAACACTCGCAGTCCTCACCCCAGACACAGAACAACAACTGCGGAGACGAGAGGCCACTTGCAGCTGGGGCTGGCAAACTCTGTTCCGCACAGGCAGCGCCAGCCCGGTGCCCGCAGACGGTGACTTCCGAGCACCAGCGATGCGCTCCACTGGGTTCAAAACAGATCTAATTCCACAGCCAGTGCGGGTGCCTCCTCCAAATCCAAGAGGGCTGTAGGCTCGGAAGGAACTTTCCCCAGTCTTGGGATGGCCCCCTCTAAGGAGGCTTAGGTTTGCGAGAAGGGGGTTAAGAGCGGGCTGGCGAAAGCCCTCCGACAAGTTTTTCTTCTTTTCTTCGCCCGATGCAGGGCGCACGTCCTCGCCCGCAGCCAGAGGGATGAGAAGCCCCTAAGAACTGAGCCCTGGGCAGGATCAGGCTGCAGCAGTCTGAGGTCCGAAGGCAGAAAAATGTATTGGGAAAGGGGGGTGGGGAGGGGGGAAGAAACGGGGAGGAAAAAGTCAGGCTGAAACCTATTGGGATAGGGTTCCTCCTGGCGAAGGAGGAGGTGGACCCGAGCCCCGGAGTTTGCTGGCGAAGGAGGCGCCGCCGCCGCGCTCCCCCGCGCTCCTGCTCCACACTTTGGGGAGGGAAGGCGGCTCGCAATTTGCCAGATCCGCCGCTGCACCCTCCTCCCGCCTCCTCCTTCCCTCCCCCTCGCTCCTCCCGGCGTCTCCCACCTTCCTCCCCGAAACCGGCAGCTAGCACCGACCTGTCCAATGGCTGCACTTTCCTCGGGGCTGGCAGAGGAGTCGCCGAGAGATTAAACCCGAGGAGGAAAGCAAGGGGGAGTGAGAGGGCAACTCCAGCCTGGCGTGCCCCTGGCAGCTCTGCGGCCAGGAGCTCCGGGAGAGGAGGCGAGAAAGGCGAACGAGGAGGGGAGTGCCGGACGGCACCTCGGCGCCGCTCGGGCGCCATTCCCACACTCGGCTTGCCCCCACAGGCGGCGGGCCAGCAGCGCCCGCACCCACCTGGCCCTGGGCGGCCCTCGCGCCAGTCTGCGGGGCTTCTGCGGCCCAGCAGCCTAACCAGGGGCCAGTCGCCGCCGACGGGGTCTTCCTGGGCGGTAAAGGGTTAATTACAGCTCGCCATTCCTGGGAGGGCGTGTGCTGCGGAGGTGGGGGGTGCGGAGAAAGCAAACCCAAACCAATTCGGTTACTGACCTAGCGAAGCCCTTTCGGACCCCAGACCCGCGGGGGCGGTGGAGGAAGGGTGCGCGCGGCGGCTCGGACCCGCCGCGGCGGCTTTGTTATAAAGTGTTAGCAGGAGCCAAAGCGAGAGTTTAAAGAAACAGGAGGCCCACAGAATTTCCTACGGGGGCTTTAACTGGCTTTCGCTGGCTCGTTTGTTTTTGTTTTTTTCAGCTTGCGGAAGTGCTTCAGCGTTAACCCTTTCCAGCCCTCTCAATAGTTTACGTCTTGTTTTGAATAGTTAACTTTATTTTAATGGCTAAAGATTTAGAAAGAAAGGGAAGCAGCACGTCGGTTAAAATTCTAGAACCAGACTGGGTTAGGATTCCACCTCCCCTACTGATGAGCTAAATGGCTTTGTTTTTCTTAGTGTCTCAGTTCCCCATCCGATAAATGGGGAGAATTGTAGTTATACCCTTATAAGGTGGTTGCATTGGATTAAATGCGTTAATACGGAATAATTAAAGAGTTGGGAACAGTGCCGAGCACGAAGTACATGGCTTTATGCTTCTTAAAGAGAAGAGAGCGAAGAGGAGAGAAGGCGTTATAAATCAAACGGAGAAGTCGCTTCAGTGTTCTAAGTGCAAACGGTCCTGTTAGTCTTTTCCCTGCTCTGAAAAATTGATGAGTGCCATCCATAACCACCTTAATTTTGTCTCAATACCCACTGGAAGTGGAGCCAGATAATTAAATTACTCTTCCAATTTGATGCCCAAAGAATGCCTCTCTCATGGTTACTTGACTGGTGAGCAGAAGAGAAACAAAAAGTGTACCCTGTTGTCCTCAACCCCATACTCAACTTGCTGTCTATTTTGCAAATGTTATGCACACACGCTTTTTTATGCTCTTTGCTCTCCCCTGAGTTTTCTTCCAACCAGTTGATTGTCCCTCTTCACCTTATTTACAAAACCTGGTTCTTTTACTTCTGCTCAGGCAAGCGTTTTTAAGTTCTGGGTAACCTTACACCCAAAGCCGAGTACCTGAAATACTTATGTATTTAACATTAAGTTGAAAAAAGTAATCTTCCTATCAAAATCTAATTGTCATTTAATTAACATTGATTTTTTCCCCCTGTATCCCTGGTGACCTTACTACTTCATGAATCCTTGAAGAAATAAAAGATTCAGTACAGCTCAATGTCCCATTTATACGCAAAATCATGGGGACCCAGCAGGACCCATTTCAAGAGCATCTCTTCCTTAGCCTGGAGTGTTTCCCCGTCCCCTTTCACAGTAGAAAAATGGGTGTTTCCTGCTTTTCAAAGAAGAAACAAGTCCCTGCCTCTCCCGGGTATCATTTTTTTCCTTTTTTTCTTTATTATTATATGTGCAAATTAGCAGTGCTTATTTTTGTTTCTTGTCAGCAATGCTTTGCCCTCCTGATGGAAGCTATATACCCTAAGAGGAAATCTGATGCAAAAAATTGAAAGGGAGCCAAGTGGTAATTCAGAGTGACTCTGGAGAGGCTTCTGTGTGTTTTGTCTGTCTCACTGGTGCTGTTTCATTTTACTCATATCTTATGAATAAGTACATCTTATTCTGAAGAGCAGCCCACACAGAAAATACTTAAGTATGGGAGAAGATGCAGGTAAGCGAAATTCAATCATGTGTGATGATTTAGTGCTCAGAACTAAGAAAGAAGTGCACCATCATAAAAAGTTAGGCTTTGGTACATTGCCTTAAATGTCAACCAATGATTATTTGTTAAAAATTATTTTTCCTTTACATTATAGCAGGTGACAAATAACTAAGATGTATGTAGGATGGTATGTTCAGGGTGAAATGGGAAGTTCATTACTCATATAAAATCCTGCTAATTAAAGGTAGTATACTTTGTGGCCTAAATGATCTAAGTTTGCCATACGTATTTCACCACAGAATAATCTATTTCACTTTCAGGGAAACAAATTAAGATGTCTCTAAGGAAAAAGTTTCATCTTCCATCTCACTAGAAAGAGAAGAGTTACAGTGAGTGGGGTTTGTTTCTATTTACTGTAACGGCACCTCACCTTGGTACTCTTGCCTGGAAAATCCCGTGGAAGGAGGACCCTGGTGGGCCGCAGTCCATGGGGTCGCTAAGAGTCGGACACGACTGAGCGACTTCACTTTCACTTTTCACTTTTATGCATTGGAGAAGGAAATGGCAACCCACTCCAGTGTTCTTGCCTGGAGAATCCCAGGGACGGGGGAGCCTGATGGGCTGCCATCTATGGGGTCGCACAGAGTAGGACATGACTGAAGCGACTTAGCAGCAGCAGCGCAGCAACTGTAGTTACAAGAACTGAATTGCAGGGATTTTTTTGTTTGTTTGTGTTTTACTCACTGGCTTAATTTTAACTAACCTCTCAAGGAACAAATGAATCAGCAGTCTTCATGCAGCAATATTTGAGTTCCTTGTCCATGACAAAAGATCTGAAATTCTCTGAACACCCTCCTTTTAAGATCTTAAAATTGTATGTGAGAATCACTCTCGCCAACAGAGAACTTTGGGCGTTCATTAGTACCTGAGGTAATGTCTATACAGATTTCAGTCCTGTTCACAGCCCCTTATGTATACTGACCTTCAGAGCCATTTCTGCACATTCCAAGTGCAATACTATCTATCTGGAGGTAATTGCAGTTACCCGTCTCATCCCACCTCCAACTTTGTCATCTCTCCTAAATTGAAACTTGGCTAACAGGATACTCAAGAAACCATCATGCTCACTTAGAAAAGAACTGAGATGTAATACAGGGTGTAGGGTACTCACTATTTATTGTAGCCTATTTTTTGTTATTTCAGGAAATAGTTTTTGTCTATTTTAATAGGATTTGTTAAAACTTTAAACAATTGCTGTCATGGACAGCAAGGAGATCAAACCAGTCAATCCTAAAGGAAATCAACCCTGAATATTCATTGGAAGGACTGATGCTGAAGCTGAAGCCCCAGTTCTTTGGCCACCTGATGCAAAGAGCCTACTCATTGTAAAAGACCCTGATGCTGGGAAAGATGGAAGGCAGGAGAAGAAGGGAACAACAGAGGATGAGATGGTTGGATGGCATCATCGACTCAACAGACATGAATTTGAGCAAACTCTGAGATGATGAAGGACAGGGAAGCCTGGCGTGCTGCAGTCCATAGGGTCACAGAGATTCAGACATGACTGAGTGACTGAACAACAACAACAAAAGGGAAATTACTATTAGTGGATTCCTTTTATTCAGTCCTAATCTAATATTATGACCTTTTCCTCCAAGTCTAAGGCATTTCCTCTCCCTCACCATTTGATAAAACTAATCTTTTTATCTTTAGCACACAAATTCATCTTGGCTGATTTTTGATCTCAATTCATCCCAGCCTCTCCTTCCCCCACCCTCTCCATCCCCACCATGTCTGCAAGTCTATTTTCTGTCTGTATCTCCATTGCTTCCCTGCAAATAGGTTCTTCAGTTCCATCTTTCTAAATTCCCATATGTTTATGTTAATATACAATATTTGTTTTTCTCTTTCTGACTTACTTCACTTTGTATAATAGGCTCTAGGTTCCTCCACCTCACTAGAGCTGACTCAAATATGTTCCTTTTATGGCTGAGTAATATTCCATTGTATACATGAAATATACATATATGAATATTCCATTGTCCACTATTCCATCATACCACAACTTTTTAATCCATTCATCTGTTAATAGACATCTCAGTTGCTTCCATGTCCTGCTGCTGCTGCTGCTGCTAAGCGCTTGTCGTGTCCGACTCTGTGCGACCCCATGGCGGAAGCTCACCAGGCTCCCCTGTCCCTGGGATTCTCCAGGCAAGAACACTGGAGTGGGTTGCCATTTCCTTCTCCAATGTATGAAAGTGACCATAAAAAAAAACCGCCTTAGCGACCCCACGGACTGGAGCCTACCAGGCTCCTCCGTCCATGGGATTTTCCAGGCAAAAGTACTGGGGTGGGGTGCCATTGCCTTCCCCATGTCCTAACTACTGTAAATAGTGCTGCAATGAATATTGGGGTACATATGTCTTTTTCAGTTATGGTTTCCTCAGGGTATATGCCCAGTAGTAGGATTGTTGGGTCATTAGGGTAGTTCCTTGTTTTTTATTCACCTTGTTTGACTTCTGCTCTCAGAATCAACTGAGAATTTATTATACTATTTCTGGATATTTCAGCTTTTTGCTCTTTTATAATCTTAAGTAAAATTTTTATGAAGAGTGTTTTGAATGAAATAAGCATTTAAAAAATTACATGACAGCTAGTAGCACTCTTTTTTTTTTTTTTTTTTTAGGGACATTAAGTATGCAAGAGTACTTAATGCCTTTTATCCTCATGTCAATAGTACATTTACTATTTAGATGAAATTAAAATATAATTATATTTGGCTCACTCATAATGAAATAACATACTGCATTCAAATGGCATACATGTTTATACTGTCTTCTGAATCTTAATAAGCTAAAGTTTTTTGACCAGTAAATTGCAAAGTACAAAAATGTGCAGTTCAAAATAGAAAACAAATTATTAAAATGGACTAGTACACCCATAGGAGAAGACAATGGCACCTAACTCTAGTACTCTTGCCTAGCAAATCCCCTGGACAGAGGAGCCTGGTATGCTGCAGTCCATGGGGTTGCTAAGAGTCGGACACGACTGAGCAACTTCATTTTCACTTTTCACTTTCATGCATTGGAGAAGGAAATGGCAACCTACTCCAGTGTTCCTGCCTGGAAAAATCCCAGGAACAGGGGAGCCTTGTGAGCTGCCGTCTATGGGGTCGCACAGAGTCAGACACGACTGAAGCAACTTAGCAGCAGCAGCACACCCATATATGATCAGGCCACTCAAGATGGCTGTTCTCTTCCTCTTTGTACAACCCCTGCTAAACCAGTCCCTGCTTCACCTACACCCCACTCAGGCAAAAGTACCTGCCCCCTGCCCCAGCTGGTGATTGTTCTAATCCTTAGGTCAGAAAGACTCCACCTGCTAATTTATTAGAAGAAAACATTTGCCCTCCTGATGCTCATTAACCTCGGGGGCTGTAAGGGGCAGGCGCAGGCTGCTGGTTTCCGTGGTAACTGACAGTCAATATAAGGGCAATTCCCCCTATAAATAGCCGCTACTTTTCTATTATAAATAGTAGTAAAGATGGTTTCCATGTTGCTTTTCTGTCGTACCTTGTCTGGCATCACAGCATGACCCTTTATTTCAGACAGGTGAGCTCCTTTATCCAGTATTATTGATGTCTCTGTCACTGTTTTGGGGCTCTTTGTTCAGTGTCCAGGCTGGTGAACTACAAGGCTTGTGGACTTACCTGGTACAACTCAGCAGCTGGTTAGCTAGTTGGGACGCCAGGGAAAATCCCTTGAGTACAAAGATGTCAGGAAAAAATAAAGGGGAATGGAAGATTGTGGGGTTAGTCCTAAGGTGGCCATCCACCCAGCATGGGGGACTCTCTGGCAGCTATCTACCACGAGAGATACCTTTCTCTTCCATTATGTTGATAATATCCTGTTAATCTCAGAGTCTTTCAAGTTTAAGAGTAGCAGTCTTGTGCTGGTGGTTGAGGGATAACTGGTGAATACAGACAGAACAAGGTCACAGATTATTCACAAAATGCAAACACACCCCTGACCCACTGCCCCTACACTACTACAGATACAAGCTTTAAGGATACTAACTCAGGAATAGACTTGTGAGTTAGACATGGGCAGTCAGCTGGGTTTGATGAGCGGCTGTGACAATGGCAAAATGAGTGTACCCTTTCTCGTCACAGCTATGGAAAGCAGCAAAGCAACGATACAGTGTGAAGGAACAACAGCTACATGCAGCATGCAATGCATTACAACAGGTGGAAGGAATTACAGAATGTCTACGTGAGTCATTGAGTAATGCAAAAACCCCCTATTCAGGGTATGGAAGAGCTGTGCACAACACAGGGGACCCCACGGACATAGTGACCAAGGAACTCACTTCACCTGCCACAAAGTTCAGGAATGGGTCTATGAAAGTGACATATGCTGGCATTTTCTCCTGCCCTACGATCCTGCTCTCTCAACTTGTGGGCCAGGAGGCTAACTCAAGCCCTGCTGCTGCTGCTGCTAAGTCACGTCAGTCGTGTTCGACTCTGTGCGACCCCATAGACAGCAGCCCACCAGGCTCCACCGTCCCTGGAATTCTCCAGGCAACAACACTGGAATGGGTTGCCATTGCCATCTCCAATGCGTGAAAGTGAAGTTGCTCACTCATGTCTGACTCAAGCCCTAGGAATTATAAAACCGAACACTCCAAGAGCAATTGTCTCAGATCCTACCTCACATTAAGCGAGAGGCTACTAGTCAACACCTTCAGAATTCAACTGTTCACACCAAAAGACGACTGCCAGTTATAGGTCAGGACAGTAACTTGCTTTTGTCCTCACCATCAGATCTATACCCCTGAGGAACATAAAAGAGTGACCCTGGTACTAGCAGGTAAATCCTCAATAGTTTGGGTTTGCTACCCTGTGTGTGGAATAGAACTAGAAAGGTCCTTGCAGTTTTCACCTGTCTTTTCCTTGGACTTACTGAAGACTACCAAAGTAAGTAATCTGGCCCCCTTAATGGAGAAAAGCACCATTATATTAACCTGTGGCCTGTTATTCTATCTCTCCAGTCTGTTTGACATTGGCTGTGGGTATGGCAGGCCAGGGAGAAAACTACAGGTAGGAATGATATGATCTCAGAATGCTGTTTACTGCTTGTGTTCTGCTTAATGGTCATGATCTTCCCTGTATTGTACCTATTAAATATCTTATATTTCGCCCCTTGCCTAAATAGAGGGAATCTGTTTGTGGGCTGGGCAACAGCAGTGGCCTCAGATCAGATCAGATCAGTCGCTCAGTCGTGTCCTCTTTGCGACCCCATGAACTGCAGCACGCCAGGCCTCCCTGTCCATCACCAACTCCCAGAGTTCACCCAGACTCACGTTCATCGAGTCAGTGATGCCATCCAGCCATCTCATCCTCTGTCGTCCCCTTCTCCTCCTGCCCACAATCCCTCCCAGCATCAGAGTCTTCTCCAATGAGTCAACTCTTCGCATGCAGTGGCCTCACTCACTGCCAAATGAATTTGATTGTGGGGTCTCTGGCCAGATGCCGTTGTTGTCTTTCTGTGGACATCCATAAAAAATTGACCCAGTAAGAACCTGTCTCCAAAGTTTGCCCACTCCTTAGACTCTGTTCTATATGTGGTATCTGGTTGCAGTACGCCTCTACATATCTAAGCTAGGTATATTGCAGAAGAGGAGTGGATCAAGACTGTAAGGGCGGTGCAGGGTGTGTATGGGTGTGATGTATGGTCAAGCCACTCAAGATGGCTGTTCTCTTGCTCTCTGTACATCCTCTGGTCGACCAGTCCCTGCTTCAAATATACCCTACTTATATGAACTTGCTTGTCTCCTGCCCGAGCTAGTGATTGTTCTCATCCTTAGGCCAGAATGGCTCCACCTGCTAGTTTATTAAAGAGAAACACTTGCCCTTGTGATCTTATTTAAACTGAGGAGCTATAAAGGACATGCCCAGGCTGCTGGTTTCCCTGGTAACTGATGAACCAACCTAATGTCAATTCCCCCTATAAATAGTAGCTGCCTTCTCTACTGAGTAGTGAATATGACTGCCATGTCCTGTCTGCCATACACAGTGAGGTGTTGCTCCAGGAGTCTTTGTTCCAGATATATAAGATCCCCTATCCAGTGTCATTAACTCTGGGGCCATTTTCAGGTTCTTTTTTCATCTTTGGGGCTGGGTCACTGCAAGGCTTATAGGCCTTCAGGGTGCTACCCAGCAACCCCTAAAAAGGGTGAGGGCATTACCTGACATTTCTTTTCGTGTAGCAACAATGAGTACTAGCAACATAGACCTTATTCCTCGGTTATTTGCAAAGATAAATGCAACTCCTGCATTTTGCTAAAAAGGAAAATGGGCAAGTACTCAGCAAGCACTTAGTGAATTAATAAATGAAATATGTTAAGGAATATGCTGCATAATGCCTAATAGGAAACATTCAGAAAAGTTCTGAAAATTCATGCTGATTTGTTGTGGACATTGTCAACCCAGGCTTTTCTGAACTGATCAAAATATGTCTGAACCTCAAGAAATATGTTTTCTAAGTGTGGGACCCAGAGGTTGTGCTTCTGCAAACCCTGGGTGGAGACTCTTACTCCTAGCACAGGCTGTGGACCTTGTGTTCACTGCTGAAGTGCTCTGCACACAAACCACCACGTGACCAATGCTCAGCCTTGAAGGCTTCTCCTGCACTTCCTTTTCTCACCTTGCATTCATCTTGTTTTCCTTTTCTCTAATTTCCCTCCTTTGCATCTTCATCACTTGAGTTTTTTATTGATGTATAATTTAGTTAGCATACATAGCTCTAGACTCATTTGTTTAAAGCATACAGTGGATTTTCTACTTCCAGAACCATATCCATCACTCCAAAAACCTCATACTAATAGTTACTTCCCATTGTCCCCCCTGGCCCAGCATCTGGCAACCACTAATCTACTTTCTGACTATGTATTTGCCTGTTCTTTATCCGTCACATGAACAAAATCAG
Source organism: Tragelaphus eurycerus (assembly GCA_935064755.1). NCBI lineage: Eukaryota > Metazoa > Chordata > Mammalia > Artiodactyla > Bovidae > Tragelaphus > Tragelaphus eurycerus. The sequence goes on along the minus strand of CAKXYN010000259.1, from coordinate 696,284 downwards.
ACAATATGTGATTCTGGGTCTGACTTCTTTTGTTTACTGTGTTTTCAAAGTTCATCCATGCTATTGCATGTATCAATACTGTATTCCTTTTCGTTGCCAAATAATATTCCATTGAGTGGATATACTACATTATATATATTCACCTGATGGACATTTGAATAGTTCCCACTTTGTTGCTATTATGACTAATGATGCTGTGACATCACGTACAATATATGTGGATACACGGATGATACATTGAGTCTTTTTAACTTTGTGAGGAAATGACCAACTGTCTTCCATAGTGGCTACATCTTTTAAAATTCTCAGCAATGTATGAGGGTCCCAAATTCTTGTCCTCTTCACTGACACTTGTTATTTCCCATTAAAAAAAAAAAAAAAAAAAAACTTATATAGCCATCTTGGTTGGTATGAAGTGGTATCCCATTATGGTTTTGATTTATATTTCTCTTCTCTTGTAGCTCAGTCTGTAAAGAATCTCCCTGCAGTGCAGGAGACCTGGGTTCGATCCCTGGGTTGGGAAGATCCCTAGAGAAGGAAATAGAAATCCATTCCAGTATCCTTGCCTGGAGAAAATCTCATGGACAGAGGAGCCTGGTGGGCTGCAGTCCTTGGGGTTCAAAGAGTCGGAGATGACTGAGCAATTATTACTTACTTACTTACTTTCTGACTATTGATATTAAACATCTTTTCAGTTGCTTACTGGGCATTAGTATATCTTCTCTGAAGAACTGTCTATTCAAACTCTTTTGCTTTTTTTTAGTTGGTGGTTTAGTTGCTAAATTGCGTCTAACTCTTGTGACCCCATGGACTGTAGCCTACCAGGCTCCTCTGTCCATGGGCTTTCCCAGGCAAGACTACTGGAGTGGGTTACCATTTCCTTCTCCAGGGGATCTTCCCAACCCAGGGATCGAATCTGGGTTTCCTGCATTGCAGGTGGGTTCTTTACCAACTGAGCTACAAGGGAACTCCTTTTTAATTGGGTTGGTGTTTTTGATTATTGAGATGTAAATGCTCTTCATATATTCCAAACACTAGGCTCTTGTCAAGATATATGAATTGCAAACATTTTCTCCCATTGTGTGGACTGCCTTTTCACTTTCTTGATAGTGTCTTTATATGCACAACTTTAAAAAAAAATCTAATTTAAAATCAATTTAAATATATTTCATTGTTTCTGCTTTGCTGCTGCTAAGTCACTTCAGTTGTGTCTGACTCTGTGCGACCCCATAGATAGCAGCTGACTAGGCTCCTCTGTCCCTGGGATTCTCCAGACAAGAACACTGGAGTGGGTTGCCATTTCCTTCTCCAATGCATGAAAGTGGAAAGTGAAAGTAAAGTTGCTCAGTCGTTCCCTACTCTTAGCGACCCCATGGACTGCAGCCCACCAGGCTCCTCCATCCATGGGATTTTCCAGGCAAGAGTACTGGAGTGGGTTGCCATTGCTTTAGGTACCATATATACAAAACCCAAATCTATTTCTAAGTCACGAAGATTTAGACCTCTTTTTTCTAAAAGTTTTATAATTTTAGCTATTTTAAGGTTTCTAATTCATCTTGTTTCAATATTTGTATTCAGTATGAGGAAAGGGACCAAAATTATTTCTTTGTATGTGGCTATAGAACTGTCTTGGTAATTGTTGACAAAATAATTTTCTCACTGAATGAATTAGCATCATTGTTGAAAATCAATTGGTCATAGACTGGTTTATTTTTGAACTCTAAATTCTATCCATTAATCTATATGTGCATCCGAGTACTAGTACCAAGCTATTTGGTTACTGGGCAAAATAGTAGTTGGAATTTTGATAGGGATTAAACTTAATCTGAGAAGTTTAAACTTAATCGGAGAAGGCAATGGCAAGCCACTCCAGTACTCTTGCCTAGAAAATCCCATGGATGGAGGAGCCTGGTGGGCTGCAGTCCATGGGGTCGCTAAGAGTCAGACGTGACTGAGCGACTTCACTTTCACTTTTCACTTTCACACAATGGAGAAGGCAATGGCAACCCACTCCAGTGTTCTTGCCTGGAGAATCCCAGGGACAGGGGAGCCTGGTGGGCTGCCGTCTATGGGGTCGCACAGAGTCGGACACGACTGAAGCGACTTAGCAGCAAACTTAATCTGTAGATTAACTTGGGAGACTTTTGCCATGGTAGCAATAAGAAATCTTGCAATCCATTTATATGGAATGTCTTTCCATTTATCAAGGTCTTATATTCTTTCAAGATGGGAGTTTTCAGTGTACTAGGGGAACAACAGCAACTTGTGTTATATTTATTCATAAGCACTTTTTTATGCTATTATAAATGGAATTTTCTTAGTTTCATTTCTGAATTGTTCATGGCTGGCATATTAGTTTGCTATGGCTGCCGAAACAATACCATGCTCTGAGTAGCTTAACTTAACTTTTCTCAGTTTTGGAAACTTGATCAAAGTATCAGCAGGTTTGGTTTCTTCTGAGGCCTGCCTCCTTGGTTTGCAGACAACTACCTTCTCTAAGTGCCCTCACATAATCTTGGCTCTGTGTAAGTGCTTCCCTAAAGTCTCGTGTGTAAGTCTTTATGTCCACACTTCATCTTATAGGGACACCATTCAGGCTGGATTAGTGCCTTCACTGACAGCCTCATGGTAATATAATACGCTCTTTAAAGAACTGACCTCCAAATTCTGAGGTACTATGTATTAGGATTTCAACATATGAATTTGGAGGGCATACAGTTCATCCAGTAACAACTGGTATAGAGAAATACAAATGATTTTTTTTGCTTATTAGTCATGTACTCTGCAACCTTGCTGAGCTCATTCTAGAAGTTTCTTAATATGTGTGGATTCTATAGTTTCCTATATGTAAGATCATGTTTTCTGCAAATAAAGCTCAATATATTTCTTTTGAATATAAATGGGCTTTTTCCTTTTTCTTTTTGCCTGATTACCTTGGCTGGAACCTCCAGTGCAATGATGAATAGAAGTGTTGAGTGTGGTTTTATTGTTTTTAGAGGGAAACCTTTAGTTCTTTGATCACTAAGTATAATGTTGCTGCTGCTAAGTTGCTTCAGTCGTGTCCAACTCTGTGCGACTTCATAGACGGCAGCCCACCAGGCTCCATTGTCCCTGGGATTCTCCAGCCAAGAACACTGGAGTGGGTTGCCATTTCCTCCTCCAATGAATGAAAGTGAAAAGTGAAAGTGAAGTCACTCAGTCGTGTCCAACTCCTAGTGACCCCATGGACTGCAGCCCACCAGGCTCCTCCGTCCATGGGATTTTCCAGGCAAGAGTACTGGAGTGGGATGCTATTGCCTTCTCAGATAATGTTAGCTATGGGTTTATCATTGATTCCCTCTATTAGGCTAAGCAAGATACAGTCTGTTCCTGGTTTGAGTGTTTTTTTTTTTTTTTTTTTAATCATGAATGGATGTTGGATCAAGTTCCTTTTTCTACATCTGCCAATACGACTGTGCATTTGTTCCCTTGGTGTGTGCTCAGTTGTGTCCGACTCTTTTGAGATCCCATGGAGTATAGCCTGCCAGGCTCCTCTGTCCATGGAATTCCTCAACAATAATACTGTCATGGATTGCCATTTTCTACTCCAGGGTATCTTCCCAACCTGGGGGTCTAACCTGCATCTCCTGAACTGTAGGCAGATTCTTTATCTCTGAGCCACCAGGGCAAGCCCAAAACAGGATACTGGCTCCAGATAGCTGAGGTGGATATCAAAGGAATGATTTCAATGAACTCAGACTCTAGCATCTTCCCATACATAGAAAAGCACTAAATTCAATAACTTGAAATGTCTGTTTTTATTCATGTGTGTTTAGTCAGTCCTGCCCTACAATTTGTGACCCTTCAGACTATAGTCTGCCAGGCTTCTCTGTCCATGGGATTTTTCCACTGGGAATATTGGAGTGAGTTGCCATTTCCTCCTCCAGTGGATCCTCTTGACCCAGGTCTTGAACCCATATCTCTTGTATCCCTTAATTTATTGGTATAGTGTATTGATAAGCAAATCTTGCAGTCATGATATAAATTCCATTTGGTAATGGGTTATACTCCTTTTACTAAGCTTCTGAATTGAATTTTCTAGTATTTCTTGAGGTTTATAGCAGCCATGTTGGTAAGAGATACTGATCTGTATTTCTTCTGATACTTTGTCTAATTATTCTGGAATCAGGATAAAACTAGCCTCTTAAGTTGGTAAGTGTACCCTCTTCTATTTTTTTGAATAGTTTGAAGGATTAGTATTCTTTAAACATTTGGCAGAACATTCCAAAGAAGCCACTTGGATATGGGATATTCTTTGTGGAAAGCTGTCTTGATCACTAATCCGTGTTTTTACTTTCTATTAGACTGTTCGGATTTCATTTTTGAATCTGTTTTGGTATTTTGTATCTTGTTCACAATGTGTCCATTTGTTACCTAGTTTGTTGGCATACAATTGGTCATAATATCCCCCTAAATTTAGTTTTCATTGGGGAAGTTTGGTAGTAATGTCCAGTTTCATTTGAAGGTGGTAACTAAAGTCTTCTCTTTTATTCTTGGTCAGTTGAACTAAAGGTCTGTCAATTTTGATCATTCAAAAAAAAAAAAAACTATTTTTCTTGCTTTTCTATATTTTTCAATTCTCTATTTCCCTCTAATCTTTATCATTTACTTCATTCTGCTTGCTTTGGATTTAGCTTGCTTTCTTTTTTAATTTCTTATGGTGGGAAGTTTAAGTTGTTTTAGACATTTTTTCCCCAGCTTGACTAAGATAAAATTGATGTAACACTATAAGTTGAAGGTGTACCATGTGAAGGTGTACCATGTGATTCAAGTATATATTGGGAAATACTGACCATAATGTTGGCTATCACATTCATCTTCTCACATAATGATGACTTTATGGTGGTGGTGGTGAGAATGTTTAAGATCTACTCTATTAGCAACTTTCAGTATAAAACACAGTAGTGTTAGCTATATTCACTATGCTGTACATCACCAGAATTTATTCCTCTTGAAACTTAAACTTTGTATTTACAATTAATATCTCATATCCTCACACCCCTCAGTCCTGGACAACAACTAATCTATTCTAAGTTTCTATGAATTCAACTTTTTTACATTGCACATAAGTGGAATCTTTCAGTATTTTTTTTTCTGACTTATTTCCCTTAACATAATGCCTTCAAGGTAAATCTGTTATCACAAATGAACAGATTTACTTTTTTTACAGCAGGATAATATTCCATTTTATGATATGTTTTTATCTCTTCATCCATTGATGGATATTTAGATTTTTCCATATGGGCTATTATGAATATTTCTGTAATGAACACAGGAGTGTGTTATCCACTTTGTTATCCAATTTGATGATAGTGATTTCATATCCTTTGGATAAATATACAGAGTATAATTGCTTCATATACTTTATTGCTTTAAATAAATAAATAATTGCTTTAAATAAACAGCTTTATTTAATTTTTTGAGGAACCTCCGTATTATTTTTTCATAGTAGCTGAGCCAATTAACATTCCCACTGACAGTTCACAAGAGTTCCCTTTACTCCACATCTTTACCACCACTTATCACTTGCCTTTTTGGTAACAGGAGGTGATATCTCAGAGAAGGCAATGGCAAACCACTCTAGTACTCTTGCCTGGAAAATCCCATGGACGGAGGAGCCTGGTAGGCTGCAGTCTGTGGGGTCACTAAGAGTCGGACACAACTGAGTGACTTCACTTTCACTTTTCACTTTCATGCACTGGAGAAGGAAATGGCAACCCACTCCAGCTTTCTTGCCTGGAGAATCCCAGGGACGGGGGAGCCTGGTGGGCTGCCGTCTATGAGGTCACACAGAGTTGGACACAACTGAAGCAACTTAGCTGTAGCAGAAGCAGCAACAGGAGATGATATCTAGTGGTTATGGTTTGTATTAGTGATATTAAGCACTGTTGACCATTTTTATGTCTTCTTCGAGAAAATGACTATTCAAGTTCTTTGGCCATTTAAAAATCAAATTATTAGTACTGGGGTTTTTGCTAATAAATTATTTAGGTCCCTTATATTTGAATATTAGCCCCTTATCCAGAGAGATGGCTTGCATGTATTATCTCCCATTCCATAGGTTGCTCCATTTACTTTTTTGACTGTTACTTTTGTGTAGAAGCCTTTTAGTTTGTAGTTTAGTTACTTAATTTTTGTTTTTGCTTGTGTTTTTGGTATCAGATCAAAAAAAAAAATCATTGCCAAGATAAAACTCAAGAAGTTTTTCCCTTTAATTATTTAGGAGTTTTATGGTTTCAGATATTACATTTAATCCTTCATCTGTTTCAAGTTAATTTTCATGAGTGACATAAAATATCTGTTCAATTTCAACCTTTGGAATATGAATATCAGTTTTCCCAACGTCATTTTTAAAGAGACCATCCTTTCCTCATTTAGTATTCTAGCTGCTGCTCTTTTTCAAATATTAACTGTGTATGGTAGGTTTATTTTGGACACTTGATGCTGTGCGCCCCACGGATGCCCCGGCCCCCCCGCTGGCCTCCCTTGCCATGGATCTATGTCTTTTTATGGTTTGGTTACTAGCTTTGTAATACAGTTTGAAGTGTGGTATTTACTGCTTAACAAGAAATTGCTTTCATTATCTGGGCTCTTTTGTGGTTACATAGGAATCTTAGGATTATAAACCATCTACATGACTGTCTTAAGATTATTTAGATAATCATATGATTTTTGTTTCTATTAATGTAGTATATTACATTTATTGATTTATATTTGACAACCATCCCTGACTTCCAGGGATGTTTCACTTGATCATGGTATATGATCCTTTAAATGTGTTGAATTCTGTTTCTTAATACTTATTGAGTATTTTTGCAACTATATTCACCTGAGATATTGGTTTGTCATTTTCTTTTTTATACTAGGGTTTCCCTTGTGGCTCAGCTGGTAAAGAATCCACCTGCAATGTGGGAGATCTGTGTTCGATACTCGGGTTGGGAAGGGAAAGGCTACTCACATCAGTATTCTGGCCTGGAGAATTCCATGGATGGTATAGTTCATGGGGTGGCAAAGAGTCAGACATGGCTAAGCGACTTTCACTTTAAATATTATCCTTATCTTTTGTATCAGAATACTGCTACCCTCTTAAAATGGTTTTGGAATGTTTTCTCCTACAGTATTCAATTTTTCTTTTTTTTTTTTTAGAGCTTGAGAATTGCTATTTAATTCTTTAAATATTCAGAAGAAGTCACCTATGAAAACATCTGATTAGACATTTTAGACATTTTTGGTCATGAGGCTTTTGTTTAATCATACGGTCTCTTGGTCTCTTCAGATTTTGATCATCATTCAAATTTGGTAGGCTGTATGTGTCTAGAAATTTACCCATTTTTTCTAGACTATCTAATTTGCTGATATACAGTTTCTCATATTGTCTCTCATGATCTGCTGTATTTCTGTGGTATCAATTTCAGTGTCTCCCTCTTGATTTATAAAACTGAGTCATCTTTCTTGATAAGTCTAGCAAAAAGTTTGTTTTCAAAGTCTTATTTTCATTGATTTTTTTTTCTATTTTTCTATTTACTTCATTAATTTTTGCTCTGACCTTTGTTACTTCCTTCCTTTATACTAAGTGGACTCTGTTCTTTTTCTAGTTCCTTGAGGTATAAAGTTGGGTGGCTTATTTTAGATCTTGTTAATAGAGCCTTTATCTTTATAAACTTCTTCTTTGGAACTGCTTTTCCCACATCCCATAGATTTTGCTGTATTGTGTTTCTAATTGTTTACTAATTGCTTTTTTCATTTTCATTTTAAGATATATTTAGATTTCTCCTGACCGCTTCTTTGATCCGTTGGTTAGTCAGGAGTGTGTTAACATCTATGTTTTGTTAATTTGCCAATTTTCCTCCAGTTACTGATATATATCATCATAGTCAGAAAAAGATTTTAATATTTTTAAGTTTATTGAGAATTGTTTGAACACCTCGAGTAAATTTTTTCCATTGGTTATTATAATTTTCAACTACATAATTTTTATTTGGTTCATCTTTACAATTTCTATTTCCTTATCAACATTCTCTGAGATACATTTTCATAATTTTTAAGAACTCATTTGGATGGAGGAGCCTGGTAGGCTGCAATCCATGGGGTCGCTGAGGGTCGGACACGACTGAGCGGCTTCACTTTCACTTTTCACTTTCATGCGTTGGAGACCAGGAAATGGCAACCCACTCCAGTGTTCTTGCCTGGAGAATCCCAGGGACGGGGGAGCCTGGTGGGCTGCCGTCTGTGGGGTCACACAGAGTCGGACATGACCGAAGTGACTTAGCAGCAGCAGCAGCAGCAGCAGCTGGGCATAGTTTCCTTTAGCTCTTGTGAACTTTACTTAAAACAGCTGATTTAAACTTTTGCTTTCTTCTAGTAAAACATGTGACCTTCCTCAGATTATTTCTACTAATTGCTTTTTCCTCATGCATGAGCTATTCCTTTGTGCTTCTTTGCAAACTTTTTGTGTGTGTAAACTGAACATTTTAAATAATGTGACTACTCTGTAAATCAGACTATTCCCTCTCCCCAGGGTTTGTTGTTGCTGTTCTCTATAGCCATTGCTATTTGTTTAGTGGTATTTCCTGTACTAATTGGGAGAAATCTTTATATGCCGTGTGTGGCCATTTGAGTCTATTTGGTTGGTCTAGGAATTGTTGATCAGATTTCCTGAAAGGACTGGAACCAATTTTTCTGTCTTTGCTGAGGGACTTGTGTGCATGTTGTATGCCTTCAACTTTCAGCCAGATAATTTTCAGCTCTACCTTAAGTGTCCACTTTCTGCTGCATGGCCTTATGGTCAGCCACAGAGGAGCCACTGTCATCTACTATGGTCTTTCCTCAGCAGGCACGCATGCACATGGCCTTCTAGATTCCTTGCAATATGTCCGAGGTCTTTCAGAGCCACTACAGGCATCTCATTCTCCAAGTTTTCCTTTTTAAGATTGTTTTGGTCAATCTGTTTTCTCCAAAAGTTATGTTTTCTTCAGTAGTTATAAATCTCCTCAGGCAGCTGCAAAGATAAAGCACTTGGTTCTAAATGTTTTTACCGTGCTGTAAGAGAAGAAGGCTTTTAGTATAGCGTATACTCCAAGTTGAAAGTAGATCTTCCAGGAACCCTTCAGACAGGTAAAATAATGACCATACTATGAAAATAAGGCTTTGAAAGAGATCTTGTTCTATTTGCTCACTATAGTGAATGCCATGCTACACCAGAAATGCAGAATATTACCTATTACAGCCACCACTGAGCTGCATAGGGCTAGTGTATGATAAATTGCCCCAAAGCTCACTATTGTTCAGAGTTAACTATTTTTCTTGCATAACACTCATTGTGTTGCTGTGATACTTTGGTTAATTTCCAGAACTCTGAAAAGATTTTTCTGATAATTTTGCCAATTGCTTTTATGGAAGAACATGTTTTTGGAGATCCTGCCTGTACTATTTTTGCTGACATGTACCCCCACTTTTTGTAAAATAGTTTGAAAACTGGGGATTAAGGAGGGTAATAAATCTGAAAGCATTTAAGAATCACAGGAAGAAAAATATGTAAAGCATAAAATATCTGATCTAAGTTAATTCTTTGAAAATGTAGATGAGAATAGCACATGTGCTTAGTTGCTCAGTCGTGTCCGACTCTTTGCGACCCCATGGACTGTAGCCCGCCAGACTCCTCTGTCCATGGGGATTCTCCAGGCAAGAATATGGGAGTGGGTTGCCATGCCCTCCAGGGGATCTTCCCAACCCAGGGATTGAACCCAGGTCTCCCACAGTGCAGGTGGATTCTTTACCATCTGAGCCACCATGGAAGTCAAAGAATAGCATAATATTTATATCTTTTATTTAAAGAAGTTTAAGATTTACAAAATACATTAGTTTTCTTATGTTTAATATACTTCATTTGCATGTCAGTATAAAATATTCAGATTATAAACTCATTCACTTCATGAAGCCTGCTCCTACCTAAAGCAACTTTGTCATCTGTTGCTCATCACCCCCTTGTATAATTTTTTAAGTAATTATTCACTTTTCATCTTTAAAATAGAAATAAACAACATACATGGAAATTGACTTGTGTTGTTAGGAATCTCAGTATATAATTCAACTGAACTTATTTTCTCACTTGACTTCTTCTGAAGTTCTTTGTAAACAAATTTGTTTCAACTGATTCATGTCTGTTCAATTTAACAAGGAAACAGATAAAGAATGCAGTGTAATATCTGAATGCTTCTTAAAAACAAGTCAAAATTTCCTTAAATGTCTTCATATGCAAAGATTGACTAAAATTAGTCATTAAAATTATAAATTACATTAGAACAGCTATTTTAATGCTAATTTATAGTGCTCTTAAGCCCACTATAGTGTGCTTCTCCACATCCTTTCTAGTTGGATTTCACTGGTCCCTAAAGTGACATTAAGATCCCAAATGGACTCAAGATATTTCAAGGTATCTAATCTGTTTTGTAAAAACTGTGGTGTAATGTACATAAAACTTTTCTATCGTTCTTAGGTATACCAATCATTAGCATTAAAAATACATTGTTGAACAGCCAACATGACTAACCATATTCAAAACTTTTTCATCAAAAATTGGATGTCTGTATCCTAGGAGGAAAAGTCCTCATTTCTCCTCCTCCATGCCCACTACACCCCAAGCCCCAAGCGACTACTGTTCTACTATCTGAATTTGACTATTGTAGGTACTTCATAAGTAGAATCATACCACATTTGTCCTTGTTTCTGACTTATTAGCTTCCTTATCACAATGTCTTAAAGGTTTATGAAAATTATATGTATCAGAATTTGATTCATTTTTAAGGCTCAAATTATCAGTATAACTTACAGTACACTTGTTTATCCATTTGTCCACCAACAGACATTTGAAACCATTTCAACAAGGACAATAATAATCCATTTGAACAAATAAGAACTGAGTTGGAAGAAAATGTCAGTAAGTGAAAAAAATTAAATATAAATCTCAGAACACATGCATGCATTATTTACATGACTAGTATGTAGATAAAACTGACATCTGTTTACTTGGACATAGATAAAAACCAAATTCTGGATGAAATGTAACTTTTGCCTTTTTTGTTTCTTTCATGTTAATATACTGTATAAAGTCCCTATTCACACACACAAAAATCTATCAACAACATTATTTCTAGTTTCTTTTATTTTCCAATAAGAAAATACCATAGAGTGAATTAACTCTAAACATATTACTGCTGGGAGGAAAACTAATAATCAACATAATTACAGATATGTACTATTTAAACTTGAGAAATGTTAATAGGTTATCACAAGTACAACAACCTTTACTAAGGAATGAAGGGCAACCCTCACGTGGGGTGTGGATAATTAAAATCAATGCATAAAGGAGTCAGGATGGCTCATGCAATGTGATGCAAAAGCTTAAAGTGAAAGGGTGTGGTGAAAACTCAACCTTACAGTCAACTGAAACTTGATGGCTCCAGCAAGTTTCTACACGCCCACATAAACAGGCTAATGTCAACCACAGTCATCTTAGGGATTCAAAACTGTGCCTCTTTTCTGGGCAGAATAAAAAGATAAACCCAAAATTCAGGAAATCATAGTCACTTCACATGAAGCCTTGGCAGATCTGGACTCAAAATTTTTAAGATTATTTTGTTGTTGTTTCTCAGTTGTTAAATTGTGTTCAACTCTGTGACCCCATGATTCTATTACTTTTTAAATACTGTATAAAGTCTATTATACTAGAAGGGTTAGTAGGCAAATACATAGGAAACTAGCTCAGAGCAATCTAATGGGCAATCTTCATTTTGAGGAGAGTGAAAAAGTTGACTTAAAACTCACATTCAAAAAACTAAGATCATGGCATCTGGTGCCATCACTTCATGGCAAATAGATGGGGGAAACAATGGAAACAGTGATAGGCTTTATTTTCTTGGGCTCCAAAATTATTGCAGATGGTGATTACAGCCATGAAATTAAAGATGCTTGCTCCTTGGAAGAAAAGCTATGACCAAGCTAGACAACATATTAAAAAGCAGAGACATTACTTTGCCAGCAAAGGTCTGTCTAGTCAAAGCTGTGGTTTTTCCAGTAGTCCTATATGGATGTGAGAGTTGGATCATGAAGGCTGAGTGCTGAAGAATTGATGCTTTTGAACTGTGGTGTTGGGAAGACTCTTGAGAGTCCCTTGGGCTGCAAGGAGATCAAACCAATCAATCCTAAAGGAAATCAATTCTGAATATTCATTGGAAGGACTGATGCTGAAGCTGAAGCTCCAGTAGTTTGGCCACATGATGCGAAGAGCTGACTCTTTAGAATAAAGGCCCCAATGCTGGGAAAGATTAAGGACAGGAGAAGGAGATTACAGAGGATAAGATGGTTAGATGGCATCACTGACTCAATGGACATGAGTTTGAGCAGGCTCCAGGAGATGGTGATGGACAGGGAGGCTGGGCATGCTGCGGTTCATGGGGTCGCAAAGAGTCAGAGATGACTGAGTGACTGAACAACATTTTGATATAAAATTAGTTATCAAACAGTTAAGAGAAGTGGTATGGTCAAGTTGTGCTTCCTTTCACAAGACTCTTAGACAACAAAGAGATCAAAGCTGTCAATCCTAAAGGAAATCAGCCTTGAGAATTCATTGTAAAGACTGATGCTGAAGTTCCAGTACTTTGGCCACCTGATGCCAAGACTCAACTCTTTGGAAAAGTCCCTGATGCTGGGAAAGATTGAGGGTAAGAGGAGAAGGGAACAACAGAGGATAATATGGTTGGTTGTTATCATCTAATAAATGGACATGAGTTTGAGCAAACTCGGGGAGATAGTGAAGGACAGGGAAGCCTGACATGTTGTAGTCCATGGAGCTGCAAAGAGCTGGACACAACTTAGTGACTGGACGACAACAATGTTTTAAAACCAAGTGGATCTAGACAGCATCTTTAAAGCAAGGAAGATGCAAATAACCTCTGTTACGAAGGACAAACTCTGCCATTCTAAATTTTAAACCTAAAATATTTCCATAGCAAATATGATATTAACACATTCACAGTAAGTTGCCAGGATAGTCTAAAAGAACTGTTTAATTCATGATACAGAAAGTTTATTCATTTCAGAAAAAGATTGTCAAAAGAAACATAATCATTAGTATAAATATTAAATGCATGCCTAAAAATATCCTATTAATTAAACTGTGCAGGATATAACATGGCAATACATGTGATAATATTACATTGATCTAATAACTAATAAGCAATAAACAAGAGCAACTAAAGTAATCTTCAAGTAATACTGCCCACTTTTAGATTCCCTACATACACCTATTGAGTTTTCCACAATAAAAACCTTTCAAATTTATACAACTTTGTTGCCATTGTCCTTTTGTAGTAGAACCTCAGTATTGTGGCTGATTTATTGAAATACACAATATCTATTAAAATTCTGCAGGAAAAGGAAGGAACATTCAAATTTAGGTATTCTATGACCTACTTAAAATGACAGAGAAATAATAGGATAATTTGTGTTAAAAAGCAAATGAAAACTTTAAAATCTTCTAGAGCATCAAAAAATTTGAATAAATGCTAATATGCTATCGTTAATGAATGCCTTTAACTGGAAAAGTCTATTAGTTTCTTTTGCTACTTAAAGGATTTCATTTATATTAAAGAATTCAATAACTTATTTTTTCCTAGCTCTACAGAATTTGGTCTGACATATTTTACTACCTGTGTGCATTTTCTCCTTCAAATTAAATTCCAGTTTTCTTGATTAAATCATCCATCATTTTTAGGAAGATTTTTCTCCTATTGGCTTTTTGGTACTGCCTCAATTATGTTAGCTATTTGCTACTTCCTCTTCTTGATATGTCACTTTGAAAATGTTTCTGTGGCTTTTGTATATTAAATTTTCTAATAGTATATTAATTTTCATTTTAGTTGCAGTTCATTTTTCTATTTCTTATCCTTCATGCTTTTCATGTCTCTGGATTTCTGTATCTACCTGGGACCTTCAATAAAATAAGCAGCTCCTCCAAAGAAGAAATCTTACCCCTATGTTGTCATTATATGGCTTGCAAATATTCCATAACCCCTAAATCCTGTGACACGTAGAAGTAAATGTTTTCTAATGTATTAGATTTAAATAATTAGCCACTACTTATTTTATGAGCTATGAAATGTTTTGTATTAATCTTGAAGAGTTGACTCATTGGAAAATCCCTCTCTGATGCTGAGAGGGATTGGGGGCAGGAGGAGAAGGGGACGACAGAGGATGAGATGGCTGGATGGCATTATTGACTCGATGGACATGAGTCTGGGTGAACTCCGGGAGTTGGTGATGGACAGGTAGGCCTGGCGTGCTGCAATTCATGGGGTCGCAAAGAGTCGGACATGACTGAGCAACTGAACTGAAAAGACCAATTAAACTTTCTATTTTGGGAAAAATGAAACATAAAAGAGATACACTTTACAGGGATTGAGCTTACCTGATGAAGTCCAGTTAAGATAAAAGTTCAGACAATGAAATATCTGCATTACAAGATAGAGGACATAATTGTTTCCTTCCCCCCCCCCCCCCCCCCCCCCCCCCCCCCCCCCCCAACTCTAGTATTATCTAAACCATGAAGGTAGAAAATGTGTGGAGGTAGGAGGATCAAAGTTTCCATGCCTGTGTGCAGGAGAGTGTGTTGAAAGATAATCAAGAGGTTGCACTTTTTAAAAAAAAAACTCAGAAGACACTTGAGAAGCTGTGAGGATGGAGCATGGTCTGGATAGAGGTATGTATTAGCAAATGATGACTGTGGAACACTGAGATACACAGAGTATCTGGAGATAGCACCGAAGAATGATTTCAGATAGAGGACAGAGAGATACAGAGAAAACATCATCAAATGACAGCTGTGGAGTCACAACCACATGATGACCTTTCTTCTGTTCAAGGGATAACCCAGAGTCCTAGCATCATGAACTGACCTCATGACTTGTGGGGTCTAAAGGCTGTTAAGTTGGATCTTAGATTAATGATGGCAACTTGAATCAATATCTTAATTTTCAATCAAAACATGATAGTACTTAGTAGAAGTGTGATTCTCAACAGGATGAGCATATTCCTATTTCTTACAGGGCTGTGGGGGATGTTTGGGGGAAAAAGGAAGCTGTGTAGGAAAAAAACCAAAAACCCTGACATTATAATTTTGTATATGGGAAACAAAAGCCTTCTTTTTAAAACACAAACTACAAAACAACATCTCAACTAATCGGAATATAAAAAAAATCATGATCCTTAACTGGGCTGGGGTGCAGAGGGCACACAATGGCAGGAGTCATAACAGAATATGGATGAGAAGTGAGAGTTTTGTGTTATGGAGGACAAGAAACAAAGCTGGAGATACTAGTGTCGTAGAATGACTAATAGTGTCACTCAAGTGTGCGCTCAAGTCAAGATTTGAGTAGCTTTGGACTACTATCAAAGCAGGAATTAGACTAGTGGTATTTAAAAATCTATAATTATTGCCATCATTATCGGAAATTCCACAAATGGCCAATCATCCATTTAAAAAGGAGTCTCACAAAAAATACACAACAGATGCATACTTGCCATTAAAGTGTACTTTACAGAAGCTGGATAGAAAGCATCTTAGATGAGACAATAGCCTCTACAGCAGGGACACTTTAAGGTCACTCCTTCAACTAGCTCTATCAATATCACCAACTATGCTTGTTTTGTATGCATTTCTGATCCACATGCCTGCCTGATGAGTCTGATTCAGTGAGTCTGAGTTGGGGTGGAACGTGGGAAACAAATTTTTAGGCAAGCTCTTTAGGTGATTAAATGGCTCAAGTCATCCTAACACCACACTTTGAAAACACTGTCTTAGAGTAAAGGAATGACAAAGGGGACTTTTCATCACACATGTATATATAAATGCATTTTATTTTTATTATCAATTTTTCATGATAGTAAAATTAAAAGGAAATAAACCTCTATAAGATAATATGTGCTTTAAAAAAGCCTTCTCTAGCATATAAGTTTCTACAGTTTTATTAGATTAGAAAGTAAGACACAGTAATTAAAAATTATAAAGCACATCTCTCTATGATTAAATCAATTTACATAATGAGGTGTTGTAATTCAGAATTTAGAAAGTAGTAGTCAAGTTGAGGACAAGCCATCTCATTAAATAGCTCCTCCTCAATTGTGAGTTAATAATCACTCAGAGCGTAAATGCTTTTGATTCTAAAATAAGTTTCACTCATAGGGCCTTTTAGAGAGATTTGTGAGAACACTTCTTGTTTCATTAATCAGAATAAGTTAAAAATATATGGGGCAGTTCATTTTTCACATTTTTTTTATTATTATAGAGATGAAATTTCTATCTGGGAAAATGAGCCCTTCAATAACCAATACTACCTCTCATTGAGTGTGTGTGTACTGTATAGACAGACATCTATTTATTGCTCATTTCTATTCTAAAACATTATCACTGAAATTAATAAACCATGTTTATAGGTTTATCTGAGAACATAGTTCTCTTGTGAAATACAAGAAATAAAACATTTTGTTTCTAGTATTGCATATATACTAGTGTTTAGCCTTATAGGCTTTTGCTTATTTAAAATATAGGAATTCAAAGTTACTACCTTTTCAATGGCAGTAATTCATATCATGTGATTCTTACACATATTTTGTGTGTAAATTTAGACACAATTTAGAAATTTTAGATTTCTAAAAATTTGTGTTGAAATATTCAGATTGCCCAGAGTAAAGGAATTGTGCTTTGAAATGAATCAAACTGATTGTTTCAATAAAAACTGGTAATGTCTTATATGCAATTTAGTATGTAAAACGTATTAAAAAGTTACAAACCTTGAGAAAATTTTATAGTTGAAAAATCTTATTTGGTTGAGTCCATTAAGTCAGACTTCTGGATTTTTGATATCCTACAAAAAGGAAAGAATCTTCACGCTCATAACTGAGTTATTCTCTGCTTAAGTAGAGGGTTTGCCCAAATTATGACCAAGCTTGACAAAGGGATCTATTCTTGAAACTAGATTGGAAAGTTGCCACTGTGACACTCTAGTAAAACAGTAGAATTACAGTAAAAGTAACAATACCCTTTTCTTTCCAGTTCATGACATGGGTCAATCCAGATAATTTGGGAACTGTGACAAAATTAGAAATGGGTTGCAAGTGCATAATTTCAAGATTTCATATGTTTAACTTTAGTGGTTTGAATGTGAAATAAATGCATATCTAGAAAAAAACTATAATCAGTTCATTAATCACTTCAGCCTTTCTTATTCTTCTTAGATTTTTTAATTGCGGTATACCTGACATATATTGTATTAATGGGGATGACATAATGATTCAATTATTTGCATAGTGAACACCATAAAAAATTAGTTAATATCCAATAATACATAAAGATGTTTTTTCTTCTTGATAAGAATTTTTAAGATTTACTCTCCAGTAACTTTTGAATGCAAAACAGTATCAAAAAGTGTAGTCATCATGCTGTATGTTACGTTGCCATGACTTACTAACTTCTGAATTAGAAGTTTGTATTTTTTATTCCTTTCACCCATTTTGCCCAACTGTGCCCCTCTGCTTATGGCAACCACAAACATGTTATCTGTATTTATGATGTTGGTTGGTTGGTTGGTTTTATTTTTACATTCTACATGTAAGTAAAATCCTATGGTATTTGGCTTTCTCTGTCTGACTGATTCCACTTAGCATAATGCCCTCAAGATGTATGCACGATATTGCAAACATGCAGATCTCATTATTCTTTGTGACTCAAGAGTAATCCAGTGTGTGTATGTATATATTCCAGTGTGTGTATCTATGTATTTTCTTTATCCATTCATACATCAGTGAACACATGTCATTTCTATATTTTGTCTGTTGTAATTCTGCAATGAACATGATGGCGCATGTATCTTTTTGTGGTAGTGCTTTCATTTTCTTTGGATAGTATTTTAGATATGGAGTTTCTGGGCCATATGATAATTTCATTTTTAATTTTTTCAGAAACCTCCATTCTGTTTTTCATAGAGGCTGCACCAATTTACATTCCTACCAATAGGGCACAGGGTTTCCTCTTTTCTCCATATCCTTGGGAACATTTATTTTTTTGTTGATGATGACCATTCTAACAAATGTACAGTTATAATCATTGCAGTTTTGATTGGTATTTCCCTGATTAGTAATGTTGAACATGTTTTCATATATCTGCTAGCCATCTGCATGTTGTCTTTGGAAAAATGTCTCTTCACACCCTCTGCCCATTTTTAATTGAATTATTTGGGAGTATTTTTGCAAGTGATATTTTGTAAGTTATTTTATGTGACCTGATTTGACAATATTTCCTCCCATTTCATAGGTTATCTTTTCATCTGTTGATGGTTTCTTTTGCTATGCAGTAGCTTTTCAGTTTGTACTCCAACTTCTTTGTCTTTTATTGTCAAATCCAAAATATGACTGCCACAACCGATGTTAAGGAGCTTACTGCCTATGTTTCCTTCCAAAAGTTTGATTTCAGGTCATATGTTCAATCCATTTAAATTTTGTATGTGATGTAAGATAGTGGTCCAATTTCATTCTTTTGCACATGACTGTACAGATTTCCAACATCATTTACTAGACTGTCTTTTCCACACTGTGTATTCTTTGCTAATTTGTCATAAGATCAGTTCAGTCACTCAGTCATGTCCGACTCTTTGCAACACCATTGACTGCAGCACATCAGGCCTCCCTGTCCATCACCAACTCCCAGAGCTTGCTCAAATTCATGTCCATTGAGTCAATGATACCATCCAACCATCTCATCCTCTGTTGTCCCCTTCTCCTCCTGTCTTCAATCTTCCCCAGCATCAGGGTCTTTTCCAGTGAGTCAATTATTTGCATCAGGTGACCAAAGTATTAGAGTTTCAGCTTCAGCATCAGTCCTTCAACGAATATTCAGGACTGATTTCATTTGGATTGTCATAAGATAATTGACCAAATATGTGTGTGTTTATTTCACGGGCTTTCTATTCTGTTTCATGGATTTATGTGTCTCTTCATATGATGGTAGCATATTGTTCTGATTATCATAGCTTTGTAATATAGTTTGAAATCACAGAGAACAATGTCTCCTGCTTTTTCTTTGCAAAGGTTACTTTGGCTATTCAGGATCTTTTGTGGTTCCATACAAATTAAAGAACTGTTTATTTCTGTAAAAAAAAAAAAAAAAATACCATAGGAATTTTAATACAAACTGCACTGAATCTTTAGATTGTTTTAGGTAGTATGGAAATTTTAACACTTTTAATTCTTTATAATCCAGAAGCACAAAATATATATTTAACGTGTCTCTTTCAAATTCTTTATCAATGTCTTACAAATTTTCAGTATGTAGGTCTTTTACTGCCTTGATAAAAGTTATTCATAGATATCTTACCTGTATTATGAAATGGTAAATGAGACTGTTTTCTTAATTTCTCTTTTTGATAGTAATCTTTGTTATTAGCATACAGGAATATAATAGATTTCTATATGTTGATTTTTTCATCCTGTGTCTTTATTGAAATCATTTACTTTACTAGAATTTAGGTGGAGTCTGTAGGACCTTGGCTATATAGTACCATATAATTTGCACAGTTTTACTTCTTCTGTCCCAATTTTGTTGTTATTCAGTCACTTGGTCATGTCCAACTCTTTGTGACCCCATGGACTGTAGAACACAAGGCTTCCCTGTCCTTCACCATCTCTTGGAGTTTGCTTAAACTCATGTCCGTTGAGTTGGTGATGCCATCCAACCATCTCATCCTCTGTCGTCCCCTTCTCCTGCCTTCAGCCTTTCCCAGTATCAGGTCTTTCCTAATGAGTCGGCCCTTTGCATCAGGTGGCCAAAGTATTGGAGATTTAACATCAGTCTTTCCAATGAATATTCAGAGTTGATTTCCTTTAGGATTGACTGGTTTGATATCCTTGCAGTCCAAGGGACTTTCAAGAGTCATCTCTAGCATCACAGTTCAAAGGCATCAATTCTTCAGCGCTCAGCCTTTTTTATTGTCCAGCCCTCACATCCATACATGACTCCTGGAAAAACCATAGCTTCAACCATATGGACTTTAGTAGGCAAAGTAATGTCTCTGCTTTTTAATATGCTGTCTAGGTTTGTCACAGCTTTTCTTCCAAGGAGCAAGTATCTTTTAATTTCATGGCTGCAGTTACTGTCCACAGTGATTTTGGAGCCCGAGAAAATAAAACTCTGTCACTGTGTTTCCATTGTTTTCTTGTATATCTTCCTAATTTGCATACCTTTATTTCTTATTCTTGTTCATTACTTTGGGTAGGACTACCAATAAGTGAGCATACTTGTCTTGTCCCTGATCTTAAAGGAATTGTGTTCAGCTTTTCCTAATGTGTATGATGTTAGCTGTGGGCTTGTCATATATTAGTTACTTAGTTGTGTCCGACTCTTTGTGACCCCACGAACTGTAGCCTGCCAGGCTTCTCTGTCCATGCAATTCTTTAGGCAAGAATACTGGAGTGGGTTGCCATTCCCTTCTCCAGGGGATCTTCCTGACCCAGGGTCGAACCATGGCCTCCTGTATTGCAGGCAGATTCTGAGCCACCAGGAAAGCCCAGGCTTAACATATATGGCCTTTATCATGGTGCACATTCCCTCCCACACTGATAGATTTTTATTGTAAGTAGATGGTTACTTTTATCAAATGTTTTTACTGCATTGATCAAGATAATCATATGATTTTGAATTTTGTTCTGTTAATATGGTGTGTCACACTGGCATGCAAATAGTGAACCATTCTTGCATTACTGTAATAAATTCCACTTGATCACAGTGTTTGACTCTTTTAATGTACTGTTGAATTTGGCTTGCTAATATTTTATCAAGAATGTCTGCATCTATATTCATTAGAATATTGGTCTGTATAGTCTTTTCTAGTGAGATCCTTTGGTTTGGGTATCAAGGTAATGTCAATTTCATAAAATGAGTTTGGAAGTGTTCCCTCCTCTTCTGTATTATGGAATAATTTGAAATGGATTGGTATTCTTCTCTAAATATTTGGTAGAACTTACTAGTCAAGTTGCCTTATTTTTTAAATAGCTATTTTCTTTACTTACTTATTTGGCTATGTTGGGTCTTTTTAGATCTTGCAAGCTGGGTCCTTTTTTTTTTTTTTTTTTTTTTAAGCTGCAACATGTGGGATCTAGTTCCCTGACCAAGGATTGAGCCCAGGGTGAGAGAGTGAAAGTCACTCAGGTCTGTCTGCCTCTGCGACCCCATGAACTATATAGTCCACAGAATTCTCTAGGCCAGAATATTGGAGTGGGTAGCCTTTCCCTTCTCCAGGGGATTTCCTCGACCCAGGGATCAAACCCAGGTCTCCTGCATTGCAGGTGGATTCTTTACCAACTGAGCCACCAGGGAAGCATTGAGCCCAGGGGCCCCCGCATTGGGAGCATGAAGCCTTAGCCATCGGACCACCAGGAAAATCCCATGAAGTTATTTAATTTTTACAGGAAGTTTTAAAACTACTGATCAATCTTTACTAGTAATCAGTCTATTGAAATTTTCTATTTTTTCCTGACTTAGTCTTGGAAGTCTATGTGTTCTTAGGAATTAATTCATTTAATTTAAGTTGTTCAATTTGTCATTTATTTATTTGAAGTCTCCTAAGGTAATGCTCAAAATTCTCCAAGCCAGGCTTCAGCAATACATGAACTGTGAACTTTCCAGGTGTTCAAGCTGGTTTTAGAAAAAAAAAAAAAAAAGGAACCAGTGACCAAATTGCCAACATCCACTGGATCATTGAAAAAGCAAAAGAGTTCCAGAAAAACATCTATTTCTGCTTTATTGACTATGCCAAAGCCTTTGACTGTGTGGATCACAATCAACTGTGGAAAATTCTGAAAGAGATGGGAATACCAGACCACTTGACCTGCCTCTTGAGAAATCTGTATGCAGGTCAGGAAGCAACGGTTAGAACTGGACATGGAACAACAGACTGGTTCCAAAGAGGAAAAGGAGTATGTCAAGGCTGTATATTGTCACCCTGCTTATTTAACTTCTATGCAGAGTACATCATGAGAAATGCTGGGCTGGAGGAAGCACAAGCTGGAATCAAGATTGCTGGGAGAAATATCAATAGCCTCAGATATGCAGATGACACCACCCTTATGGCAGAAAGTGAAGAGGAACTAAAAAGCCTCTTGATGAAGGTGAAAGAGGAGAGTGAAAAAGTTGGCTTAAAACTCAACATTCAGAAAAGGAAGATGATGGCATCTGGTCCTATCACTTCATGGGAAACAGATGGAGAAACAGTGGAAACACTGTCAGACTTTATTTTTCTGGGCTCCAATATCACTGCAGATGGTGACTGCAGCTATGAAATTAAAAGACGCTTACTCCTTGGAAGAAAAGTTATGACCAACCTAGACAGCATATTGAAAAGCAGAGACATTACTTTGCCAACAAAGGTCCGTCTAGTCAAGGCTATGGTTTTTCCCGTGGTCATGTATGGATGTGAGAGTTGGACTGTGAAGAAAGCTGAGCGCCAAAGAATTGATGCTTTTGAACTGTGGTGTTGGAGAAGACTCTTGAGAGTCCCTTGGACTGCAAAGAGATCCAACCAGTCCATTCTGAAGGAGATCAGCCCTGGGATTTCTTTGGAAGGACTGATGCTAAAGCTGAAACTCCAGTACTTTGGCCACCTCATGTGAAGAGTTGAGTCATTGGAAAAGACTCTGATGCTGGGAGGGACTGGGGGCAGGAGGAGAAGGGGACGACAGAGGATGAGATGGCTGGATGGCATCACTGACTCAATGGACGTGAGTCTGAGTGAATTCTGGGAGTTGGTGATGGACTGGGAGGCCTGGCCTGCTGTGATTTATGGGGTTGCAAAGAGTGGGACACAACTGAGCGACTGAACTGAACTGAACTAATGATCCTTTGTATTTCTGTGGTATCTCTTGTAATATCGTCCCTTTCTTTTCTGATTTTGGGTCCTTTCTTTTGATTACTTGTTAAGTCAAGCTAAAGGATTGTCAATATTGTTTATCGTTTCAAAGGAAAAGTTTTTGGTTTCATTGATCTTTCCATTGTCTTTTTGTCTCTATTTCATTTATTTTTGTTCTGATCTTTACTTCAATACTTATACTAGGAGTTCATCTGTAATTATTTCTCTAGTTCCTTTGAGGTGTAAATTTAGATTGAGATTTTTCTTCTTTCTTTAAGTAAGCATTGATTCCATCTTAGCATTGTTTTTACTGCATCCCACTGCATCCTACAAGTTTTTGTATATTTACATTTCCTTTTGTCAAAAGGAAGTTTTTGATTTTGCTTGATTTCTTCAGTGAACATTGTTCAGCAACATGTTGCTTACTCTCCACATATTTGTGAATTTTACACTTTTCTTTTTATAGTTGATTTCTACTGTTATACCATAGTGGTTGGAAAGGAACTTATATCATTTGTTTCTTTTTTTGCTGAAGTACATTTGATATGCAATGTTGTATAAGTAACAAGTGTAAAATTTAGTAATTCACAGTTTTCAAAGGTTACACTATACTTATATTTCTTATAAAATATTGGCTATATTCCCCATGTTGTACAGAATATTTTTGTAGCTCATTTTATACATAATACTTTATACTTCTTAATCCTCTACCACTATTTTGTCCCACCTCCTTTCCTCTTCACAGTGATAACCACTAGTTTGTTCTATATGTTTGTGAGTCCACTCATGTTGTTGCAAATGGTAAAATTAATGTATACACACACATCCCACAAACATAGGCAGTGTATTAGAAAGCAAAGCCATCACTTTGGTGACAAAGGTCCATCTAGTCAAAGCTATGGTTTTTCCAGTAGTCATTTACAGATGTGAGAGTTGGACCATAAAGAAGGCTGAGTGCTGAAGATCTGATGCTTTTGAACTGTCATGTTGGAAAAAATCTTGAGAATCCCTTGGACTGCAAGGAGATCAAACCAGTCAATCCAAAAGAAAATCAATCCTGAAGATCAATTGTAAGGACTGATGCTGACACTCCAATATTTTGACCACACGATACAAACCAAGATGACTCACTGGAAAAGACCCTGATGCTAAAAAAGACTGAAGGCAGAAGGACAACAGATGAGATGGCTGGATGGCATCATCGATTCAGTGGACATGAACTTGGGTAAACTCCGAGAGATGGTGAGGGACAGGGAAGCCTGGCATGCCACAGTGCATGGGGTCACAAAAAGTCAGACATGACTTGGTGACTGAACAACAACAACAACATACACCACAACTTCTTAACACATTCACCTGTTGGTGGGTACTTAGGTTGCCTACACATCCTGGCAATTGTAAATAATGCTTCTATGAACAGTGGAGTATATGTATCATTTTAGTTGATATTTTGGGGTCTTTTTGGATATAAACCCAGGAGTAAAACTGCTGAGTGATAAGTAGTTCTACTTTTAGTTTTTTGAGAAACCCCCATACTATTTGTCACAGTGAGTATACAAATTTACATTTCCACCAATAGTGAGCAAGAGTTCATTCTTCTTCATATCCGTGGAAACATTTCTCTGTTACTTTTAATGATAGTCATCCTGATATGTGTGAAGTGATATCTCATTGTGTTTTTGATTTGCATTTCTCTGACTGTTAATGTTGAGTCTGTTTTCATGTGCCTGTTGGCCATCTGCAAGTCCTCTTTGGAAAAATGCATATTCAGCTCCTCTGCCCTTTTTTTTTTCTTTTTTATGTCTCTTTCAGAATTTTCCACAGTTTATTGTGATCCACACAGTCAACGGCTTTGGTATAGTCAATAAAGCAGAAATAGATGTTTTTCTGGAACTCTTTTCCTTTTTCCATGATCCAGCAGATGTTGGCAATTTGGTCTTTGGTTCCTCTGCCTTTTCTAAAACCAGCTTGAACATCAGGAAGTTCATGATTCACATATTGCTGAAGCCTGGCTTGGAGAATTTTGAGCATTACTTTACTAGCATGTGAGATTAGTGCAATTGTGCAGTAGTTTGAGCATTCTTTGACATTGCCTTTCTTTGGGATTGGAATGAAAACTGACCTTTTCCAGTCCTGTGGCCACTGCTGAGTTTTCCAAATTTGCTGGCATATTGAGTGCAGCACTTTCACAGCTTCATCTTTCAGGATTTGGAATAGCTCAGCTGGAATTCCATCACCTCCACTAGCTTTGTTCGTAGCGGTGCTTTCTAAGGCCCACTTGACTTCACCTTCCAGGATGTCTGGCTCTAGGTCAGTGATCATACCATCGTGATTATCTGGGTTGTGAAGAACTTTTTTGTACAGTTCTTCTGTGTATTCTTGCCACCTCTTCTTAATATCTTCTGCTTCTGTTAGGTCCATACCATTTCTGTCCTTTATCGAGCCCATCTTTGCATGAAATGTTCCCTTGGTATCTCTGATTTTCTTGAAGAGATCCCTAGTCTTTCCCATTCTGTTGTTTTCCTCTACTTCTATGCATTGATTGCTGACTGTGGAAAATTCTGAAAGAGATGGGAATACCAGACCACCTGATCTGCCTCTTGAGAAATTTGTATGCAGGTCAGGAAGCAACAGTTAGAACTGAACATGGAACAGCAGACTGGTTCCAAATAGGAAAAGGAGTCCGTCAAGGCTGTATATTGTCACCCTGTTTATTTAACTTATATGCAGAGTACATCATGAGAAATGCTGGACTGGAAGAAACACAAGTTGGAATCAAGATTGCTGGGAGAAATATCAATAACCTCAGATATACAGATGACACCACTCATGGCAGAAAGTGAAAAGGAACTCAAAAGCCTCTTAATGAAAGTGAAAGTGGAGAGTGAAAAGGTTGGCTTAAAGCTCAACATTCACAAAACGAAGATCATGGCATCTGGTCCCATCACTTCATGGGAAATAGATGAGGAAACAGTGGAAACAGTGTCAGACTTTATTTTTCTGGGCTCCAAAATCACTGCAGATGGTGACTGCAGCCATGAAATTAAAAGACGCTTACTCCCTGGAAGAAAAGTTATGACCAACCTAGATAGTATATTCAAAAGCAGAGACATTACTTTGCCAACAGAGGTTCACCTAGTCAGGGCTATGGTCTTTCCTGTGGGCATGTATGGATGTGAGAGCTGGACTGTGAAGAAGACTGAGCACTGAAGAATTGATGCTTTTGAACTGTGGTGTTGGAGAAGACTCTTGAGAGTCCCTTGGACTGCAAGGAGATCCAACCAGTCCATTCTGAAGGAGATCAGCCCTGGGATTTCTTTGGAAGGACTGATGCTAAAGCTGAAACTCCAGTACTTTGGCCACCTCATGCGAAGAGTTGACTCATTAGAGAAGACTCTGATGCTGGGAGGGATTGAGGGCAAGAGGAGAAGGGGACAACAGAGGAATGAGATTGCTGGATAGCATCACTGACTTGATGGATATGGTCTCAATGAACTCCGGGAGTTGGTAATGGACAGCAAGGCCTGGCGTGCTGTGATTCATGGGGTCGCAAAGAGTTGGACATGACTGAGCGACTGACTCTGATCTGATGTTGAATTATATGATCTATTTATGTATTTTAAATATTAACCCCTTAATATCATTTTCAAATAGTTTATGCCATTCAGTAGGTTGCCTTTTCATTGTATCAATGATTTCCTTTGCTGTGCAAAAGCTTTAAGTTTAATTAGGTCCCATTTGTTTATTTTTGCTTTTGTTTCTTTTGCCTTGAGAGATCCAAAAAAAATTACTGTTAGGATTGCTGTCAAATAGTCTTTTCCTATGTTCTCTTCTAGGAGTTTTATAGTTTTACCTTCAGATCTTTAATCAATTCTGAGTTTAATTTTGTATATGGAATTAGAGAATGTTCTAATTTATTGTTTTAAATCTACCACTCCAGTTTTCCCAGCATCACTTATTAAAGAGACTGTCTTTCCTTCATTGTATATTTCTTACTTCCTTTGTCATATATTAATTAATGATAAGTGCATGAGTTTATTTCTAGGCTTTTGATTCTGTTCCATTGATTTATGTGTCTGTTTTTGTGCCAGTATTATACTGTTTTGATTACTATAGCTTTGTAGTGTACTCTGAAGTCAGGGAATGTGATTCCTCAAGTTCTGTTCTCTTTCTCAAGATTGTTTTACTGTTCAGGATCTTTTGTATTTCCATACATAACTATGGGGAAAACCATAGCTTTGATTATATAGACCTTGGTTGGCAAAGTGATGTCTCTGCTTTTTAATATGCTGTCTAGGTGTCAGCTGGGGTGCTTCCCTTGTGGCTCAGCTGGTAAAGAATCCACCTGCAATGAGGAAGATCTGGGTTCAATCCCTGGGTTGGGAAGATCCCCTGGAGAAGGGAAAGGCTACCCACTCTAGTATTCTGGCCTAGAGAATTCCATGGACCTAGAGAAGTCCATGGGATCACAAAGAGTTGGATACAACTGAGCAACTTTCATTTTCTTTCAGGTGTAAACTGTAACTTCCTCTTTTTCAGTTCTGATTTTATTGCTTTGGTCACTCCCCTTTTTATCTTTATGTGTCTAGCTAAACGCTTATCAATTTCATTTCTTTTCAAAGAAACAGCTTTTAGTTTCATTCATCTTTTTTGTCTTAATTTCTAGTTTGTTTATTTCTGCTCTGATGAGTATGACTTCAAGGCTGTATATTGTCAGCCTGCTTATTTAACTTATATGCAGAGTACATCATGAGAAACACTGGGTGGATGAAGCACAAGCTGGAATCAAGATTGCTGGGAGAAATATCAATAATTTCAGATATGTAGATGACACCACCCTTTGGGCAGAAAGTGAAGAACTAAAGAGCCTCTTGATGAAAGTGAAAGAGGAGAGTGAAAAAGTTGGCTTAAAACTCAACATTCAGAAAACTAAGATCATGGCATCTGGTTCCATCACTTCATGGCAAAACAGTGGAAACAGTGACAGACTTTATTTTAGGGGCTCCAAAATCACTGCAGATGGTGACTGCGGCCATGAAATTAAAAGACTAGTACTCCTTGGAAGGAAAGTTATGACTAACCTAGACAGCATATTAAAAAGCAGAGATGTTACTTTGCCAACAAAGCTCCGTCTAGTCAAAGCTAAGGTTTTTCCCATAGTCATGTATGGATGTAAGAGTTGGACTATAAAGAAAGCTGAGCGCTGAAGAATTGATGCTTTTGAACTGTGGTGTTGCAGAAGGCTCTTGATAGTCCCTTGGACTGCAAGGAGATCAAACTAGCACATCCTGATGGAGATCAGTCCTGAATATTTATTGGAAGGACTGATGTTGAAGCTGAAACTGCAATACTTTGGCCACCTGATGTGAAGAACTGACTCGTTGGAAAAGACCTTGATGCAGGGAAAGATTGAAGGCAGGAGGAGAAGGGGATGACAGAGTATGGGATGCTTGGACGGTATCACTGACTCAATGGACATGAGTTTGAGTAAACTCTGGGAGTTGGTCGTTGACAGGTAGGCCTGGTGTGCTGCGGTTCATAGGGTCACAAAGAGTTAGACACGACTGAGCAACTGAACTGAATTGACTTCTTTTGTTCTACTATCTTCAGATTTTGTGTGTTCCTGTAATTTCTTTAGGTGTAAGGTTAGATCGCTAGTGATTTTTTCTTGTTTTCTGAGGTAAGCTTTCATTGCTGTAAACTTCCCTCTGAGAAGTGTTTTGCTGCAACCCATAGGTTTTGGATCATTCTCTTCCATCTGGTGTCTACCCACTGGTGGGTAAGGTTGGTTCAGGGCCTACAGCAGACTTCCTGGAGGGAAAGGCAGGGACCCAGAGGATTCTAAAGCTGGTGCTTTCTGACTGATGGGCAAAGCTGGGTCCTAGGACCTCTGGTGGACAGAACTGTGTCTAGAATCCTGTTGAGAGGTGGCAGTAGGCTCAGGGGGTCTTTAGGCAGCCTGTCTACTAGTTGCATGGTCTGAAACTGTGCCCATCCAGTTAGTAGCCTGGCCTGAGGGATACCAGCACTGTACTTACAGGCTATTGAGTGGGGCCAGATCTTGGTGCTAACAAGATAAAGGGAGGATTCTACTATGGTGCCTGTCAGCACCAGCATCCACACAACAGAAGGCTCTCCCAAGAATGGCTTTTTCCACTGAGTGTCCCCAGGGAGAGCTGCAACCACTCCCCACCTCTCTAGGAAACTAAGATCAGCAGGAAGGTCTGGCCCAGGTTACTATCAGGTTACAGCTTTTTCACTGGGTGCCACAGCAGGGGAGGTTTCATGTACCCTATTTCCTAAATCTTATAGGGCAAGTCTTCAGAGTTGAATGCTCTTGGAGCTCATCTTCCCAGGACAGGACCCCTGAAGTTACAGAACCTGACACAGGGCTCAGAACTCTCACTACTGTGGAAGAACTTCTGCAATATAATTACTGAAAAATGTGTGGGTCATCCATCACTCCCAGGGGTACAGACTTGACTGTATCATGACTGCACCTCTCCTAGATGGCTCATTGTGGTTCCTTCTTTATGTCTTTAGTTGTAGGTCTTTTCTGGTAGTTTCCAGTCATTTGCATTGATGGTTATTCAGAAGATGTCATTTTGCTCTGTTTGTGAAAGAAGGTGAACTTTTAAGGTCTTTCTATTCTGCCATCTTGGCAAGATCTCTTGGCTGGTATGACTTCATATTTTAAATTTGTTACGATTTGTTTTTTGCTAACATGATCCTGGATAATGTTCCATGTGCACTTGAAGAATTTCTATTCTATTGCTTATGAATATAATATTCTGTATTTTTCTCTCAATGCTTTTATTTGTCTTTTCCTTTCTATGAAGATTTGTATTTCTCAGTCCAAGTGTTGTTGAAATAAAGAAAAGAATAACTTATATAACCTTGGCTATGTTTCATGTTTCTTTTTTTTTTTTTTTTTAAGATTAAAAGTAAACTCCGGTGCTTACTTGGTCAACATGTATACTGAAATTGGAACAGCACAGAGAAGATAAACATAGTTAATGTGCAATGATGGTTCACACATTTGTGAATCATTCCATAGCTGTCAGTCTTTGTCTTGGAAGACATAGGGTAGGGGAAGCAGGATGGCAAAGGAAAATTAAAGGGTACTGGGCCTCTACCAATTATATTTTATTTATCATATTTTATTATATAAAACACTGGTCTCAATACAGTAAATTTTGGTGTGTGAGTGCAGTGATTGTGTAGTTCTGATTTTTGTATTTTAAAGTAGAGAAAGAAATCACTATAGCAGTCATTCCATTTCCAAACCTATAAATATTATCAGAAGTGCATTCCAAGATTTGTCCATAAAGATGTTCTCTTCAGCATTATTTATAATCTATAATGGGGTAAAAGTAAAAATAATATAAAAATTTAACAATATAGGAATGTCACATAAATTAGTCATGTGATTGTTTTATATACTAGCTTACAGTTCTGGTGGTCGGAGTCTAAAATGGGTCTAAATTAAAAAATCAGGATGTTGGTAGGAAGATTCTTTATTTCTTGTATTGTTTTAGCTTGTGGAGATTTCTACATATAATGGTTCTTACTTATAATGGTTCTACACAAAATGGTTCCTTACCTCACTCCAGCCTTTTGTTTCCATCCTCATTCACATCTTTCTACTGCTGACTCTGACCCTCTGACCCCCTTATAAAGATCCTTGTGATTATAACATGCCTATCAGAATAATCCAGTTAAATTTACTCATCCTCACATGATTAATCACATCTGCAAAGTCTCTTTTACCATATAAAGCAATATATTCTCAGATCTATGGACATCTTTGGGGGACCACTATTCAGCTACCATATTACATAAACAACTAAATGCATATGAATATTTAAAGTGTTTAGAGTAACACCTGAGGGAGTTTCCTGGTGGCCTGATGGTTAGGATTCTGGGCTTTTCTGGCCTGGGTTCAATCCCTTGTCAGGGAACTGAGATCTTGCAAGCTGCACAGCTTGGCCAAAAAAAAAAAAAATGCCTGACACAAAACACCATCAACTGTGACTTGTAAAATGAGTGGGTAGACAGGCATACTTCTCACTGCTTTCACAGTCTTATCTAAACCACCAACATCTATCTGATAACTTCAATAGTCTTCTCATGGGCTTCCCTGTTTCTACCCTTGCCCCCATCTATTCTCAGCATAGCAATCCGAGTGATCTGTTTAAAACAGAAATCAGATTGTATTTCTCCTCCATTTAAAACCCTACACAGTCTCTCTTCCCATTTCACTCAAAATACAGTTCAAAATCTTTGGCTTTTCTACACTATGTGCTTCCCCTAATGTAACCTAGTTAAAGAAACCTTCTGTATTTCTATTTTGCCCCACCCATGCTGGCCCCTTATTATTCCTTAAAAATACTAGTCTTGCTACCACCTCAGCACCTTTTCACTTGCACTTATCTCTGCCTGGAACAGTGTTCTCATAGATAGTCACATGTCTCATATCTCCCTTTATTCAAGTCTTTGCTCATATATCACCTCATTGAGACCTACCCTAGGCACTCCATTTAAAATCTCAAAATGATGTTCCATCATTTCTGTATTCCAGATTCTGTTACTCATCTTTGTTATTTTTATATAGCACATTACTTTTTAGTATCACAAATACTTTATTAATTGTGCTTATATTTTCTCACCCCCTACTGAAATATAGACTACAAAGGACAGGAATGTTACATGTTTTGCTAAATTACGTATTTTCACTCCTTGAATAGTGCCTGGCAAACAGAAATCACTCAATAGCTACTGAACAAGTGGCTGATAAAATCCTATGTGCCCGGTTATATCCTAGGTACTAAGATCACATCAGTAAATCTGAGTTTCTCCTTTATTGGTGCTTGCTTTCAAGTCCTCCAGTCTATCAAAGTCTACTCCACCCAAGTCCCCATGTTGATGAAATAGAAATCACTACAATGAGAAGTAGTAAGACTGGAATTATTAATTAGCCTTGTTTCTTTACACATCATCCCCACCCTTACCACTCCTATACTTCTGTCCCAATTACTGGGACTGATGTTTTGGAGATTAATTCAAATAAATGTAGCTGTTAATTGTGCATGCTGCAAAACAAAAAGTGGAATTTGTTTTAAGGGTCATAGAATAAGCCAGTGGGAAATTAAAATATCTAAACATTATACCATTTTATAAATATACAGAGAACATATTCTCATTGAATTGATTCAAAACTAATTAGCCTTTTTCAAAAATTATTTTCTTGTTGACTGTAATTTTTAAACTGCATTGAGGGTAAATCTTTGTCTTAAATGCATCTTTCAGTATGTTATACGGAATCCTGACCCAGTTACCAGATGACTTCTGGCTGAGATTTTTCCATTTATTTGCAGGACAGCACATTACTACCTTCAGAAATTAAGCAAAGCAGGAAATCAGTTATTCATAAGCAAATGTTTTAATCTGGCTAATTTGTACTTTGCTGTTTCCTTTCTATATATAAAATACTCTTAAAGTTTAGAACAAACAGGCTGATGCTCCATCATCCCAAACTATTTTTTTATGAGAATGCAGAGCCAGAACATGCCAAATAATTGATATGCAACTTTCTGACCTCGATTGTCAGGCTTCCAACAGATGAGATTAACTAGATAATTTAATGTACCATCCTACTCTATTTTACTTTTCTATATTATAATGAATTTTTAATTGTAATTTACAAGTGTAAATATCTTAAAGCAGTATATTTTAAAAGATTAATTTTAAAGTAAAATATTTTGAAACTCAACTACTTGGGCACCATAGCCAATCATATCCTTTTGGTATTTTAAAACATTCACCAAGACTTTCTTTCACATTTTATGAGAAAATAGATTAAAGTTCAATTTCTCCTCAAATACTTTTCAACCACTTGAAAACAATGTAGTATTCCAAAAGGCATCCATTATTTTATGATTTTTTCTCTGTGACTATTAATCTTTTTTTTTTCATTATTTGGAGGACCCTCTAAAAATAAAATTTGGGAATACATTTTTATTTTTGAAGTGTCAGTACACTCTGGCTCATTTGGTCATCAACTATAATTTTAGTATTTTCAGATACAGATAATTTGTTATACAGATATTTGTTATAACTCAATTACACCAATATTATTAAGGTGCAATTAACTACTCATTGGATTAATTTGTATGTTTTTACATAGCAATATTTTATAAGTTTACATGAAAAATGGATCTTGCTTCAAGACAAAAATGTTAAAATGCACATAACTTTATTTACTAATACCACTAAATAGATGATAGTGATTGTGTTGTAACTTTTAGTTATATACTCTAGAGCAACTGCTCAGTACCTCTGAGTATCACTTCATCTTTTATATGGCGATAACAATTCCAGCTCAACCTTACAGAAAGGTTGTAAAGATGACATAATCTGGAGGCATGTTGTAAACTCTAAAGCAGCTAGAGACACAATATTAGATTTATTAAGTGCTTATATAAGTCGCCTCAGCTTAACTAAAATGTTCTCTCCTCTACTTTTTCTCCCATATGGTATTTCTCCTTAGAAAATACTAGGCTGTGTGACCCAAGTATTGCATAGTTCCCCTTACATGAGTTATCTGTAATAGTCAAACTCAAAACAAAGATGAGAAGGGTGGTTACCCAGATCTAGGCCAAGGGAGAAATGGGCAGTTATTAATCAACAGGAGTGAAGTTTCAGTTAAGATTTATAAGCTCTAGAGATATGCTGTAAAACATTGTTCCTATGGTCAACAATAACACCCTGTACACAAAATTTGTTAAGACAATAGAATTCATAGTGAGTGTTCCTAACCCTCACATTTTTTTTTTTTTTTTACAGAAACTTACTTGATTGCATCATTGTATAATTCCACTGATATGAAATGTCCACAATAGGTACATCTATAGACAAGGGCTTCCCTTATAGCTCAGTTGGTAAAGAATCTGCCTGCAATGTGGGAGACCTGGGTTTGATCCCTGGGTTGGGAAGATCCCCTGGAGAAGGGGAAAGGCTACCCACTCCAGTATTCTGGCCTGGAGGATTCCATGGACTATATAGTCCATGGGGTTGCAAAGAGTAAGACATGGCTGAGAGACTTTCACTTTTGCTTCATAGACATGGAGATGATTGGAGGTGACCAGGGGCTGCAGATGGGAAAATGGGGAGTTAAGTGGTTGGTACAGAGTTTCTGTTTCGGGTGATAAAAATGTTATGGAAGCAATGATTCCACAACACAGTGAATGTAATTAATACCACTGAACTGTACATTTAACATGGAAATTGTTTTCTTCTTCTAGATCAACACATAGACCTTAAAAAATCATGAATATGCATGCCCTCAACAAAAGTATCAGTACTAATTTTGAGCTGGCCTTCTTTTAAGGACAGCCTAAATTGTTTTCCTATTTGGGGAATACAGATGTTTTAAGGTAGAATGCATTCACAAATCCTTTTACTTCCAGTGTTAAGACCTTCTTAGATTCCTGTTAACTCTGTACTTAATTTCTGAAGAGAGAGATCAATGTGCCCACCTATTTCTTGCCTCACCCTCACCTTTACTATGATTTTTACAATGAGGAAAAACACCACGCTAACCCTAACTATGAAACTCTTGTTCACCACATAAGAAAATATGTTTAGATCATCTTTTCACCATAACCCTCCTGAGATCTACAGTTCCACCTGGTTCTTCTATTGGCATCTCAACATCAGTACACCTCACACTGTACTTATCTCTCTTTCCTCATCCCTAAGCTGCTCCTTCTGCTTTGCTATTTCTGTTAACACCAGTACCATTTTCTGAGGCCCTAGCTTGAGAAGTTTTTGTATTTCTGACCTCATATTTTATTTTTTGTTTCCATTGTATCATTCTATGGTTCTCCACTTCAAAAACTTCACATTTCAGACACTGACAATCTTGTGCCTGGATTTTTTTATAATTACTAGTAAACTACACTTCTATGTTACCTCTTATCCACTCAGTTGCTAGAATAATTTTTGAAGACATTATGTTCATTTCTCTTCTTAGAAGTCTTCACTAGCATTCAGCCTCCTTAGAACATCATTCAAAGCGAACCTTATTGTCCAACTTTGTTCTTTGAGTAGCCTTGAAACTTGATGACTTATTCTATGTGCTAAAACCTCTTTTTTTCTGACTCCATTTACTCATGTCATTAAGCTTACCCAAAATGTACAGCCAACTCCATATTCTATCTTCATTTCTTATCCTATCCATTACTAAAGACTTAACCAATTACCTTTATGAGAGACACCCTAGCAGGCAATGTGAACTTTCTTTATATTCACACTACTTTTCAAAAAGACTAACAGTTTGTATGCCCATAATTTGCTTTTACAGAGTTCATATTTCATCCGTTTAGCAATGTTGGTACTATGCTCAGCATATTCATAAATTGTCCTTTTATCTTACAGTGTAGAATCAACACATTGACAACAAATGAAAAGAATCATGAGGGAGAATAAAAGAGTGGAAAGAAGAGTTTTGAGATTCTTGGAAAAGCAGTTACTATATAGGATAGTGGAGGAAAAACAATGATTTGGGGAGGAGGAAAGTAAATATATTAAAGCAATAAATGTATTAAATAAACAAAATGATTCATGTTCTTCTCTTGGCTATTGATTTTTGATAGTTTTAATGGCATCTCTGTGTGCTCCTTACAGTATTTAAAGGCCTACACAGTTAGATAAGTGAAAAGAAACAGACATGTAACATTGCTTCATTTTAAGATATAAATTCTTTGAAATTTTCTCTTTCTTGGGAATTTTCTTGTTTCAATAAGTAAGGATATGAGGGTAGTCATGATTCAGGACCATTCTGGTTTCTCTGTTATAAGAAAATCTATATATTGATTTTTTTTTTAAAGAGATCTTTAAAATGTCTTCCCTTTTTATATTTTCTTTTTTTAAAAAATTTATTGGAGTGTAGTTGATTAACAATATTGTGTTAGTTTCAGGTATGCAGTAAAGTGAGTTAGTTATACAAATATGTATATCTACTTTTTTTTTTTAAGATTCTTTCCCAATATAGGCCATTACAGAGTACTGAGTAGAGTTCCCTCTGCCATACAATAGGTTCTTATTAGTTACCTATCTGATATATAGTTGTGTGTATGTCAGTCCCAACCTCCCAGTTTATCACCCACATCCCCTGGTAACCAATAGTTTATTTTTTACATCTATGACTCTACTTCATATTTTGGAAGTAAGTTCATTTGTTGTTGTTGCTGTTCAGTCTCTCAACTGTGTCTTGACCCCTTGCGACCACATGGACTACAGCACACCAGGCTTCCCTGTCATTCACCATCTCCTGGAATTTGCTCAAAATCATGTCCATTGAGTATCCAAAGGTGCCATCCAGCCATCTCATCCTCTGTCATCCCCTTCTCCTCCTGCCCTCAATCTTTCCTAGCATCAGGGTCTTTCCAGTGAGCTGGCTCTTCACATCAGGTGGTGAAAGTAGTAGAGCTTCAGCTTTAGCATCAATCCTTCCAATCAGTATTCAGGACTCATTTCCTTTAGGACTGACTGGTTTGATTTCCTTGCAGTCCAAGGGACTCTCAGGCATCCTCTCCAATGTGACAGTTCAAAAGCACCAATTCTTCAGTTCTCAGCCTTCTTTATGATCCAACTCTCACATCCATACATGATTACTGGAAAAACCATAGTTTTGACTATATAGACCTTTGTTGGCATACTGAGTGCAGCACTTTAACAGCATCATCTATGAGGATTTGAACCAGCTCAGGTGGAATTCCATCACCTCCACTAGCTTGGTTTGTAGTGATGCTTCCTAAGGCCCACTTAACTTTGCACTCCAAGATGTCTAGTTCTTGGTGAGTGATAACACCATTGTGGTTATCTGGGTCATTAAGATCTTTCTTGGACAGTTCTGTGTATTCTTGCCACCTCTTCTTAATATCTTCTGCAAATCCATACCATTTCTTTCCTTAATTGTCCCAATCTTTTCATGAAATGTTCCCTAATTTTCTTGAAGAGATCTTTCCCATCCTATTGTTTTCTTCAATTTTTTTGCACTGTTCACCCAAGAAGGTTTTCTTATCTCTCCTTTTTATTCTTTGGAATTCTGCATTCAGATTGATATATTTTTCCTTTTATTCTTTGCCTTTTGCTTCTCTTCTTTTCTCAGCTATTTGTAAGGCCTCCTCAGACAACTATTTTGCCTTTTTTGTATTTTTTCTTCTTGAGGATGGTTTTGATCACTGCCTCCTGAATAATGTTATGGACCTCTGTCCATAGTTCTTCAGGCACTCTATTAGATGTGATCTCTTGAATCTATTTGTCACTCCTACTGTATAATCATAATGGATTTGATTTAGCTCATACATGAATGGCCTAGTGGTTTTTCCTGCTTTCTTCAAGTTAGAATTTTGCAATAAGTTACAGTCAGTTCCCAGTCTTGTTTTTCCTGACTGTGTAGAGATTCTCCATCTTCAGCTGCAAAGAATATAATCATTCTGATTTCAGTATTGACCATACTGTAATGTCCATGTGTAGAGTCATCTCTTGTGTTGTCGGAAGAAGGTGTTTGCTATGATGAGCACATTCTCTTGGCAAAACTGTTAGCCTTTGCTCTGCTTCATTTTGTATTCCAAGACCAAACTTGCTTGTTACTCCAGGTATCTATTAACTTCCTACTTTTGCATTCCAGTCCCCTATGATGAAAAGGACATCTTTTTTTTGGTGTTAGTTCTAAAAGATCTTTTAGATCTTCATGGAACTGTTCAACTTCAGTTTCTTCAGCATAAGTGGTTGTGACACAGACTTGGATTACTGTGATTTTGAAAGTTCTGTCTTGGAAACGAAACAAGATCATTCCATTGTTTTTACACCCAAATACTGCATTTCGAACTCTTCCATTGACTGTGAGGGCTACTCTATTTCCTCTAAGGGATTCCTGCCCAAAGTAACAGATATAATGGTTATCTGAACTAAATTTGTCTATTCCTGTCCATTTTAGTTCAATGAATCCTAAAATGTCGATGCCATCTCCTGTTTGACCACTTCCAATTTACCTCGATTCATGGACCTGACATTCTATGTTCCTATGCAATAGTGTTCTTTACGTCACCACCAGATACATCCACAGCTGGGCATTGTTTCCACTATGGATCAGCCTCTTCATCTCTTCTGGAGCGATTTCTCCTCTCTTCTCCTGTAGCATTTTGGACACTTACTGAACTCTGGGGGTTTCATCTTTCAGTTTCATATCTTTTTGCCTTTTCACACTGTTCACGGGGTTCTCAAGGCAAGAATGCTGAAGTGGTTTGCCATTCCCTTCTCCAGTGGACCACGTTTTGTCAAATCTCTCCATCATATCCAGTCCGTCATGAGTGGCCCTACGGGGCATGGCTCATAGCCTCATTAAGTTACACAAAGCTGTGATCCATGTGATTATTTTCGTTATTTTTCATAGATTGTGGTTTTCATTTTGTCTGCCCATTGATGGATGAGGATAAGAGGCGTGTGCAAGCTTCCTGATAGGAGGGCTGGCTGTGGGTCTTGTTCTGGTGGGCAAGGCCATGCTCAGTAAATCTTTAATCCAGTTTTCTGCTGATGGGTGGCAGGAGTAATGGTGGGTAGGGGGATTGGTGACTTCCTCGAAAAGGACTTACACCAGCACATTTTGCCTCCCAGGACTGCTGCTGTCAGTGCCCCTGATCCCGTGGCAGGCCACTGTCAACCCATCCCTCTGCTGGAGGCTCCCAAAACACTCATAGACAAGTCTGGCTCAGTGTCTTTTGGGGTCACTGCTCCTTTCTCCTGGGTCCTGGAGCACATAAGGAAAGTCTTTTCCTTCCAAGAGGTTGTTTCCCTAGTCCTGTTCAACTTCTGGAATCAAATCCTGCTGACCTTCAAAGTCACATTCCCTGACGATTCTCAGTTCCTTTGCTGGATCCTTGGGTTGGGAAGTCTGTTGTGGGGCCTAGAACTTTCACAACAGTGAAAGAACTTCTTTGGTACAACTGTTATCCAGTTTGTGGATAGCCCACCTGGAAGCTCGATAGTAAGGCTTATGGAAATCTCCTCCAAGAGGACTTATGCCACATGCCATGCCTCCCAAAACTGCTGTGGCCAGAGTCGCTGTCCCCGGGCAGGCCACACTGACCCATGCCTTTGAAGGAGACCCTCAAACACTCACATGCAGCTCTGGCTGTCTCTTCTGGGGGTCACTGCTCCTTTCACTGGATCCTGATGCACACAAGATTTTGTTTATGCCCTCCAAGTGTCGCTGGCGGGTATGAGGTTTGATTTTAAATGTGATTGTGCACCTTCTACCGCCTTCTTAAGGCTTTTCCTTTGCCCTTGGATGTGTGGTATCATTTTCTGGTGGGTTCCAACATTTTCCTGTTGATGGTTGTTCAGCTGCTAGTTGCGACTTCGGTGCTCTTGCAAAAGATGAGTGTACTTGTTCATTTGTACCCTTTTTAGACTTCATATGTAAACCATATCATGTGATATTGGTCTTTCTCTTAGTTTACTCAGTAAGACAATTTCTAGGTCCATCCGTTTTGTTACAAATGGCATTTTTTAATGGTTATACTCCATATTTAATGTTTATATGTACCACATCTTCTTTATCCCTTCCTCTGTTGATGGACATTTAGGTTGCTTCCATGTCCTAGTTACTCAAAATAGTGAGGCAATGAATATTGGGATGCCTGAATCTTCTTGCAGTATGGTTTTCTCTGGGTATATGCCCAAGAATGGGTTTGCTGGGTCATGTGGTAGTTCTATTTTTGTTTCTTTAAGGAGCCTTTAGATAGTAGTCTGCTTAGTGGCTGTACCAATTTATATTCCCACCAAAAGTGTAGGAGGGTTCCCTTTTCTCCACATCCTCTCAAGCACTTATTTTTTGTAGATTTATTTTCTTATTCATTGTCTTAATAATTTTAGTATTTGTCACCCATACCTAACACTCCACTATTGAAAATTTAGGAATTAACACTTCTTTAAGGATCAGATAAAAATCTGGGAAGAAAGCCAGTTTTGTTTTTCACTTTAAAAAAAATAAGGGACTTTTAAAAATTGAAATGTATTTGATTTACAATATTGTGTTAGTTTCAGGTGTACAGCAAAGTGATTTAGTTATATATATTGTTTCAGGGAGTTTTCCATTATAGGTTATTATAAGATATTAAATATTCCTTGTTATACATTAAGTCGATGTTGTTTATCTATTTTACATACAGTAGTGTGTATCTGTTAATCCCATACTGCTAATTTATCCCTCCCACCTTCCCTTTTTCCTTTGGTTACCCTAATTTTGTTTTCTATGTCTGTCTCTATGTTTATTTTGTAAATAGATAAATTCATATTGTTCTTTTAAATTCCACATAGAAGTGATAACAACATATTTATCTTAGTATTTTATAGGTCCATCCATATTGCTACAAAAGGCATTATTTCATTGTTTTTTATGGCTAAGTAGTATTCCATTGTGTATACATACCACATCTTTATTCACACATCTGGTGATGGACATTTAGGCTGTTTCCATGTCTTGAGTACTGTAAACAGTGCTGCTGAGGGGTGTATGTACATTTTCAAATTGGAGTTTTCATCTTTTCTGGATATATAGACAGGAGTGAGATTGCTATCTCATATGGTAATTTAATTTTTAAATTTTTAAAGAATCTCTACACTGTTTTCTATAGTGGTTGCACCAAGTTACATTCTGACCAACAGTGAAGGAGGGCTCCCTTTTTCCTACAACCCGTCCATTATTTATTATCTGTAGACTTTATGATGATAGTCATCCTGACCAGTGTGACATACCTCATTATGATTTTTTCACTTATCTAATAATTAATAATGTTGAGCATATTTTCATGTGCCTGTTAGCCATCCATGTGTCTTCTTTACAGATATCTCTATTTAGATCTTCTGCCCATTGTTTGATTGGGTTGTCTGTTTTATTTTTCTTTTACATGGAGTTGTATTAGTTGTTTGTATATTTTGGAAATGAATCCCTTGTTGGCTATTGAAATATTGAATATATTCATATTCACTATATTGAATATATTGAAAA
Organism: Tragelaphus eurycerus; assembly: GCA_935064755.1. Lineage (NCBI taxonomy): Eukaryota > Metazoa > Chordata > Mammalia > Artiodactyla > Bovidae > Tragelaphus > Tragelaphus eurycerus. The sequence continues at coordinate 655,220 of CAKXYN010000259.1, read as the reverse complement.
GAAGATATTTTCAGTTTAACCAGAGGTTGTCTTTTTGATTTGTTGATGGCTTCCTTTGCTGTGCAAAAGCTTTTAAGTTTGATTAGATCTCATTTGTTTGTTTTTGCTTTTATTTCCTTTGCCTTGGGAGATCTAAGAAAAATTGCTACAATTTATGTCAGAATGTACTTCCTATGTTCTAAAAGTTTCATGGTGTTGTCTTATTTTTAGGTTTATAGGCCATTTGACATTTAGTTCTGTATGTGGTGTGAGGGGGTGTTCTAATTTCATTGATTTTCATGACACTGCCCAGCTTCCTCATAAACCCTTGAGGACATTGTCTTTCCTTCACTGTGTACTTTTGTCTCCTTTGTTTATGATTAATCCATACTTGTCTAGGTTTATTTCTGAGCTCTCTATTGTGTTCCATTGATCTATATATCTGTTTCTTGCCAATATGATGCTGTTTTGATCACTGAAGCTTTACAGTATTGTGTGGACTTTGGGAGGGTAATGCTTCTAGGTTTGTTCTTTTTCTTCAGGATTGTTATGGCAATTCTGGGTCTTCTGTAATACCATATAAAAGTTTTACAATTGTTTTTTGTAGTTCTGTGAAAAATGTCACTAGTAATTTGACAGGAATCATAATAAATTGAAAGACTTCTTTGGGAAGTATAACCATTATATTAATACTTTATACCCACAAGCATAAAGTATCTTTCCATTCCTTTGAATCATCTTCAATTGCCTTGATCATGGTTTTAACTTCTTACTACATAGGTCTTTTCATCTCCTACATAGAGTTATTCCTGGGCACTTTATTTTTTTCTTTTACTTTCTAATATTTCATTGTTAGTACAAAGAAAAGAAACAGATTTCTGTATATTATTCTGTATATACTGCACAGAGTCGGACACGACTGAAGCGACTTCGCAGTAGCATACTGAAAGCTATCAAATGCTTTCTCTGAATATATTCAGATGACCATTAAGTTTTTGTCTTCTTGTTAATGCGGTGTATCATATCAACTGATTTGTATGTTAAATCATCCTTACAACCTTGTAATGAATCCAACGTCATCATGATGTGCAATTCTTTTTATGTATTCTTGGTGTAAGTTGCTAAAACTTCGAGGAGTTTTGCATCTATATTCATCAATTTATTGGTCTTTTTATTTTTGGTAGTGTCTTTTTTTATGGTCCTCTAAATATCAATTAAGTCCAAATATACTACTGTGTCCTTTAGGATTTCTGTTGCCTTTCTGATATTCTGACTGGATGATTTGTCCACTGGTGTTCAGTTCAGTCGCTCAGTCATGTCCGACTCTTTGCAACCCCATGAATCGCAGCACACCAGGCCTCCCTGTACATCACCAACTCCCGGAGTTCATCCAGACTCATGTCCATTGAGTCAGTGATGCCATCCAACCATCTCATCCTCTGCCATCCCCTTCTGCCCTCAATCTTTCCCACCATCAGGGTCTTTTCAAATGAGTCAACTCTTCGTGTGAGGTGGCCAAAGTACTGGAGTTTCAGCTTCAGCATCATTCCTTCCAAAGAAATCCCAGGGCTGATCTCCTTTAGAATGGACTGGTTGGATCTCCTTGCAGTCCAAGGCACTCTCGAGTCTTCTCCAACACCACAGTTCAAAAGCATCAATTCTTTGGTGCTCAGCCTTCTTCACAGTCCAACTCTCACATCCATACATGACCACAGGAAAAACCATAGCCTTGACTAGACTGACCTTTGTTGGCAAAGTAATGTCTCTGCTTTTCAATATGCTCTCTAGGTTGCTGGTAACTTTCCTTCCAAGGAGTAAGCGTCTTTTAATTTCATGGCTGCAGTTACCATCTGCAGTGATTTTGGAGCCCAAAAAAATAAAGTCTGACACTGTTTCCACTGTTTCCCCATCTATTTCCCATGAAGTGATGGTTTCCTACTATTACTGTATTCCTGTCAATCTCTCATTTTTATCAGCACTTGTTTAATATATTTAGGTGCTCTTATATTGGGTGCATATATATTAACAAGTATAATGCCCTCTTGTATTGATCCTTTTACAATTATATAGTATCCTTCTTTGCCTTTCTTTATGGATTTTGTTATAAAATCTACTTTATCCTGTATCAGAAAGCTGCATCAGTTTTCTCATCATCTCTGTTTGAATGAAATACCTTTTCTATCCTGTCTTTGTCAAAAAGTGAGTCTCATATGCAGCATACTGTAGTTTCTTTTATTATCCACTCTGCTGCTTTATATCTTTTGATCACAGCATTTAGTCTACTGACACTTATAAAGTAATGCTAAGTATGTAGTTATTGTCATTTTAAATCTTTTTTTTTTTTTTTCCAGTTAGCTTCAGCTTTCTTTGGCAGGCTTCAGTGATGGCTCAGATGGTAAAGAGTCTGCCTGCAATGCAGGAGACCCAGGTTCAATCCCTAGGTCAGGAAGATCCTCTGGAGAAGGAAATGGCAACCCACTCCAGTATTCTTGCCTGGAAAATCCCATGGACAGAGGAGACTGGTGGACTATAGTCCATGGAGTCACAAAAGAGTCAGACACAACTGAGCTACTAACACTTTCACTTTCATATAATTATTGTCATTTTAAACCTTTTTCAGTTGGATTCTGTACTTCCTGTGTTTATTGTTTTGTCCACATTGCTACAAATGACATTATTTCATTTTTATTTATTTTAAAAATTTTCATTGTAGTTGCTTTACAATGTTGTTAGTTTCTGCTGAATAGCAAAATGCATCAGCTATACTTTTACATATATCCCTTGTCACCACCAGGCATTGAGTAGTTTCCTACACAGTAGGTTCTCATCAGTTATCTATTTCATACATAGAATGTGTGGATCCCAATTTTCCAATTGATCCCACTACCCCTTTCCCCACCTTGGTGTCCATATATCTGTCTGTGTCTCTATTTTTGTTTTTCAATAGATTCATTTGTAGTATTTTTCTAGATTTCAAATATATAATATTTTATATTATTTTTTTTTTTTTTTTCCTCATACCCATCACTCCCATTCTGATTACAGCCACTACTACTAGCAACATCTCTGCTTCTTTTACTATTTTTTTTATTTATACTTATAAAATATATATATATATGTTTTGTTTTTTTTTTTTTTTTTTTTTTTTTATAAATTTTAAAAATTTTTATTTTTTAAATTTGAAAATAATAATAAAAAAATTATAAAAAAAAAAAAAAAGAAAAAGTGGAAAGAGTGGATGAAGTTATTTGTGGGGGGCCCAAAAACATCGCAGATGGTGAATGCAGCCATGAAATTAAAAGACACTTACTCCTTGGAAGGAAAGTTATGACCAACTTAGCATATTAAAAAGCATATTAAATGCATATTAAAAATCAGAGACATTACTTTGTTCACAAAGGTTCATCTAGCCAGGGCTGTGGTTTTTCCAGTAGTCATCTATGGATGTGAGAGTTGGACTATAAAGAAAGCTGAGCACTGAAAAATTGATGCTTTTGAACTGTGGTGTTGGAGAAGACTCTTGAGAATCCCTTGGACTGCAAGGACTGCAACCAGTCCATCCCAAAGGAGATCAGTCCTGGGTGTTCATTGGAAGGACTGATGCTGAAGCTGAAACTCCAATACTTTGGCCACCTGATGCGAAGAGCTGACTCATTTGAAAAGACCCTGATCGTGGGAAAGATTGAGGGCAGAAGGGGATGGCAGAGGATGAGATGGTTGGATGACATCACTAACTCAATGGACATGAGTTTGGGTAAACTCTGGAAGTTGGTGATGAACAGGGAGGCCTGGCGTGCTGTGGTTCATGGGGTCACAAAGTCAGACACAACTGAGCGAATGAACTGAATTTGATAGGGTTTGCCCTGAATCTATAGATTGCTTTGGATAGTAATTTTCACAATATTGATTCTTCCAATCCAAGAACATGGTATATCTTTCCATTTGTTTGTGTGTCTTTGATATCTCTTATCAGTATCTTACAGTTTTCTGCATACCAATCTTTTGCCTCCTTAGGTAGATTTATTCCTAGGTATTTTATTTTTGTTGTTGTTGTCATTGCAATGATAAAGGGGATTGCTAATTTCTCTGATTGTTCATTGTTAGTGTATAGGAATGAAAGAGATTTCTGCATATTTTAGTATTGTGCAACTTTGCCAGAATCAGTGATTAGCACTAGTAGTTTTCTGTTAGCATCTTTAGGATTTTCTATGTAAAGTATCATGCCATCTGCAAACAGTGACAGTTTTATTTCTCTTCCAGTTTGGATTCCCTTTATTTTTCTTCTCTGTCATAACTAGGACTTTCAAAACTGTTGAATAATAGTGTCAACAGTGGTCATCATCTTATTCCTTATCTCAGAGGAAACATTTCAGTTTTTCACCACACAGAATGTTTGCTGTGGGTATGTCATATGTGGCTTTATTGTGTTGAATTAGGTTATCTGTATATCCATTTTCTGGACTTTTTATCATAAAATGAGTGTTGAATTTTTTCAAAAGCTTTTTTGCATCTATAGAGATGATCATATGGTTTTAATTCTTCAATTTGTTAATATGCTATATCACACTGATTTGCATATACTATTATCACTGGGATAAATCTCACTATCACAGTGAATGATACTATTAATGGGCTGTTGAATTCTGTTTACTAATATTTTTTAAACAATTATTAAGTCTATGTTCTTCATAGACTTTGGTCTATATAGACCATAGATATTGGTCTATATTTTCTTTTTTGTGCATATGATTTATTTGTCTGGTTTTGTTGTCACAGTGATGATGGCCTTGTAGAATGAGCTTGAGAATGTTTCTTCCTCTTCAATTTTTTGGAAGAGTTTGATGTGGATATGGAATAGCTCTTCTCTAAATATTTGATGTAGTTTCCCTCTGAAGCCATCTGGTCTTAGACTTTAGTATGTTGGAAGATTTTTAAATACAGTTTCAATTTCATTGCTTGTGATTGGTCTGTTCAGTTCAGTTCAGTTCAGTCATTCAGTCGTGTCTGACTCTTTGTGACCCCATGAACCACAACACGCCAGGCCTCCCTGTCCATCACCAACTCCCGGAGTCCACTGAAACCCATGTCCATTGAGTCACTGATGCCATCCAACCATCTTATCCTTTGTCGTCCCCTTCTACACCTGCCCTCAATCTTTCCCAGCATCAGGGTCTTTTCAAATGAGTCAGCTCTTCGCAATAAGGTGGCCAAAGTACTGGAGTTTCAGCTTCAACATCAGTCCTTCCAATGAACACCTAGGACTGAGCTCCTTTAGGATGGACTGGTTGGATCTCCCTGCAGTCCAAGGGACTCTTAAGAGTCTTCTCTAACACCACAGTTCAAAAGCATCAATTTTTCAGTGCTCAGCTTTTTTTATAGTCCAACTCTCACATCAGTACATGCCCACAGGAAAAACCATAGACTTGACTAGATGGACCTTTGTTGGCAAAGTAATGTCTCTGCTTTTTAATATGCTGTCTAGGTTGGTCATAACTTTCCTTCCAAGGAGTAAGCGTCTTTGAATTTCATGGCTGCAAGCACCATCTGCGTGATTTGGGAGCCAAGAAAAATAAAGTCTGACACTGCTGCCCCATCTATTTGCCAAATCACTGCAGATGGTGACTGCAGCCATGAAATTAAAAGACGCTTACTCCTTGGAAGAAAAGTTATGACCAATCTAGATAGCATTTTCAAAAGCAGAGACATTACTTTACCAACAAAGGTTCGCCTAGTCAAGGCTATGGTCTTCCCTGTGGTCATGTACGGATGTGAGAGCTGGACTGTGAAGAAGGCTGAGCGCCGAAGAATTGATGCTTTTGAACTGTGGTGTTGGAGAAGACTCTTGAGAGTCCCTTGGACTGCAAAAAGATCCAACCAGTCCATTGTGAAGGAGATCAGCCCTGGGATTTCTTTGGAAGGAATGATGCTGAAGCTGAAGCTCCAGTATTTTGGCCACCTCATGCGAAGAGTTGACTCATTGGAGAAGACTCTGATGCTGGGAGGGATTGAGGGCAGGAGGAGAAGGGGACAACAGAGGATGAGATGGCTGGATGGCATCACTGACTTGATGGATGTGAGTCTGAGTGACCTCCGGGAGCTGGTGATGGACAGGGGAGGCCTGGCGTGCTGCGGTTCATGGGGTCGCAAAGAGTCGGATATGACTGAGCGACTGATCTGATCTGATCTGATCTGATGGGACTGGATGCCATGATCTTAGTGTTCTGAATGTTGAGCTTTAAGCCAACTTTTTCACTCTCCTCTTTCACTTTCATCAAGAGGCTTTTTAGTTCCTCTTCACTTTCTGCCATAAGGGTGGTGTCATCTGCATACCAGAGGTTATTGATATTTCTCCCAGCAATCTTGATTCCAGCTTGTGCTTCCTCCAGCCCAGCGTTTCTCATGATGTACTCTGCATATAAGTTAAATAAGCAGGGTGACAATATATGCCTTGATGTACTCCTTTTGCTATTTGGAACCAGTCTGTTGTTCCATGTCCAGTTCTAACTGTTGCTTCCTGGTCTGCATACAGGTTTATCAAGGGGCAGGTCAGGTGGTCTGGTATTCCCATCTCTTTTCAGAATTTTCCACAGTTGATTGTGATCCACACAGTCAAATGCTTTGGCATAGTCAATAAAGCAGAAATAGATGTTTTTCTGGAACTCTCTTGCTTTTTCAATGATCCAGCAGATGTTGGCAAGTTGATCTCTGGCTCCTCTGCCTTTTCCAAAACCAGCTTGAACATCTGGAAGTTCACGGTTCACGTATTGCTGAAGCCTGGATTGGAGAATTTTAAGCATTACTTACTAGCAGTTAGATGAGTGCAACTGTGTGGTAGCTTAACCATTCTTTGGCATTGTCTTCTTTGGGACTGGAATGAAAACTGACTTTTTCCAGTCCTGTGGCCACTGCTGAGTTTTCCAAATTTGCTGGCACATTTAGTGCAGCACTTTCATAGCATCATCTTTCAGGATGTGAAATAGCTCACCCGGAATTCCATCATCTCCACTAGCTTTGTTCGTAGTGATGTTTACTAAGGCCCACTTGACTTCACATTCCAGGATGTCTGCCTCTAGTGAGTGATCGCACCATCGTGATTATCTGGGTCGTGAAGAACTTTTTTGTACAGTTCTTCTGTGTATTCTTGCCACCTCTTCTTAATATCTTCTGCTTCTGTTAGGTCCATACCATTTCTGTCCTTTACCAAGCCCATCTTTGCATGAAATGTTCCCTTGGTATCTCTAATTTTCTTGAAGAAATCTCTAGTCTTTCCCATTCTGTTGTTTTCCTCTATTTGCATTGATTGCTGAGGAAGGCTTTTTTATTTCTTCTTGCTATTCTTTGGAACTCTGCATTCAGATGCTTATATCTTTCCTTTTCTCCTTTGCTTTTCACTTCTCTTCTTTTCATGGCTATTTGTAAGGCCTCCCCAGACAATATTTTGCTTTCTTGCTTTTTTTTTTTCCCTTAGGAATGGTCTTGATTCCTGTCTCCTGTACAATGTCACAAACTTCCATCCATAGTTCATCAGGCACTGTATCTATCAGATATAGTCCCTTAAATCTATTTCTCACTTCCACTGTATAGTCATAAGGGATTTGATTTAGGTCATACCTGAATGGTTTAGTGTTTTTCTTCCATTTAAGCCTGAATTTGGCAATAAGGAGTTCATGATCGGAGCCACAGTCAGTTCCTGGTCTTGTTTTTGCTGACTGTATAGAGCTTCTCCATCTTCAAAGAATATAATCAATCTGATTTTGGTGTCGACCATCTGGTGATGTCCATGTGTAGAGTGTTCTCTTGTGTTGTTGGAAGCGGGTGTTTGCTATGACCAGTGTATTCTCTCGGCAGAACTCTATTAGCCTTTGCCCTGCTCACTTTCACACTTTGGAGAAGGAAATGGCAACCCATTCCAGTGCTCTTCCCTGGAGAATACCAGGGATGGGGGAGCCTGGTGGGCTGCCATTTATGGGGTCGCACAGAGTCAGACACAACTGAAGTGACTTAGCAGCAGCAGCAGCAACAGCCTGTATTCCAAGGCCAAATTTGCCTGTTACTCCATGTGTTTTTTGACTTCCTACTTTTGCATTCCAGTCCCCTATAATGAAAAGGACATCTTTTTTGGGTGGGAGTTCTAGGTGGTCTTGTAGGTCTTCATAGAACTGTTCAACTTCTGCTTCTCCAGCATTACTGGTCGGAGCATGGACTTGGATTACCGTGATACTGAATGGTTTCCCTTGGAAACGAACAGAGATCACTCTGTCGTTTTTGAGATTGCATCCAAGTACTGCATTTCGAACTCTTTTGTTGACTATAATGGCTATTCCATTTCTTCTAAGGGATTCCTGCTCACAGTAGTAGATACAATGGTCATCTGTGTTAAATTCACCCATTCCAGTCCATCTTAGTTCACTGATTGCTAGAATGTCAATGTTCCCTTTTGCTATTTCCTGTTTGAACACTTCCAATTTGCCTTGATTCATGGACCTAACATTCCAGGTTCCCTTGCAATACTGTTCTTTACAGCATCGAACCCTGCATCCATCACCAGTCCCATCCACAAATAGGTATTGTTTTTGCTTCAGCTCCATCCCTTCATTCTTTCTGGAGTTATTTCTCCATTGAACTCCTTAGCATATTCAGCACCTACCGACCTGGGGAGTTCATCTTTCAGTGTCCTATCATTTTGCCTTTTCATACTGTTCATGGGGTTCTCAAGGCAAGAATACTGAAATGGTTTGCCATTCCCTTCTCCAGTGGACCACATTCTGTCAGACCTCTCCACTATGACCCACCCATCTTGGGTGGCCCCACATGGCATGGCTTACTTTCACTGAGTTAGACAAGGCTGTGGTCCATGTGATCCGATTAGCTAGTTTTCTGTGATTGTAGTTTCAGATTGTAGCTTCAGTCTGTCTGCCTTCTGATCCCCTCTCTCAGTGCTTACCATTTTACTTGGGTTTCTCTTACCTTGGATGTGGGTTATCTCTTCACGGCTGCTCCAGCAAAGCACAGCCGCTGCTCCTTACCTCCATTGCGGTGTAGCTCCTCTCGGACACTGCCCGTCCTCGGGCCAGGGTAGCTCCTCTTGGCCGTGCTCAGCGCCGTCACAGCCATCACGACATGCTGATCATATTTTCTATTTTTTCCTGGTTCAGTCTTGAAATATTGTACCTTCGGAAGAATTTGTCCATTTCTTCCAGGTTGTCCATTTTATTGGCATATAGTTGCTTATAGTAGTCTCCTATGGTACTTTGTATTTTTATGGTATCAGTTGTAAGTTTTCCTTTTAATTTCTAATTTTATTGAGTCCTTCCTCTTTTTTTCTTGATGAGTCTGGCTACAGGTTTATCAATTATGTCTATCATCTCAAAGAACCAGCATTAGATTCATTGATCTTTGCTATTGTTTTCATCATTTTTACTTCTTTTATTTCTCCTGTGATTTTTATGATTTCTTCTACTAACTCTGGGTATTCTTTTCTCTGGTTGGTTTAGGTGTAAGGTTAGGTTGGAGATTTTTCTTTCTTGAGGTAGGAATGTATTCCTATAAACTGCTTCTGCTGCAGCACATAGGTTTTAGTTTGTTGTGTTTTCATGGTTGTTTATTTCTATTTATCTTTTTATGTCTTCTGTAATGTCCTGGTTATTTAGTAGCACATTGTTTAGCCTCCAGGTGTTTGTGTTTTTTATCTTTCTTCCCTCTAATTGATTTCTAATCTCATAGTGTTAACAAGATGCTAGAAATAATTTCAAATTTCTTAAATTTACCAAGGCTGGATTTGTGTCCTATGATGTGATATATCCTAGACAATGTTCCTTGTGCACTTGAGAAGAAAATGTATTCTGATTCTACTGCTTTCATATGGAATGTCCTGTAAATATCAATTAAGTCTAACTCATCTAATGTGTTGTTTAAAGCTTGTATTTCCTTATTAATTTTCTTCCTGGATGACCTGTGTATTGGTGTAAGTGGTGTGTTAAAGTCACCTACTATTATTGTATTACTGTCAATTTCCCCTTTTATGGTTGCTAGTATTTGCCGTATGTTTTGAGGTGCTCCTATTCTAGGTATATAAATATTTATAATTGTTATAGCTTTCTTCTTGGAATGATCCTTTAATCATTATATAGTATCCTTATGTAGTGTCCAAATTATAGACAAGTCTATCTTGTCTGATATGACCATTGCTCCTCCAGCTTTGATTTCCATTTACATGGAACACCTCTTCCCACCCACTTCTAGTCTGTGTGTGTTCCTAGGGCTGAAGTAGGTCTCTTTTGTGAACAGAATGTATATATGGGTATATAGGTCTTTTTTTTTCATGTCCATTCAGCCAATCTGTATCTCAGTTGAAGTATTTAATCAACTTACATTTAAGGTAAGTGTTGCTCCTACCACCATTTTCTTCATTGCTTTGGGTTTGCTTTTGTAGGTTTTTTTCTTCTCTCGTGTTTCCTGCCAAAAGATGTTCCTTTAGCATTCATTGTAAAGATGGGGTGGTGGTGCTGAACTCTCTCAGCTTTTGCTCATCTGTAAAGTTTTCGAAGTCTACGTTGAATCTGAATGGTATCCTTGCTGGGGACATTAATCTTGATGTAGGTTTTTCCCTTTTATCACTTTAAATATATCCTGCCACTTCCTTCTTACCTGCAGGGTTTCTACTGAAGAATCAGTTAATAGTCTTATGGGGATTCCCTTGTTTGTTACTTGCTGTCTTTCCCTTGCTACTTTTAATATTTTTCTTTGAATTTCAGTTTTGTTATTTTGATTAATACATTATTGACTGGGGGAGTTTTTTGCAGAAAACTAATGCCGGTAGCTCTAAATTTGTAAGTGAATACTGAAACACCCATGTTAGACTAAAATCAACAAGTTTTCTTTGCACTTAATGTACCTATTTGAAACCTGTAAGATGGTGAAGAACAGAGAAGCCTGGTGTGCTGCCATCCATGGGTTGGACACAACTTAGTGACTGAACAATAACATGTCTTATAGAAGCATTCTAATATTTCGTTGAGAGTGTAATCAGTATAGCAGGCACCTCTGTACAAGGAACAGAACATATATTACAAATATACCATATACCATCTGCACTTTTTCCTGGAAGAGCAGATGCTATACTTTCTGGCAGCGATTTTTTTTTTTTTTCAGTCCTGTGGGTATTATTTCCTCTAGAATATGTTATTTTATTGTACCTGATACTCAACAAGGTATATTTTCTTTTAGAAATGCCACAACAAGGACCAGGTATGGGACTACCTTTACATTCATCAGAATGGTCAGAGGCTACTGCTAATAAAAATTGCTTGTGCGTCATTTTCTTCTACGTGTTAGCTGCTGCTACTGCTGCTAAGTCGCTTCAGTCGTGTCCGACTCTGTGCGACCCCATAGACGGCAGCCCACCAGGCTCCCCCGTCCCTGGGATTCTCCAGGCAAGAACACTGGAGTGGGTTGCCATTGCCTTCTCCATTGTGTGAAAGTGAAAAGTGAAAGTGAAGTCACTCAGTCACGTCCGACTTGTAGCTTGACCCCATGGACTGCAGCCCACCAGGCTCCTCCATCCATGGGATTTTCTAGGCAAGAGTACTGGAGTGGCTTGCCATTGCCTTCTCCGTCTACGTGTTAAGGCTACACAAAATTTAAATGCATTGGATAAACCACAATTACTCAAATAGAAATCTACTTTCTTATACCATTTTTGAGCTTGCCAGAGGATACTGAAGTTTGCCAGGTATTAATCAGATCTGGTGGCTGCACGGGCGCGGGAGGGCCGAGAGATCAGGAGGGGCAGCTGTGAGGAGATAACCCTCGTCCAAGGTAAGGAGCAGCGGCTGCACTTTGCTGGAGCAGCCGAAGGAGATACCCCATGTCCAAGGTAAGACAAACCCAGTAAGACAGTAGGTGTTGCGAGAGGCATCAAAGGGGAGACACACAAACCATAATCGCAGAAAACTAGTCAATCTAATCACACGGACCACAGCCTTGTCTAACACAATGAAACTAAGCCATGCTGTGTGGGGCCACCCAAGACGGGAGGGTCATGGGGGAGAGGTCTAACAGAATGTGGTCCACTGGAGAAGGGAATGGCAAACCACTTCAGTATTCTTGCCTTGAGAACCCCATGAACAGTATGAAAACGCAAAATGACAGGATACTGAAAGAGGAACTCCCCAGGTCAGTAGGTGCTGAATATGCTAAGGAGTTCAGTGGAGAAATAACTCCAGAAAGAATGAAGGGATGGAGCCAAAGCAAAAACCATACCCAGTTGTGGATGTGACTGGTGATAGAAGCAAGGTCCGATGCTATAAAGAGCAATATTGCATAGGAACTTGGAATGTTAGGTCCATGAATCAAGGCAAACTGGAAGTGGTCAAACAGGAGATGGCAAGAGTGAACATCAACATTCTAGGAAACAGTGAACTAAAATGGACTGGAATGGGTGAATTTAAGTCAGATGACCATTATATCTACTAATGTGGGTAGGAATCCCTTAGAAGAAATGGAATAGCCATTATAGTCATCAAAAAAGTACTTGGATGTAATCGCAAAAACGACAGAGTGATCTCTGTTTGTTTCCAAGGCAAACCATTCAATATCACGGTAATCCAAGTCTATGCACCAACCAGTAACGCTTAAGAAGCTGAAGCTGAACGGTTCTATGAAGACTTCTAAGATCTTTTAGAACTACAACCCAAAAAAGATGTCCTTTTCATTATAGGGGACTGGAATGCAAAAGGAGGAAGTCAAGAAACACCTGGGATAACAGGCAAATTTGGCCTTGGAAAACAGAATGAAGCAGGGCAAAGGCTAATACTGTTTTGCCAAGAGAACATACTGGTCATAGCAAACACCCGCTTCCAACAACACAAGGGAAGACTCTACACATGGACATCACCAGATGGTCAACACCAAAATCAGATTGATTATATTCTTTGCAGTCAAAGATGGAAAAGCTTTATACAGCCAGCAAAAACAAGACTGGGGAGCTGACTGTGGCTCAGATCAAGAACTCCTTATTGCAAAATTCAGACTTAAATTGAATAAAGTAGGGAAAACCACTAGACCATTCAACTATGACCTAAATAAAATTCCTTATGATTATACAGTGGAAGTGAGAAATAGATTTAAGGGACTAGATCTGATAGATACAGTGCCTGATGAACTATGGACAGAGGTTGGTGACACTGTACAGGAGACAGGAATCAAGACCATCCCCATGGAAAAGAAATGCAAAAAAGCAAAATGACTGTCTGGGGAGGCCTTACAAATAGCCAAGAAAAGAAGTGAAAAGCAAAGGGGAAAAGTAAAGATATAAGCATCTGAATGCAGAGTTCCAAAGAATAGCAAGGAGAGATAAGAAAGCCTTCTTCAGCAATCAATGCAAAGAAACAGAGGAAAACAACAGAATGGGAAAGACTAGGGATCTCTTCAGAAAATTAGAGATACCAAGGGAACATTTCATGCAAAGATGGGCTTGGTAAAGGACAGAAATGGTATGGACCTAATAGAAGCAGAAGATATTAAGAAGAGATGGCAAGAATACACAGAAGAATTGTACAAAAAAAAAAAAGATCTTAATGATCAAGATAATCATGATGGTGTGATCTCTCACTAGAGGCAGACATCCTGGAATGTGGAGTCAAGTGGGTCTTAGAAAGCATCACTACAAACAAAGCTAGTTCAGGTGATGGAATTCCAGGTGAGCTATTTCAAATCCTGGAAGATAATGCTGTTCAAGTGCTGCACTAAATATGCCAGCAAATTTGGAAAACTCAGCAGCCCCAGGACTGGAAAAGGTCAGTTTTCATTCCAATCCCAAAGAAAGGCAATGCCAAAGAATGCTCAAACTACTGCACAATTGCATTAAAAGTAATGCTTAAAATTCTCCAAGCCAGGCTTCAGCAATACATAAACCATGAACTTCCAGATGTTCAAGCTGGTTTTAGAAAAGGCAGAGGAACCAGAGGTCACATTGCCAATATCTGCTGGATCATCGAAAAAGCAAGAGAGTTCCAGAAAAACATCTATTTCTGCTTTATTGACTATGCCGAAGCCTTTGACTGTGTGGATCAAAATAAACTGGAAAATTCTGAAAGAGATGGGAATACCAGATCACCTGACCTGCCTCGTAAGAAACTTGTATGCAGGTCAGGAAGCAACAGTTAGAACTGGACATGGAACAACAGACTGATTCCAAATAGCAAAAGTACATCAAGGCTGTATATTGTCACCCTGCTTATTTAATTTCTATGCAGAGTACATCATGAGAAACGCTGGGCTGGAGGAAGCACAAGCTGGAATCAAGATTGCCGGGAGAAATATCAGTAACCTCAGATATGCAGATGACACCACCCTTATGGCAGAAAGTGAAGAGGAACTAAAAAGCCTCTTGATGAAAGTGAAAGAGGAGAGTGAAAAAGTTGGCTTAAAGCTCAACATTCAGAAAACGAGGGTCATGACATCCAGTCCATCACTTCATGGGAAATAGATGGGTAACAGTGTCAGACTTTATTTTTGGGCTTCCAAAATCACTGCAGATGGTGACTGCAGCCATGAAAGTAAAAGACGCTTACTCCTTGGAAGGAAAGGTATGACCAACCTAGAGAGCATATTCAAAAGCAGAGACATTACTTTGCCAACAAAGGTCCATCTACTCAGATCAGATCAGATCAGATCAGTCGCTCAGTCATGTCCGACTCTTTGCGACCCCATGAACTGCAGCACGCCAGGCCTCCCTCTCCATCACCAACTTCCGGAGGTCACTCAGACTCATAGTCATCGAGTCAGTGATGCCATCCAGCCATCTCATCCTCTGTCGTCCCCTTCTCCTCCTGCCCCATCCCTCCCCCCAGCATCAGAGTCTTCTCCAATGAGTCAACTCTTCGCATGAGGTGGCCAAAATACTGGAGTTTCAGCTTGAGCATCATTCCTTCCAAAGAAATCCCAGGGCTGATCTCCTTCACAATGGACTGGTTGGATCTCCTTGCAGTCCAAGGGACTCTCAAGAGTCTTCTCCAACACCACAGTTCAAAAGCATCAATTCTTCGGCGCTCAGCCTTCTTCACAGTCCAGCTCTCACATCCATACATGACCACAGGATAGCCTTGACTAGGCAAACCTTTGTTGGCAAAGTGATGTCTCTGCTTTTGAATATGCTGTCTAGGTTGGTCATAACTTTCCTCCCAAGGAGTAAGCCTCTTTTAATTTCATGGCTGCAGTCACCATCTGCAGTGATTTTGGAGCCCAGAAAAATAAAGTCTGACACTGTTTCCACTGTTTCTCCATCTATTTCCCATGTAGTGATGGGACCAGATGCCATGATCTTCGTTTTCTGAATGTTGAGCTTTAAGCCAACCTTTTCACTCTCCACTTTCACTTTCATCAAGAGGCTTTTTAGTTCCTCTTCACTTTCTGCCATAAGGGTGGTGTCATCTGCATATCTGAGGTTATTGATATTTCTCCCAGCAATCTTGATTCCAACTTGTGTTTCTTCCAGTCCAGCATTTCTCATGATGTACTCTGCATATAAGTTAAATAAACATGGTGACAATATACAGCCTTGATGTACTCCTTTTCCTATTTGGAACCAGTCTGTTGTTCCATGTCCAGTTCTAACTGTTGCTTCCTGACCTGCATACAGATTTCTCAAGAGGCAGATCAGGTGGTCTGGTATTCCCATCTCTTTCAGAATTTTCCACAGTTTATTGTGATCCACACAGTCAAAGGCTTTGGCATAGTCAATAAAGCAGAAATAGATATTTTTCTGGAACTCTCTTGCTTTTTCCATGATCCAGCGGATGTTGGTAATTTGATCTCTGGTTCCTCTGCCTTTTCTAAAACCAGCTTGAACATCAGGAAGTTCGTGGTTCACATATTGCTGAAACCTGGCTTGGAGAATTTTGAGCATTACTTTACTCGCGTGTGAGATGAGTGCAATTGTGCAGTAGTTTGAGCACTCTTTGGCATTGCCTTTCTTTGGGATTGGGATGAAAACTGACCTTTTCCAATCTTGTGGCCACTGCTGAGTTTTCCAAATTTGCTGGCATATTGAGTGCAGCACTTTCATAGCATCATCTTTCAGGATTTGGAATAGCTGCACTGGAATTCCAGGCTATGGTTTCTCCAGTGGTCATGTATGGATGTGAAGTTTGGACTGTGAAGAAAGTTGAGCACCAAAGAATTGATGCTTTTGAACTATGGTGTTGGAGAAGACTCTTGAGAGTCCCTTGGACTGCAAGGAGATCCAACCAGTCCATTCTGAAGGAGATCAGTCCTGGGATTTCTTTGGAAGGAATGATGCTAAAGCTGAAACTCCAATATTTTGGCCACCTCATGCGAAGGGTTGACTCATTGGAAAGACTGTGATGCTGGGAGGGATTGGAGGCAGCAGGAGAAGGGGAGGACAGAGGATGAGATTGCTGGATGGCATCACTGACTCGATGGACATGAGTTTGGGTTAACTCCGGGAGTTGGTGATGGACAGGGAGGCCTGGCGTGCTGCAATTCATGGGGTCACAAAGAGTCGGACATGATTGAGTGACTGAACTGATTAACTCATAATTATACTGTAAAATACAAATGAACTTAGCTTTCTGATGGCCAGGTCTCCTGTTTTCTTTTCCTATTGATGCTACTGATGCAATTGAGGTATCATGAATAGTTTTCACCACGTGGACTAGTCACTTGTCTTTTCATTTAAGAAGAATCACTTCTCCCATCTGTAAGAATGTCATTTCTTCCCTCCATAGATTTTCAGATTTCTCCTTTAATTGATTTGGTAGAACATGATTTTCTGTTACATTCCCAGAAACTCTGGATTTTTCAATAATATTTTAGATGTAGACATACTGTTGTAATAACTGTCTTAGTAACTATGGTGCCATGAACCAAGATAAGGTTGTAGGACTGATAATATTGTTTCCTGCAGTTTCTTCACCTGTATAAATTTCAAGGTTGCATATATAACCAATTTCACTTTCACTAAACATCCTGATCAGAATTCATTCTATATTTTTTTTAAGTTTTCTAGGATTATAAATTTTGAATCTGAGACACCCTCTCTACTTTTTTGTACAAAACAATCCAAAACAAGTTTAACTTTTGAGATTCTGTCTGGAGGAAGTGGAATTTCTGGGCTAAAGTGAAGAATGTCATTATCTGTTTGAGCCTTCTTCTTGTAATCCTCTTTGGAAAGTTAGGTGTTTCAAATAAGGGACCAATACTCTTTTCACTGTCACTTATTCTTCCTATCAAAATTATTAATTCAAGAAACTACTTCGGGCCACTATTGGTTATATCAGTCCATTTTAAAGCCTTATCATACTTTTTATATGATTTTTCATTCTGTTGATGTTTGAGAAGTGACCAACTCGAAACAGTCATTATCAAAAATTCTGTTATTTCACTAACTTTCTGGGTTATTATATTCAATAGTTACACCTGACATAGCTATAAAGTCTTCTAATATTCATGAAATGTTGTCTTCAATCCACTCTTCTATAGAGGCAAAGAAGCATTCTCCAGCATGAGTTTCATTTTCACTTTCCGTATCAGAATCAGTCACTAACTTTTTTTTGTCTCTTTGTTAGTCTATTATTCACACTGTCTGAATCTGAACTATATTCTGAAGAACTATCATCTTTTGAAACACTAAAATATACGTTGTTTGGATGATCAGAGAAAATATCTTCATAAAATTCACTGAAAAATTCTTCACTCAAAATTTAACAATGCATCATTTTAAAACCTTTTTTTTTTTTTTTTAAAAAAAAAGCTTTAGGGTAATAAACTTGTGTTTATAGTATACACAAGATTGGAATAAAACCTAACAAAGCAAAATGTGAATGATGATAATGACAATCATAACCCTCATCCAGGTTCAAGCTCTAACAGCTCTTTATGTTGATGTTTATTGTATCCCTCTATAAAAATGTATTTACATCTCCAGGCAACAGTGTGTTTAATGTGTCTTGGCATGTTTCTCCTTTGGTTTATCCTGTATGGGACACTTTCTGGACTTGGGTAGCTATTTCCTTTATCCTGTTAGCAAAGTTTTTTTTTACTATAATCTCTTGAAATATTTTCTCAGATCTTTCTCTTCTTTTTCTGGGATTCTTAAAATTTGAATGTTAGTTTGTTTACTGTTCCAGAGGTCTCTAAGACCATCTTCATTTGTTTTCATTCTTTTTTTCTTTATTCTGCTCCTTGGCAGTTATCTAGCTCACTTATTCATTTTTCTACCTCAGTTATTTTGCTACTGATTCTTTCCAGTGTATTTTTCATTTCATTTATTCTGTTGTTCATCACTGTTTGTTCTTTAGTTCTTCGATGTCCATATTAAACATTTCTTGTATTTTCTCAATCCGTGCTTCCATTCTGTTTGCGAGATTTTGGGATCATCTTTACTATCATTGCTCTGAATTCTTCTTTCAGGTAAATTATCTATTTCCTCTAAATATCTCTGGTCTTAGAGGTTTTTACCTTGCTCTTTCATCTGTAATGTAATTATATCATTTCATTTATGTTTGATGGGTGGGGCTGTGTTCCTCTTTGGCTTGAGGCATCCAGCTTTGGAGTCTGTGGGCAGCTGGGTGGAGTGAGGTCTTGGTCCCAAGATGAGGACCTCTGGGAGA
Source organism: Tragelaphus eurycerus (assembly GCA_935064755.1). Classification (NCBI taxonomy): domain Eukaryota; kingdom Metazoa; phylum Chordata; class Mammalia; order Artiodactyla; family Bovidae; genus Tragelaphus; species Tragelaphus eurycerus. The sequence continues at coordinate 636,609 of CAKXYN010000259.1, read as the reverse complement.
GCTCACAATGATGAATATTCCCTGGAGTCTGAAGTTCTCTAGTAGTCCAGTGGCCCAGATTTTATGTTCCCACCACAGGGGCTTAGGTCCAACCCCTGGCCTGGGAAATCAGACCTTGCAAGCCACACTGTGGCAAAAAAAGAAAAAAGTATAAATAATAATATTAAAAGTAAAATATAAAATAAAATGATAAAAGATGAAAAAAAATTAATTGAAAGATTAAAAAAACAACAACAACTAAAAATTCCCAGGTGCCTCTATTGGTGTCCTTGCTCCTACAGGCTGGCTAGGGTACAGGCTTCCACAGACATGTCCAAAAAGCCCAGCACAACTTGAAGAGGCTTTGAAGACATGCAGCATTCACATCACCAGGACCCATGTGGCCCACAGAGGTTTTGAGGGAAGCAGTGCTCGGGTCCAGTAGGACCTGTGTGGATAGAGGAGGTGCTGGAGGGTTCAGGCCCAGGACCCACATGACCCTGAGGCTTTGGCAGGTGTGAGGATCAGGCCTGGGATACAAGTTTCGCTGAGGCCTGAGCAGGAGAGGGAGACCCTGGCTTGAGAGGTAGGTGAGCCTGCACAAGCATGTACTGCTCCCATTGCCCAAAGAGGCTGAGCCCAGGTGTGGAAGGGTCTTGCAGTGGCTACCATGCCCTTTTGTGTGCCAATTAACAATGGCACCTTACTTCCACAGTGGCCTGGACCTCCCCTGCTAACCTTTCCAGCTGGTTGTGGAGGCCTTCCCTCCTGTTGCCTCAGCCTGTCTCCTCACCAACAGCTGTCCCTCCCTGGGTCCACTCAGCAAACCTCACTCTCTAGCACCTAGCCCGGCTCCTCACTAGAAGACACATAACTCAGGCTGGGATGTGCAGGGTTGCAACACAGTGAACATAGGTCTTTCTCTATCTTGGCCATCCACAGACCAGTTACTGCATTTCCCTCTGATTCCCTGAAGGTCCCTCTTAGTCCCCACTGATCCCCTTACCATGAGTGGGCTTTTCTGATTGAGGACATTCTCTTCTTCTTCAGCTTCCCCTCAAGGGCACCAGTCCCATCCCACCTCAACTTTTACGCCCCCATTCCTTTCCAATGTTCTATCTGGTTGCATGGGAATTTTTCTTGTCCCATTAGATGGCTGAGGTCCTCCACTAGTGTCCAGTAGGTGCTCTGTGAGAATTGTTATGATGTATTCTTGATGTACTTGTGAGGAGATGGGAACTTCACAACCTTCTGCCATCTTTACTCTGTCCCACCCTTTCTTTGGGCTTCACTTGTGGCTCAGCTGGTAAAGAATCAGCCTGTAATGTGGGAGACCTGGGTTTGATCCCTGGGTTGGGAAGATCCCCTGGAGAGGGGAAAGGCTACCCACTCCAGTATTCTGGCTAAGAGAATTCCCTGGATTGTATAGTCCATGGGGTCACAAAGAATTGGACACAACTGAGCACATTTCACACACACACACACACACACACACACACACACACCCTTTATTTTTAATGACTATACGGAGTTATATTCCATTATATATATATGTACTCCATCTTTATCCATTCATCCGTCAATAGATATTTAAGTTATTCACATTTCTTGTCTATTGTAAACAATGCTGCAATGGACACTAGAGTCTATGAGTCATTTGGAAACATGATTTGCCCTGAATATATGGCCAGGAGTGAGATTGCTGGATCATTAGTTCAGTTCAGTTCAGACACTGAGTCGTGTCTGACTCCTTGCGACCTCATGGACTGCAGCAGGCCTGTCCATCACCAACTCCGGGAGTTTACTGAAACTCATGTCCACTGAGTCAGTGATGCCATCCAACCATCTTATCCTCTGTTGTCCCCTTCTCCTCCTGCCTTCAATCTTTCCCAGCATCAGGGTCTTTTCCAAAGAGTCAGCTCTTTGCATCAGGTGGCCAAAGTATTGCAGTTTCAGCTTCAGCATCAGTCCTTCCAATGAATATTCAGGACTGATTTCCTTTAGGATGGACTGGTTGGATCTCCTTGCAGTCCAAGGGACTCTCAAGAGTCTTCTCCAACACCACAGTTCAAAAGCATCAATTTTTCGGTGCTCAGCTTTCTTCATACTCCAACTCTCACATCCATACATGACTACTGGAAAAACCATAGCTTTGAGTAGACAACTTTGTTGGCAAAGTAATGTCTCTGCTTTTTAATATGCTGTCTGCTGCTGCTGCTGCTGAGTCGCTTCAGTCTGTGTGACCCCAGACGGCAGTCCACCAGGCTCTCCTATCCCTGGGATTCTCCAGGCAAGAACACTGGAGTGGGTTGCCATTTCCTTCTCCAATGCATGAAAGTGAACAGTGCAAGCAAAGCCACTTAGTCGTGTCCGACTCGCAGCGACCCCAGGGACTGCAGCCTAAGGGGCTCCTCTGTCCATGGGATTTTCCAGGCAAGAGTACTGGAGTGGGTTGCCATTGCCTTCTCCCATATGCTGTCTAGGTTGGTCATAACTCTTCTTCCAAGGAGTAAGTGTATTTTAATTTCATGGCTGCAGTCACCATCTGCAGTGATTTTGGAGCCTCTCAAGAATAAAATCTGTCACTGTTTCCACTGTTTCCCTATCTGCCATGAAATGCTAGGAGCAGATGCCATGATCTTAGTGTTCTGAATGTTTTAAGCTTTAAGAGCTTTAAGCCAACACTTTCACTCTCCTCTTTCACTTTCATCAGGAGGCTCTTTAGTTCTTCTTTACTTTCTGTCATAAGGGTGGTATTATCTGCATATCTGAGGTTATTGATATTTCTCCCGGCAATTTTGATTTCAGCTTGTGTTTTAACCAGCTCAGCATTTCTCATGATGTTCTCTGCATATAAGTTAAACAAGCAGGTGACAATATACAGTGTTGTACTCCTTTCCCTATTTGGAACCAGTCTGTTATTCCATGTCCAATTCTAACAGTTGCTTCCTGATCTGCATACAGATTTCTCAAGCAGCCCACCTGACCACAAGCAGGTCAAGTGGTCTAGTATTCCATCTCTTTAAGAATTTTCCAGTTTCCTGTGAGCCACACAAAGGCTTTGGCATAGTCAACAAAGCAGAAATAGATGTTTTTTCTGGAACCTTTTCGATGATCCAGTGGATACTGGCAATGTGATTTCTGGTTCCTCTGCCTTTTCTAAATCCAGCTTGAGTATCTGGAAGCTCACAGTTCATGTACTGTTGAAGCCTAGCTTGGAGAATTTTGAGCATTACTTTACTAACATGTGAGATGAGGGCAATTGTGTGGTAGTTTGAGTATTCTTTGGCATTGCTTTTCTTTGGGATTGGGATGAAAACTGACCTTTTCCAGTCCTGTGGCCATTGCTGAGTTTTCCAAATTTGCTGGCATATTGAGTGCAGCACTTTCACAGCATCATCTTTCAGGATTTGAAATACCTCACCTGGAATTCCATCACTTCCACTAGCTTTGTTCATAATGATGCTTCCTAAGGCCCAGTTGACTTTGCAATCCAGGATGTTGGCTTTAGGTGAGTGATCATACCATGATTATCTGGATCGTGAAGATCTTTTTTGTATAGTTCTTCTGTGTATTCTTGCCATCTCTTCTTAGTATCTTCTGCTTCTGTTAGGTCCATACTCTTTCTGTCCTTTATTGTGTCCATCTTTGCATGAAATAATCACTTGGTATCTTTAATTTTCTTGACAAGATCTCTAGTCTTTCCCATTCTATTGTTTTCCTCTATTTCTTTACACTGCTCACTGAGAAAGGCTTATCTCTCCTTGCTATTCTTTGGAACTCTGCATTCAAATGGGTATATCTTTCCTTTTCTCCTTTGCTTTTCACAGCTATTTGTAAGTCCTCCTCAGACAGCCCTTTTGCTTTCTTGCATTTCTTTTTCTTGGGGATGGCCTTGATCCCTGTCTCCTATACAGTGTCACAACCTCCATCCATATTTCTTCAGGCACTCTATGAGATCTAATCCCTTGAATCTATTTCTCACTTCCACTGTATTGATTTAGGTCATACTGGAATGGCCTAATTATTTTCCCTTTCTTCAATTTAAGTCTGAATTTGGCAATAAGGAGTTCATGATCCAAGCCACAGTCAGCTCCTGGTCTTATTTTACATGCCTGTATAGAGCTTCTTCATTTTTGGCTGCAAAGCATATAATCAATCTGATTTCGGTGTTGACCATCTGATGATGTCCATGTGTAGAGTCTTCTCTTGTGTTGTTGGAAGAGGGTGTTTGCTATGACCAGTGCATTCTCTTGGCAAAACACTATTAGCCTTTGCCCTGCTTCATTCTGTACTCCAAGGCCAAATGCCTGTTACTCTAGGTATTTCTTAACTCCCTACTTTCGCATTCCAGTCCCCCATAATGAAAATGACATCTTTTTTGGGTGTTAGTTCTAGAAGGTCTTGTAGGTCTTTATAGAACCGTTCAACTTCAGCTTCTTCATTACTGATCGGGGCATATACTTGGGACTACTTTGATATTGAATGGTTTGCCTCATTTCATTCAAAAATGAACATAGATCATTCTGTCATTTTTGAGATTCCATCCAAGTACTGCATTTTGGATTCTTTTTTTGACTATGAGGGCTGTGCTTGCCCACAGTAGTAGATATAATGGTAATCTAAGTTAAATTCAACCATTCCAGTCCATTTTGCTTCGCTGATTCCTAAAATGTCAATGACGTTCACTCTTGCCATCTCCTGTTTGACCACTTTCAATTTACCTTGATTCATGGACCTCACATTCCAGGTTTCTATGCAATATTGCTCTTTACAGCATTGGACTTTGCTTCTATCACCAGTCACATCCACAACTGGGTGTTGTTTTTGCTTTGGCTCCATCCCTTCATTCTTTCTGGAGTTATTTCTCCACTGAACTCCAGTAGCATATTGGGCGCCTACCAACCTGGGGAGTTCATCTTTCAGCGTCCTTTTTGCCTTTTCATAATGTTAATGGGGTTCTCAAAGCAAGAATACTGAAGTGCTTTGCTATTCCCTTCTTCAGTGGACCACATTTTGTCAGACCTCTCCACCATGACACAACTGTCTTTGGTGGCACTACCTGGCATGGCTCATATGTTGGCTCATATGGTAGCTCTATTTTCTTTTTTTTTTTTTTTAAAGATACATCCATACTCTTCTCCAGAAGGGCTGTACAAATTTATATCCCCACTAAAGGTATAACAGGGTTCCCTCTTCTCAAAAGCCTCTCCAGCATTTGTTATTCATAGACTTTTTGATGGTAGGAATTTTCATTGGTGTGAGGTGATATCCCCCTGTAGTTTTGATATGCATTTCTCTAATAAGTAGCAATGTTGAACATCTTTTCATGTGCCTCTTTGCCATATATATGCCTTCTTTGGAGAAATGTCTATTTAAATCTTCTGTCCATTTTTGATTGGGTTGTTATTTTTGATACTCAGCTGCATGAGCTGTTCTTAGGTTGTGGAGGATAATCCTTTTTTGGTTGCTTCATTTAGAAACATGCTCTCCCATTCTATGGGTTCTCTTTTTAACTTGTTTATGGTTTCCTTTGCTGTGTTAAAGCTTTTGCATTTACTTAGGTCCTATTTTTTGTCTTTATATCCACTCCTCTAGGAGACAGAGCAAAAAAGACACTGCTGCAATTTATATCAGAGTATTATGCCTACGTTTTCCTCTAAGATTTTTATAGTATCAGGTCTTACAGTGAGGTCTTACAGTTAACACAGTGAGTTTACTTTTGTGTAGTGTTAAAGAATGTTCTAATTTCATTGCTTTACATGCAGCTGTCCAGTTTACCAACACCATTTATTGAAGAGACTGTCTTTTCTCCATTGCATATTTTTGCCTCACTTGTCATAAATTTATTGACCATATGTGCTTGGGTTTATCTCCAGGCTTTCTATCTTGTTTCATTGCTTATCTGTGTCAGTACCATACAGTTTTGATGACTATAGTATAGTCTGAAGCATAGGAAGCCTAATTCCTCCCGCTGTTTTTCTTTCTTAAGACTGTTTGGCTATTATGGGTCTTTTGTTTCTCCATACAAATTTTAATATTTTCCTTATTGTTCTGTGGAAATTATCATTGGTAATTTGAAAGGAATTGTATTTAATCTGTAGATTAACTTGGGAAGCATAGTTATTTTGACAATATTGATTCTTTCAATCTAACGACATGGTATAGCTTTCCATCTATGTCATCTTTTGATTTCTCTCATCAGTGTCTTAAGAGTTTTCTGCATACAGGTCTTTTGCCTTCATAGATAGGTTTATTGCTATGTATTTTATTCTTTTTGATACAATGGTAAATGGAATTGTTTTAAATTTTTCTCTTTCTAATCTGTTAGTGTACAGAAATGCAACAGATTTCTGTGTATTAATTTTTTAAGCTGAAACTTCACCAAATTCATTGATGGCCTCTAGTAGTTTTCTGGTAGCATCATAAGGATTTTTTTATGTATATCACCATGCCATCTGCAAACAATGACCATTTTATTTCCCAATTTGGATTCCTTTTCTCTTTTTATGATTGCTGTGGCTAGGACTTCCAACTCTATGCTGGATAATAGTGGTGAATGTCTTATTCTTGATCTTAGAGAAGAAAGAAATAGCTTTCAGCTTTTCCACCATTTAGTATGATGTTTGCTGTAGGTTTTTCATAGATGGTCTTTATCATGTTGAAGTATGTTCCCTCTATGCCCAGTTTCTGGATAGTTTTTATCATAAATGGTTGTTGAATTTTATCAAAAGATATTTCTCCCTCTTTTATATGATCATATGATTTTTATTTAATTTGTTGACCTGGTATATCAAACTGACAGATACTGAAAAATCCTTCCATCCTTGGGATAAATCCCACCTGATCATGATTATGATCCTTTTTTAACATATTGTTGAATTCTGCTTAGTTGCTCAGTCATGTCTGACTCTTTGCGACCCCATGGACCCCACCAGGCACCCTTGTCCATACGGATTCTCCAGGCAGGAATACTAAAGTGGGTTGCCATGCCCTCCGCCAGGGCATCTTCCCAAGCCAGGGATCGAACCCAGGTCTCCTGCATTGCAGGCAGATTATTTACCATTTGAGGCACCAGGGAAGCCCATATTATTGATTTGGTTTGCTAGTATTTTGTTGAGGATGATGAACATCTGTGTTCATTAGTGATATTGGCTTATAAACTTTTTTGTGGTATCTTTGCCTGGCTTTGGTACCAGTATAATATTGGCCTCACAGAATAAGTTTGGGAATATTCTTTCCTCTACATTTAAAAAAAAAAATAGTTTCAGAAGGACAGTTATTAACTCTTCTCTAAATGTTTGATCAAATTTGCCTGCGAGGCCATCTGTTCCTGGAATTTCATTTCTTGGAAGTTTTAAAATCAGTTTCTTTATTTCAGTACTTGTGATTGCTCTGTTAATATCTTCTCTTTCTTCCTGGTTCAGTCTTAGGAGATTGTACCTTTCAAATAATTTGTTCATTTTATTGGTATGTAGGTGCTTAATATTAGTGTTTTATAGGTGTTTATTTCAGCTGTGTCCACTGTAATTTGTCCTTTTTCATTTCTAATTTTACTGACTTGAGCTCTCTCCCATTTTTTCTTGAAAAAGCTGTATCAATTTTATTTTTTCAAAGAACCAGCTTTTAGTTTCATTCATCTTTTCTATTGTTTTCTTCATCTGTTTTTCATTTATTTCTGCTAAAATCCTTAAGATTTCTTTCCTTCTACTAGCTGTGGATTTTGTTCTCTTTTCTCCAGTTCCTTTAGGTGTAAGGTTAGGTTGTTTGAGATTTTTGTTTTTCCTGAGGTAAGACTTACTATACAACTCCCTGTTAGAACTTCTTCTGCATCCCATAGGTTTTGGATCACCATGCTTCTATTTTCATTTGTCTCCAGGTATTTTAGTTCCTTTTTGTTTTTCTCAGCGGTCCATTAGTAGTTTAGTAGCACATTGTTTAGCCTCCACACATTTGGGTGTTTTTTTTTTTTACAGTTTTTTTTTCCCTTCATTTCTAATCTCATAGTGTTGTGGTCAGAAAATATGCTTGATATGATTTCAATTTTCTTAAATTTAGTAAGGCTAACTTTGTGACCCAGCATGTGAACAGGCCTGGGAAATGTTCCATGTGCACTTGAAAATGTGTATTCTCCTGTTGTCAGATGGAATGTTCTATAAATATCAAGTCTATCTGCTTATAATGGGTGTGTTAAGGCCTGTGTTTCTTCTTGATTTTCTGTCCAGATCTGAAGGTCCCCCATTATTACTGTATTACTGTCAGTTTCTTTTATGAATATTAGCACTTGCCTTATACACTGAGGTGCTACTATGTTGGGTGTATATATTTACAATAGTTATATTTTCTTGAACATTATGTAGTGTCCTTCTTTGTCTCTTGTAACAGGCTTTAAGGTCTATTTTGTCTTTGTATTCCTACTGCAGCTTTCCTCTGAATTCCATTTGCATGGAATATGTTTTTCCATCCTCTCACTTTCAGTCCATTTGTATCCCTAGATCTGGAAAGGGAGGTCTCTTATAGACAGCATACATACAGGTCTTGCTTTTTAACCCATTAACCAGTTATGCCTTTTGCTTGAAACATTTAATCTGTATACATTTAAGTATTGATAGAAACGTACATATCACCATTTTCTTAATTGTTTTGCGTGTTAGGGAAGTCTTCAAATGTTGATAATCTTTAATTCCTTTACCATTTTTATTACCGCCTTTTTGAACTTGGGGCCTAGCAAACCAGAAAGGCCTGTTTCATTGTTTCTTCTTTCAGGGGATTTCTCCTGTCCTTTTAGTTGGAAATTGTTCCTCCACTTTTACTTTTTCTCAAATTTCTCTGTCTCTATAAATTCAGGAGAAACAGTTACTGTGTTCCCAAGGGCTGTTTTTATGTGCGACCATCCCTGTGCAGACTGTGTAAGTCCAATATTTTGGGTACAAGGGCTATTTGCAAGTCATGACAGGCATACATCCAAAGGGTGTGCTTTTGATAGGGGCTGTGGCTGGTGGTGTGGTGACAAAAGCCTTGTCTGGAAGTTGTGTCGGACCTCTTTGCTGTGTGGCTGTCACAGACCTGTCAGGGATGGGGTTTGCTTCCCAGTTGTTTGAGTAGAGGCCCTGAGGGTCAGGTTTGATAACGGTCTGTTGCTCGTGTGTGTGTTCTGTCCCCAGGAAGGTGAGCACTAATGCAAGTGAGGCCTGTGTGGTCACAGAGAACCTATGCGCTGAGTGACCATGCAGGGGTCCTCGGTTCTACCCAGAAACAGCCCAAATGCTGCATCCCTTTCTCCATTTTATTTATACAAGACATAATGCCAGGCTGGTGCTAGGGCCTGCAGTGTGGCTACGGGGATTGAGGTGGTTGTGCTGCCTCTTAGAAAGTGGGCTGCCTATATGGCAGTACTCTCCCAGGACCTGTCTGCTCAGATCCAGCTCCAAGCTGTGGTGTGAGGTAGGCAGGACTGAAATACTCCATTTGGAAAGGAATCCCAGCATGCTTCACCCTAGGGGCTGTCTGCAGAGTCCATGGGATTCTGTGATACAGCCCACCACCCAGTGTGTTCACCAACAAAGTGGCTGCTGCTGGACCCACCCCCTTGGTTGGAACACTGATAATGGGCTTACATATGAGAGCATGCCTACAATGAGGCTCCTATGACAGAGCCACGCCACCTCGTGCATGAGCTAACAATGGCAGCCCAGACCACACTCCAGACCCTACAGGCTGCCTGCACAGCTAGACCAAGTCCTCTCTCAGAATCCTTCCACTGTCTTCTGAGGTCCACTGAAGCCTGAGTTTCAGTGCTTAGCTTCTGCACATAACTAGCAGCATGTGTTTCAGAGTAGACAGTGCAGCAAAGTGGCAGTTGTCAGCACCTGTCTCTCTCTGTCCTGACTGCTAGCAAGTCAGCATGTGCACACTCCTCCCAGAGAGTAGAGACCAGACCCCTTCAGCTCCCTATCTGTTCCCAGAGACCTCCCAGCTGCTGAAGGGTTCCCAGGGCAAAGGAATCTTTCCTTTTTCACAATTCCCTTCCAGGTTTGTCAGTCCTATCCTTACGCCTTGTATTTTCTTGTCCTACCTGGTTACATGGGGATCTTTCTTGAAGCTTCGTTCGCTTAAGAGGTCTTCTGTAAGAACTGTTCCACATGTAGATTATTTCTGGTGTGTTTGTGGGAGGAGGTGAGCTCCACATCCGTCTCTTCTGCTATCTTGATCTCTGCCTCACTTTAAAGGTTTTTTAAAAAAAGAGATCCTTTACTTTCATTAAATTGTATCCATGTTTTAAACATAAAAGAAATTTATTCCAATATAATAGAAAAATAATTACTATAATTAGAATCATGACAATAATAGATTGAATGTCTACTATATGCAGATGCTTCATATACACCTATAACCTAATCTTCACAATAATCTCAAGTGATTTTAATACATATTTTATAAATGAAAAAAACTTTCTAAGTATATAAGTAACTATTTCGGGGATATGTAGCTTATTAATGATAGAGCCAAGTTTTTAATCTAGTGTTAATACACAAACACATTTTCCACTGTGCCATGCTGTCAAGCATTTCTAAGGTTGACAAGTCTCCTCAAACTCTCTCACACACCAAAAATGAGAGAAAAAGCACACAGGTTCTAAAACTTCCAAACATTTGAAATTCATATAAGTCAACTTACTCGAGCTTCTCTGGCTCTACCATGAGGTCTGCAATGCTTGTGGGTCCCTTTAGGTGTCACTAACAGGCCTAATGCAGAAGCAGAGAAAATGCACATAGGAACAATAAAGGTGATATTAATAGAAGAAAAGAGAAAGAAAAGGAGAAATGAAGGGAAAGGATACTTTTGGGGAGGAGTGGGAACATCACCACCAATTGGCTACCAGACACCACCATTTGTGGGTTCACTTTAACACTTAATGTATTTCTGATAATGTGTGAAAGTCTTATGTATAGCAGTCAAATATTAGACAAATATAGGAAGAGTTCTTCTGCTCATAGTTTAAAGAATAAAAAAGCTATTTTTTTCTGTTATACCCAATCATCAATGATTAAATTCCAACATTCCATATACGTTCTTAAACTTTTTTTGCTTTGATAATCAAATGAATAGATTTCTTCAAATATTTTCCATGTTATTAGAAATACATTAGGTTTATAAGAGAGTCATACTTCTTGTCCTCTTTGGAGTGTTTATCATAAAATGATAAGGACAAATTGTAGTAAGATATTAAAATAATTACAAAAACTGGTAGATACAAGTGATGTTACTGAATTATAGTTTGAGAAAGTTCTTTTTGCCACAGCTTGAAATGTTTGTCAGCTAATCATAAAGGTCTAAATTCAGAGCAGTCAAAGTCTTTTAGGGACACTGATGGATAATTTGTGAAAATGAAACTGCTATGGAAGCTGAACACAAACAGAAGTGCCTTTAATTACTTACGTTTTGTCTCCTTGGTTCAATCTCTCTGAGGCTATCCAATATTTCTTTAATTACACTTCATCAAGGACAGAATTGCTCTTTCAAACCTGAAGAGGTCAAAAGTTCACTCATTCTTTCTTCTCTACATTCACTGGCTTTTCCCTTGAAGTACTAACAGAATAAATGTTCTCTTCTATGCAACATGGAGGAACATATGAATGAACAGTTCGTCTTCCCTCAAGGAAGACAAACTCTGAACTCCATGAGAATGCAAAGACTAGGTTATTCACTGCTGAATCCCATTAAGTGGAGCACCAGCTGTTACTTTATCAGTAAGCATTCAACATACATTTGTGATTGGGTGACTATATCTAAAGCTGGGAAAGTTCATTAACTCAGGAAGGAAGGGACTAGGGGAAACTTTAGCAGTTATATAGTCTATGAAAAACTAGCAAGGGTATTTCATTTAATAAGTGATGGTTAATAATATTTTCATTTATAATTCCCTCTACATTATTTTTTCAACATTAAATACTTAAGATGAATCCAGCCAAATTTAGGCTTTATAAAAATATAGGAAAAAAAAAAAAAAAATGTTAAAATAACATTACATATCTCTTAATCTTTGCAAAGTATGCTGTTTACACAATAAGTGGTGTCTATAATTATTATTACTAAGTAGTTTAACCTTTGAGGACGCCTCATGTTAATAAAACTGTAAGTACAAATACCTCTCAAGACTTACCTGGGAAAATAAATGATAAAGGAATCAAAGTGAATTTTAAATTGCACCATAACATTCTAAATTTCACAATACTTAATATATTAGTCTTAGTTCTTATAAACAGCTTAGTGAACATCTCTCAATATCCTAAGTCATTATTCTTTAGGATAAACTAAGGTTATTAAATGTTTCTTTTTTTAACACACGTATACCTTATCTCTAGAGCTCTTTGGAGGCCTTAAACTTTTTCTCCTGTGATTCTCTAGTGGTGCCTTTTCCTGAAGCTATTTTCCAATTAAAAAGATTAATCAGCATATTCAGTTTGCTGCTCACTTTTTCTGAAGTAAGCTAAATAGTATCTCTGCTGCTGCTGCTGCTGCTGCTGCTGCTAAGTCGCTTCAGTCGTGTCTGACTCTGTGCGACCCCGTAGACAGCAGCCCACCAGGCTTCTCTGTCCATGGGATTCTCCAGGCAAGAACACTGGAGTGGGTTGCCATTTCCTTCTCCAATGCATAAAAGTGAAGAGTGAAAGTGAAGTTGCTCAGTCGTGTCCAACTCTTAGTGACCCCATGGACTGCAGCCCACCAGGCTCCTCCATCCATGGGATTTTCCAGGCAAGAGTACTGAAGTGGGGTGCCATTGCCTTCTCCAATAGTATCTCTAAGGTAGGCAAAATCCTGAAAAGGAACTACCCAAAGTGAAAGTGAAAGTGAAGTCGCTCAGTCATGTCCGACTCTTAGTGACCCCATGGACTGGCCTACCGGCTCCTCCGTCCATGGGATTTTCCAGGCAAGAGTACTGGGGTGGGGTGCCATTGCCTTCCCCGACAAAAAAGTGCACAGCAATGGCAAGTATACTCAGAAACCTGCTTGTGGTACCTTTTTTTTTTTTTTTCCTGGTATACACGTTATAAGATTTTTTTTAATTGGAGGATAATTACTAATATTGTGATGGTTTTTGCTATACTGCAACATTTATTATTTTTGTTGTTTTTGTTTTGCTTTTGGTGTAAATAATAACCAAAGTGTGAATCAGTATGGAAGAAACTTTTGCTGTAAGAACAAGTGAAAACTTGAATCTGTCTATATAACAGCTGCATGAGAGGCCACGTCTATACAGTATAGTATACTACCTGCAGCAGTTGGGGGTGGGGCAGTATATAGCAGAAACTCACAATTGCTTTATGTACCTTGCTTGATACTTATCAAAGTCTGGTTTAGAATATGCTATGCTATGCTATGCTATGCTGTCACTTCAGTCATGTCCGACTCTGTGTGACCCCATAGACGGCAGCCCGCCAGGCCTCCCCGTCCGTGGGATTCGGTTGCCATTGCCTGCTCCAGGTTTAGAATATAAATTGCTTATTTCTGAGATTTCATTTCTGAATTGTAAGCTTCTTGAGGTTACAATGAGTGCCTGATTTATTTTTTCCTTGTTGTTCCTAGTCCACATCTTACATATTGTAAATGCTGCTCTAAAATATTAGGTGTAACTAGTTAACTTCTGGAGAAGGCAATGGCACCCCACTTCAGTACTCTTGCCTGGAAAATCCTATGGACAGAGGAGCCCAATAGGCTGCAGTCCATGGGGTCACTGAGGGTCGGACATGACTGAGCGACTTCACTTTCACTTTTCACTTTCATGCACTGGAGAAGGAAATGGCAACCCACTCCAGTGTTCTTGCCTGGAGAATCCCAGGAATGGGGAGCCTGGTGGGCTCTTGTCTATGGGGTCGCACAGAGTCGGACACGACTGAAATGACTCAGCAGCAGCAGCAGTTAACTTCAGATTTAATGCGTATACACTACAAATTATACACTATAAATTATTTAATGACACTGAAATAAACCATTTAAACACTCAAAAGCAATTCATATTTTTGTTATGGAATACCCTGAATATAGTGTAAGCCAAAATAAATAAAACTTTTATACAGCCCACAAATGAGGCATATTTGTTCATTGGATAATACTGAGCACCACCAGGAGCTAGGCAAATCTTGCTCCAGGTGTGGGTAAGATGCCTGAAAAGTTTTGGAAAGCTACTGACTTTACAAAGCCTATGTTCTACAGACAGATAACAAACAAAATTACTAACACCAAAGTCCTAAAGTGGCAAGAACTTGATGTGCATGAAGATTCTGTGCCTGGAAAAGGTGAGCAAAGGGTGAAATGGTACACACAGATACTCCTGCAGGCCACTGTTAAGAAGCTGAGTTTTTTTTTTTTAATTAATTTATTTTTACAATATTGTATTGGTTTTGCCATATGTTGATGTGAATCCACCACAGGTGTACATGTGTTCCCCACGCTGAACACCCCATCCCACCTCCCTCTTCCCTCCCCATATCATCACTCTTGGTCATCCCAGTGCACCAGCCCTGAGCATCCTGTATCATATATTGAACCCGGACTGGTGATTCATTTCACATATGATAGTATACATGTTTCAATGCCATTCTCCCAAATCATGCCACCCTCACCCTCTCTCCCACAGAGTCCAAAAGACTGTTCTATACATCTGTATCTCTTTTGCTGTCTCGCATACAGGGTTATTGTTACCATCTTTCTAAATTCCATATATATGAGTTAGTATTGGTGTTTTTCTTTTTTTTCTGGCTTACTTCACTCTGTATAGTAGGCTCCAGTTTCATCCACCTCATTAGAACTGATTCAAATGTATTCTTTTTAATGGCTGAGTAATACTCCATTGTGTGTATGTACCACAGCTTTCTTATCCATTCATCTGCTAATGGACATCTAGGTTGCTTCCATGTCCTGGCTATTATACATAGAAAACCCTAAAGAATCCACCAGAAAATTACTAGAGCTAATCAATGAATATAGTAAAGTTGCAGGATATAAAATCAACACACAGAAATTCCTTGCATTCCTATACATTAATAATGAGAAAACAGAAATTAAGGAAACAATTCCATTCACCACTGTAATGAAAAGAATAAAATACTTAGGAATATATGTACCTAAAGAAACTAAAGACCTATATATTATAGAAAACTATAGAACACTGGTGAAAGAAATCAAAGAGGACACTAATAAATGGAGAAATATACCGTGTTCATGGATCAGAAGAATCAATATGGTGAAAATAAGTATACTACCCAAAGCAATCTATAGATTCAATGCAATCCCTATCAAGCTACCAACGGTATTTTCACAGAGCTAGAACAAATAATTTCACAATTTGTATGGAAATACAAAAAACCTCAAATAGCCAAAGCAATCTTGAGAAAGAAGAATGGAACTGGAAGAATCAACCTGCCTGATTTCAGGCTCTACTACAAAGCCACAGTCATCAAGACAGTATGGTACTGGCACAAAGACAGAAATACAGATCAATGGAACAAAATAGCCCAGAGATAAATCCCTGCACCTATGGACACCTTATCTTTGACAAAGGAGGCAAGAATATACAATGGAGAAAAGACAATCTCTTTAACAAGTGGTGCTGGGGAAACTGGTCAACCACTTGTAAAAGAATGAAACTAGAACACTCTCTAACATCATACACAAAAATAAACTCAAAATGGATTAAAGCTCTAAACGTAAGACCAGAAACTATAAAACTCTTAGAGAAGAACATAGGCAAAACACTCTCCAACATAAATCACAGCAGGATCCTCTATGACCCACCTCCCAGAATATTGGAAATAAAAGCAAAAATAAACAAATGGGACCTAATTAAAATTAAAAAGCTTCTGCACAACAAAGGAAATTATAAGCAAGGTGAAAAGACAGCCTTCAGAATGAGAGAAAATAATAGCAAATGAAGCAACTAACAAAGAATTAATCTCAGAAATATACTATCAACTCCTGCAGCTCAATTCCAGAAAAATAAATGACCCAATCAAAAAATGGGCCAAAGAACTAAACAGACATTTCTCCAAAGAAGACATACAGATGGCTAGCAAACCCATGAAAAGATGCTCAACATCACTCATTATCAGAGAAATGCAAATCAAAACCACAATGAGGTACCATTTCACGCCAGTCAGAATGGGTGCGATCCAAAAGTCTACAAGCAATAAATGCTGGAGAGGGTGTGGAGAAAAGGGAACCCTCTTACACTGTTGGTGGGAATGCAAACCAGTACAGCCACTATGGAGAACAGTGTGGAGATTCCTTAAAAACCCTGACACAGAACTGCTGTATGACCCAGCAATCCCACTGCTGTGCATACACACCAAGGAAACCAGAATTGAGAGAGACACGTGTACCCCAATGTTCATCGCAGCACTATAAGAAGCTGAGTTTTAAAACTCTATGTACAATAGGAAGCCACTGAAAACTCTTAAAAAGCCACATGGGCTTCCTACCTAAGAAAAAAATAAATATACATTAAGGTAAAACCAAAGCAAACCACACTGGTTGCTGTAAAGAGGATGGGTGAGGAAAACTCGAAGGAGAGAGACTTGATATGAGGTCACTGCAATAATACAGCTACATACAGCTACCAGGAGATGATGATAGCTTTTTTAAAGGGACAGCAGAAGAGAAGAAAAAAGAAAGTGATAGTTTTGTTTCCAAAGAACATTTTGAATCTAAGAGGACTGGCTGACAGATTAGATGTAGGGAAGAATTAAGGACTCTAGAATTTTTAATTTGAATCACTAGAGAAACAATAGTTCTGTTACTTTGATGGCAAGAATGGAAGAAGAAAGTGTGAGAGAGACCTCTACCCGCCACAGAGTTCCAATTCTCTCCTTCTTTGTTAACAACAGGGTTTATATTAAAGATGGAAATGGGCCCAGCTGAAATACATTTTTGCTTTCCTTTCCTTAATTCTAGGTGTGTGCCCACTGGCTGGGTTCTGGCTAACAGAACATAATTGGAAATAACATGGGATATTTCTGGAAGGGTTGTTTCAAGCTAAGTGATGTTCCCTTTTCACATTTTTATCTTTTCCTGTCTTCCTTCTGAAACCTGAACATGATGGGTGGTATGTCAATATCACCATCGATAATGAAATGATTTGAAACACAGAAGCACCTGCCAAGATAGTGAATCAGAAACAAAACATACCTGATGAAAAAGGAGCCTTCATAGCAGCTCTGAATGAAGACCTTCAGACCTCTTTCACATAAGAGAAATAAAATTTATATTTTAAGTCACTTTTATTGATAGTTTCATTTGCAGCTGAATTCAGTCTCCACTGACACCAACTTGTTTGAGGAGAGTTGTGGAAAATCAAGAACTATTTCTGAAACATTAATGTGAGGTGTCTTAGATATCCAAATGAAATGTCTAATAAACAACAGAATACAGAAATCTTGTCCTAATGAGACCAGCACTGGGAGATATCCATTTGGGAGCTATTGGTGAGTTAAAGCCATGGAACTGATAACGTTTGTATAGACAGAAAAGAAAAAACAAGTCCAGTGAGGTAGTAAGAAAATTCAAAGATTTTGGTTTCATAGCAGCAAAGAAAGGAAATAATACCAATATAGGGAGTCAATGGCAACCCATTCCAGTGCTCTTGCCTGGAAAATCCCATGGATGGAGGAGCCTGGTGGGCTACAGTCCATGGAGTTGCGAAGAGTCGGACACTAATGAGCGACTTCACTTTCACTTTTCACTTTTCTGCACTGGGGAAGGAAATGGTAACCCACTCCAGTGTTGTTGCCTGGAGAATCCCAGGGACGGTGGAGCTTGGTGGGCTGCCGTCTATGGGGTCGCATAGAGTCAGACATGACTGAAGTGACTTAGCAGCAGCAGGGAGTTTTCAACTGTTCTGAATGCATTCAGTAGAGAACTAAATTTAATGAACTGAGTAGATAAAGAGTCTGCAGAACTGGGAAATGTGGAAAACATTTTGTCTTAGACAAAAACAGTTTCAACAGAATGGGGAAGAACTGGAGCCTGGATTGGAGAGAAGCAGGAGGAGTGCATGGGAGGGCTTTAGTTTCAGATTCCTGCCATGTGGAAAAATACATATCCTGGAAAGGCTCCCAACAGAAAATCTGGGAACACTGGGCAAGGTATAACAAACACCTTCCTAAATATGCAGCTAAGCTACAAGAAACTAAGAATTGTAAAGGGTAGACAGTGAAGAGGGACTTAGAGAAATAAGCTGAAACTAAAACTGGTCGCCCTGGGTTAATTTGCCAATCACCATTTAAATTTTTATTAAAAACTGGATACATGGATATTTGCAATGTATGAAAACAATCATAACAAAATGAACATGTGCAAGTGCCTTCCAAGTCCCCTTTGAGCCTCTTATTATACCATCCTTTCTGCTCCTTGCTAAGGGTTAAACCCTTTCCCAAATGTTATTACTACCTTAACTTCATAGACTCATCAAAGCTGTGCACCCCACCCCAAATGTTATATTGGTAACATTTTCATAGCAAGTTTTAATCTATGTTTACATGAATTCAGTCTTTGTTATCCTGCAACTTGTTTTATAATTGTATTTTTCCAGTGTTTATCAGTGTTGTTACATAAAGCCATAATTTAGTAACTGATGATGAAAATAACACTCCAGAGCTGTGGGGAAAAGAAGATTTTGTCAATAAATTTGCAGACCAACTGGATAATACAGATGAAACTTACCCCCTACCTAGCCCAACTCTTAACCCAAATCACAAAAAAATTAAATGGTGGGTTTGAAAGCTAAATGTGAAAGTTAAATCAAGATCTAGAAGGTAATATAGGAGAAAATCTTCACGACATCATAATACAAATATATTTCTTAAATTAGATACAAAAGTCACTACTCATGAAAGATAACCGCATTAAAATTAGGAATTTTTGTTCATCAAAAGATTACTAAGAGAGTAGAGAAAGCATTTGCAACATGTATAACCAATAATGAGTTTGTAATAAAGACTATTCAAACAATTTTTACAAATTGATAAGTCTGACAATCCAATAGAAAAATTAGCAACAAATCTGATTAAGAATTTCTTTAAATTACCAAAAATTATAAGGAAAGATCTTGGCCTCATTAAACATGCCGAGTTGCTTCAGTTGTGTCCGACTCTGTGTGACCCCACAGACGGCAGCCCACCAGGCTCCCCCGTCCCTGGGATTCTCCAGGCAAGAACACTGGAGTGGGTTGCCATTTCCTTCTCCAATGCATGAAAGTGAAAAGTGAAAGGGAAGTTGCTCAGTCATGTCTGACTATTAGCGACTCCATGGACTGCAGCCTACCAGGCTCCGCCATCCATGGGATTTTCCAGGCAAGAGTACTGGAGTGGGGTGCCATTGCCTTCCCCGCATTAAACATGAGGAACATGCAAATTAAAACCTCACATGGTACACAATAATGACTGCTATTTAAAAATGACAATTTCAAATGTTGGAAAAGATGTAGAGCAACAGAATCTGTCCTGCAGGTGGGATAATAAATTTATACAGAAACTTTGGAAAACTGGCAGCTTGTATTAAAACTAAGCACTCACATATCCTCATGCATGTTTCTATTCTTAGGTACTTACCTAGAAAAAGCATATATATGTTTGTTTACCAAGAGGCATGTCCAAGAATGTTCATAGCAGCATAATTCATATAAATCCAAACTATTCAAACTAGACACAGACCAAAATGTCCATCAACAGTAGAACAGATTATTGGAATATTCCAATACTAATAGCTAATATTAGTATTACTAATACTACCAATAGCTAATACTTAAATATAGCAAAATGCAAAAAAAAGTGAATTTCACAAATAAAATTTTGAACAAAATTGAACAAAAACAAAAGACACAAAAGAACACATACTTATTATTCATTTTAAAAAATATAACAGCTCACATATGGTGTGAGGTATGCAGAGTAGTTACTTACCTTTGAGAAGGGAGAAATAACGATTGGGAGAATCATGAGAAACTATGAGGGAGGTTTCTGGAGGGCTGGTGATATTCTGTATCTTGATCTGAGTGCTGTTTACATAGTTGGTTTTACTTTTGCAGTCTTAGCAAATGAGAATGGGGTTAAATACTAATAGTTTTCATTAAATGTTGAATAAGTTTTGTTGAATTTAAGATGAGAGGGAGAAGCCTTATAAATGAGATCATAAGTGTTATATTGTTTCAGTACTCCATAATATGTATCTCTACTGAAACCAAGAAACCAAAAGTCACTAACCTATGTCAACTATACATACTCTATACTTTTGAAATATTTAAATTAGTAATTCCTGGAAATATTTTTGGCTGCATTACATGGCTTACAAGATCTTAGTTCCCCAAA
Organism: Tragelaphus eurycerus; assembly: GCA_935064755.1. Classification (NCBI taxonomy): domain Eukaryota; kingdom Metazoa; phylum Chordata; class Mammalia; order Artiodactyla; family Bovidae; genus Tragelaphus; species Tragelaphus eurycerus. The sequence continues at coordinate 616,270 of CAKXYN010000259.1, read as the reverse complement.
CAGGGATGGAACCTGTGCGCCCCTGCAGTTGAAGCGTGGCATCCTAACCACTGGATGGCCATGAAATTCCCTGAAAATTTTCTTATTCAGATTCTTTTTACCCCTGACAATTACAAATAAATTAGGTAATGAAAGTGAAAACACATCACTAAATAGGTTTCTAGTGGGGATAACCAAATTCTAAGTGACTTTCACTGAATTTCAGGAATATAATGTTAAAGTTTAACTCTGAAAGTTTTAGAAGGTATCAGGAGAGAAAAATGGGCAACGTTTAAAATGTCCCTAAAATAATAAGGCTTCCAACTTCACACTAACCAGAAGACCTAAAGAATAAACTGTAGTACTTGTAAACTGTTACAACATAAAGAATGGAGAGTTAAAGGATTTCCTTCTTCTAAATGCTCTCAGAAAAATAAACACTTCCTCAAGAACTACTAGGCCAATCCTCAACAAAAAGAATCCAACAAATAAAAAGGAACACACAGTATGATCAACTGGGATTTATCCCAAGGATGCAAGGATTCTTCAATATAAACAAATGAATCAATGTAATACACCAAATTAACAAATTGAAGAATAAAAACCATAAGATCATCTCAATGGATGCAGAAAAAGCTTTTGAAAAAATTCAACACCTATTTATGATTAAAAAAAAAAACTCTCCAGAAAGTGGGAATATAGGGACCCTACTTCAACTTAATAAAGGCCATATATGACAAACCCACAGGAAACATTATTCTCAATAGTGAAAAACTGAAAGCATTTCCTTAAGATCAGGAACAAGACAAGAGTGTCCACTCTTGCCACTATTATTCAACATAGTTTTGGAGGCCCTAGCCACAGCAATCAGAGGAAAAAAGAAATAAAAGGAATCCAAACGGAAAAGAACTAAAACTGTCACAGTTTGCAGATAACATGATACTATATATAGAAAATCCTAAAAGATGCCACCAGAAAACTACTAGAGCTAATTGATTAATTTAAACTCATAGGATACAAAATTAATACACAGAAATCTCTTGCATTCCTATACATTAATAACAAAAGACTGAAAGAGAAATTAATGAAACAATCCCATTTACCACTGCAAGGAACAAAAATAGGAATAAACCAACCTTAGGAATAAACCAACCTAAGGAGGCAAAAGGAGAAGGCAATGGCACCCCACTCCAGTACTCTTGCCTGGAAAATCCCATGGATGGGAGAGCTTGGTGGGCTGCAGTCCATGGGGTCGCTAAGAGTCAGACACGACTGAGCGACTTCACTTTCACTTTTCACTTTCCTGCATTGGAGAAGGAAATGGCAACCCACTCCAGTGTTCTTGCCTGGAGAATCCCAGGGACGAGGGAGCCTGGTGGGCTACTGTCTATGGGGTCACACAGAGTCGGACACGACTGAAGTGACTTAGCAGCAGCAGCAGCAGCAAGGAGGCAAAAGACCTATATGTAGAAAATTGTAAGATACTGATGAGAGAAATCAAAGATGACACAAACAGATGGAGAGAGACACCATGTTCTTGGATTGGGAGAATCAATATTGCAAAAATGACTACACTACCCAAAGCAATCTACAGATTCAGTGCAATTCCTATTAAATTACCAACAGCATTTTTCACAGAACTACAACAAAATTTTTTACAATTTGTATGGAAACACAAAAGACCCCGAATAGCCAAAGCAGTGTTGAGAAAGAAAAACAGCTGGGGAAATCAGACTCCCTAATTTCAGATTATACTACACAGCTAAAGTAAAGAGGAGAGCATGGTACTGGCACAAAAACAGAAATATAGATCAATGAAAGGCAGGTAGAAAACCCCAAGATAAACACATACATCTATGACAAAGGAGGCAAGAATATACAACAGAAAGAAGAAGAAGATAGTCTTTCCAATAAGTGGTCCTAGGAAAACTGGTCAGCTACATGTACAAGAATGAAATTAGAACACCATAGTGGTGTTCTACACCTCAAAGAGCAGAATGGCCATCATCAAAAAATCTACAAAAAATAAATACTGGAGTGGGTGTGGAGAAAGGGGAATGAGCCTTTACTGATGGTGGGACTGTAACTTGGTGCATTCACTTTGGGCAATAGTATGTAGGTTCCTTAAAAAACTAAAAATAGAATCACCATATGACCCAGAAATCCCACTCCTGGGCATATTCCCTGAGAAAACCGTAATTCAGGAAGACACCTGTACCCTATATACACTGCAGCACTACACAACAGACAGGACGTAGAAGCAACCTAAATGTCCATCAACAGAGGAATGGGTAAAGGAGATGCGGTACACATATATAACAGAGTATCACTCAGCCATAAAAAGGGAGAAATTTAGTCATCTATAGAGACAAGGATGGACTCAGAGATTGTCACACAGAGTGAAGTCAGATAGAAAACAAACATCGTAGATTAACACATATATGTGGAATCTAGAAAAATGGTGTAGATGACCTTACTTATGAAGTGGAAATAGATAGACGGAGAGGTCAAACATATGGACACTAAGGGGAAGAATCGGGGTGACTGGGATTGACATATATACACTATTGATACACATATAAAACAGGTAACTAACAAGATGCATAGCACAGGAAACTCAGTGCTCTGTGGTGACCTAAATGAGAAGGAAATCCAACAAAGTGGGGATATGTGTATACATATAGCTGATTCATTTGGCTATACAGCAGAAACTAACATTTAAAGTAACTATAATCCAATAAAAATTAATTAAAGAAGCTACTAAGCCATAATCAAATTTCAAAACATTTGTAATTTATAAAATATTAGCCAGGGAATATTGCACATGAAAAAGAGTTTTCTAATAATCTTTCATCTCCCTAGTAAAGGAAGGAGGTGAGTTTCAAAGGGGAAAAGGAAAAAAAAAAGTTGGTGCTATGTTCTCCTTTCCTATAATAAATAATTAAACTTCAGTTATTCTATTTGCAGGTAAAGATTCTCTTCATTATGACAAGGTGACAAAGAAATCATCTGTACCTTCAATTATACTTTGAAGCCAACTCAGATTGCAGTAGTACTATAAAAACATTCAACATCTAAAGAGGCTATTAAATAACTGCCTGAGATTTAACAACAAAGATAACAACAAAACCCAAATGCTCCAGGGCTACAGATGACTCCTCTAGCTCCAGGGTTAGCTACCTCCATGAGTGTGCTGATCCAGAGGAACCAGCAAACAGAGAAAGGATTTAGCTCAGTGTAACCATTTGACTCACTGAAAAATAATCCAGAGCACAAGCCTTACCAATGAGTATCTATACTGTCATTTGTTGTTGTCAGTATTACAATGGACCATGTCTTGAGAGGTAGCTAAAGCCTTATAGTTTAGAAGACAAGTTCTAAAGCCAGGTTGAGTATGAATCCTGCCTCCACCATTTACAAGCTATGACTCGGAGCAGTTGTTCAACCACTCTGGACCATAAAACCATTAACTGTGAAAAGGGACTAATAATGTATCTACCTCAGAGATCTATAAGGACTTTGATGGTTAATTTTGTGTGTCAACTTCACTTGCCTCGGTGGGCCAAGATGAAACATTCTTTCTGGGTATGCTGTGAGGGTGTTTCTGGATGAGATTAGCATTTGGAATGGTAGACTCAGTGAAGTAGATGGTCCTCCCCAATGTGGGTGGCCATCATCCAACCCACAGAGGGCCTGAGTAGAACAAAAGGCAGAGGAAAGGGGAATTCATCTTTCTTCTTGTCTCATTATTTTAGCTGGAACATCACCTTTCATCTTGTCCTGCCCTTGCAATGGGGCTTATATCATCAGTTCCCCTATTTCTTAGGCCTTCATACTCAAACTATATCACACCACCACTTTTCCTGAGTTTCTAGCTTGCAAAAAGCAAATAATGGGACTTCTTAGATTCCATAAATGCATGCTCAAATTCCTAATAATACATATACTATGAAACAAACCAAGAAAAGATATATACCTGGAGAACCCTGACTAATATAGGGGCTAATGAGTTAATGAGGCTTCCCTGGTGGCTCAGAAGTAAAGAATCTGCCTGCAAATGCAGGAGATGTGGGTTTGATCCCTTTTCTGGGAAGATCTCCTGGAGAAGGAAATGGCAATCCACTCCAGTAATCTTGTCTGGACAACTCCATGGACAAAGAAGCATGGTGGGCTACAGTCCACGGAGTCACAAAGAGCTGGACGTGATAGAGCACACACAGCATGTGTGTGTATCCAGCTTTTTTCCTGAGTTGAGGTTGAAAGGATAGGCATGGAGTAAAATAATACATCTTTCTTAAAAAAAAATTGTAAGATCTTTTAAGTTTCCTCCCCTCTTTTCTGTTTGTAGTAATACTGGACTTGTTTAGTCAAAGGAATTGGTTGTAATGAGACTGTCAAGTGTATGAACAGACTCTTGTCAAATAGCCTTGAAAAAAGCAAATCTGTTCACCATACAAAAGTACATTACATAAACATCTCTCTATCAAATCTCTGGGCAAATATTCTTAAATCTGTAGTGGGATGGATGTCCTATATTAAGTTTATAACACAATAACAACAAGCCCAAAATGTATTATACATGAGGCACCATGCATAGCATTCATGAAGGCACAAAGATACACAAAGACCTGTACTGTCTAGGTATGCAAGAAAGTTGCGAATTTGGACCCTTAATCCTTCCTGGTGGGATGAGCAAAGGAACTAACCTGACATACCTCTGTGGTTGTATGTACCCTTAAAATCAACCTAACCAGAATGCTCAAATGTATACACAGGAACTTCAGCTGATAATGTCAAAAAGAATGTTAAGTGTGTGATAAATGTTATTGCTTCTAGACGAGTTTGGAGGAAAGGATTCACTGCAGGCTGAGTGTTGTAAGGAAGGCTTCCTGGAGGAGGGATGGCCTCAGCTGGATCAAGACAGAGCAGACAATGGATGGCTATAAAAGCAGGACAAGGAGTTCGAACATGTAAAGTGGCAGTGTGGTTTTAGGTGATAAAGACTGGATGTGATAACATGAAAAGGAAATGGTAATGAGAGTTAGCACAAAGTAAGTCAGACTCAGTGTATGATTCACCCATTTCCACTTCTGCATGAAAAATCTCGAACTAAGAAACATGCAGTGTTTTATGGGACAGAATAATTCTGGCAATGCTATTAATTGCTTATTTTTTTAATTTTCTAATTGGATTGTGTATTTAAGAGAATACAAAACTGAAAAATCAGCTTTCGTAACATTTACCATTTTGGATTATTTTCATGCATGAGGCACCAAACATGAAATGGTGCCTAGCTAGCTTTATTTTAATAAACCGTCTTAAGGCACTGGACAATACTAAATATCAAATGAAAAATAATAATTTTGTAAAGTATCATTAGTCTGCCAGTCAACAAATGTTCATCCGGCACAGAGTATGTGCCAGGCTCTGTGATAGGTGCTAGGGCAGATACAAATAAATGCATTCTGGCTGGAATGGGAAACACTGATTTGAAATGCTGGAGAGGGTGTGGAGCAAAGGGAAACCTCCTACACTGCTGGTGGGAATGTAAGTTTATGCAGCCCCTATGAAAAACACTATGATGGTTCCTCAGAAAACTAAAAACAGAATTATCACATGATGCAGCAGTTCCACTCCTGGGCACACATCAGAGAAAACTACAGTTCAAAAAGATACATGCAACCCTATGTTCATAGCAGCACTAGTTACAAACAGCCACGACATGGAAGTAACCTAAATGTCCATCAACAGATGCATGGATAAGGAAGATGTGGTACATATATGCAATGGAATACTACTTAACTATAAAAAGAATGAAATGCCATTTGCAGCAACCTGGATGCAACTAGAGGTTATCATACTAAGTGAAGTAAGTCAGAAAGAGAAAGACAAATACCATGATATCATTTATATGTGGAATTTAAAAACAGGACACAGATGAACTTAACTATGAAACAGAAAAAGAATCAAGGACACAAATAACAATTGGTGCTGCCATGGGAGATGGGGAGGAAGAGGGATGGATTCATAGTGCAGGATTAGCAGAGTAAACTGGTATATTCAGAATAAATAAACAACAAGGTCCTACTTGTTATAGCACAGGGAACTAGATTCAGTATCCTCTGATAAACCATAATGGAAAAGAATATGAAAAAGAATGTATACACATGTATAATTCAGTTTGCTGTACAGCAGTAATTCCCCATGCCTGAAGGGCGGAGGCCAAAAGGAGTTACCTCACGTCCGAGGTCAGGCACAGCGGCCGAGACTGCCAGGCTGCAACAGCACAGGAATGGCTGGGAAGAGCTACCCAAGTCCGATATCAGGGACGGCAGCCGAGAGGAGCTACCCCGCGTCCCAGGTCCGGGGTGGTGGCCGGGAGGAGCTACCCTACACAGAGGTCAGGGGCGGCGGCCGTGAGGACCAACCCCACATCCAAGGAGCGGTGGCTGCACTGGCACAGGAGGGCCTAGAGAAGCTATCCCACGTTGAACTTCCCTGTCAGGAAGGGCGGCGGTGAGGAGATACCCCTCATCCAAGGTAAGGAGCAATGGCTGCGCTTTGCTGGAACAGCCATGAAGAGATACCCAACACCCAAGGTAAGAGAAACCCAAATAAGATGGTAGGTGTTGCAAAAGGGCATCAGAGGGCAGACACACTGAAACCATAATAACAGAAAACTAGTCAATCTAATCACACTAGGACCACAGCCTTGTCTAACTCAATGAAACTAAGCCATGCCCGTGGGGCAACCCAAGACGGGTGGGTCATGGTGGAGAGATCTGACAGAATGTGGTCCACTGGAGAAGGGAATGGCAAACCACTTCAGTATTCTTGCCTTGAGAACCCCATGAATAGTATGAAAAGGCAAAATGATAGGATACTGAAAGAGAAACTCCCCAGGTCAGTAGGTGCCCAATATGCTACTTGAAATCAGTGGAGAAATAACTCCATAAAGAATGAAGGGATGGAACCAAAGCAAAAACCATACCCAGCTGTGGATGTGACTGGTGATAGAAGCAAGGTCTGATGCTGTAAAGAGAAATATTGCATAGGAACCTGGAATGTCAGGTCCATGAATCAAGGCAAATTGGAAGTGGTCAAACAAGAGATGGCCAGAGTGAATGTCGACATTCTAGGAATCAGCAAGCTCAAATGGACTGGAATGGGTGAATTTAACTCAGATGACCATTTTATCTACTACTGGGGACAGGAATCCTTCAGAAGAAATGGAGTAGCCATCATGGTCAACAAAAGAGTCCGAAATGCAGTACTTGGATGCAATCTCAAAAACGACAGAATGATCTCTGTTCATTTCCAAGGCATACCATTCAATATCACAGTAATCCAAGTCTATGCCCCAACCAGTAACACTGAAGAAGCTGAAGTTGAACGGTTCTATGAAGACTTACTTACAAGACCTTTTAGAACTAACACCCAAACAAGATGTCGTTTTCATTATAGGGGACTGGAATGCAAAAGTAGGAAGTCAAGAAACACCTGGAGTAACAGGCAAATTTGGCCTTGGAATACGGAATGAAGCAGGGCAAAGACTAATAGACTTTTGCCAAGAAAATGCACTGGTCATAGCAAATACCCTCTTCCAACAACACAAGAGAAGACTCTACACATGGCCATCACTAGATGGTCAACACCGAAATCAGACTGATTATATTCTTTGCAGCCAAAGATGGAGAAGCTCTATACAGTCAACAAAAACAAGACCAGGAGCTCACTGTGGCTCAGATCATGAACTCCTTATTACCAAACTCAGACTTAAATTGAAGAAAGTAGGGAAAACCACTAGACCATTCCAGTATGACCTAAATCAAATCCCTTATGATTATATACTAGAAGTGAGAAATAGATTTAAGGGCCTAGATTTGATAGATAGAGTGCCTGATGAACTATGGAATGAGGTTCATGACACTGTACAAGAGACAGGGATCAAGACCCTCCCCATGGAAAAGAAATGCAAAAAAGCAGAATGGCTGTCTGAGGAATGGCTGTCTGAGGAGGCCTTACAGATAGCTGTGAAAAGAAGAGAAGCAAAAAAGCAAAGGAGAAAAAGAAAAATATAAGCATATGAATGCAGAGTTCCAAAGAATAGCAAGAAGAGACACGAAAGCCTTTCTCAGAGATCAATGCAAAGAAATAGAGGAAAACAACAGAATAGGAAAGACTAGAGATCTCTTTAAGAAAATTAGAGATACCAAGGGAACATTTCATGCAAAGATGGGCTTGGTAAAGGACAGAAATGGTATGGACCTAACAGAAGCAGAAGATATTAAGAAGAGATGGCAAAATACACAGAAGAACTCTACAAAAAAGATCTTCACGACCCAGATAATCACGATGGTGTGATCACTAACCTAGAGCCAGACATCCTGATTGTGAAGTCAAGTGGGCCTTAAGGAGAAAGCATCACTACAAACAAAGCTAGTGGAAGTGATGGAATTCCAGTTGAGCTATTTCAAATCCTGAAAGATGATGCTGTGAAAGTGCTGCACTCAATATGCCAGCAAATTTGGAAAACTCAGCAGTGGCCACAGGACTGGAAAAGGGCAGTTTTCATTCCAATCCCAAAGAAAGGCAATGCCAAAGAATGCTCAAACTACTGCACAATTGCACTCATCTCACATGCTAGTTAAGTAATGCTTAAAATTCTCCAAGCCAGGCTTCAGCAATACGTGAACTATGAACTTCCTGATGTTCAAGCTGGTTTTCAAAAAGGCAGAGCAACCAGAGATCAAATTGCCAACATCTGCTGGATCATGGAAAAAGCAAGAGAGTTCCAGAAAAACATCTATTTCTGCTTTATTGACTATAGCCAAAGCCTTTGACTGTGTGGATCACAATCAACTGTGGAAAATTCTGAAAGAGATGGGAATACCAGACCATCTGACCTGCCTCTTGAGAAATCTGTATGCAGGTCAGGAAGCAACAGTTAGAACTGGACATGGAACAACAGACTGGTTCCAAATAGGAAAAGGAGTACGTCAAGGCTGTATATTGTCACCCTGCTTATTTAACTTATATATAGAGTACATCATGAGAAATGCTGGACTGGAAGAAGCACAAGCTGGAATCAAGACTGCCGGGAGAAATATCAATAACCTCAGATATGCAGATGATACCACCCTTATGGCAGAAAGTGAAGAGGAACTAAAAAGCCTCTTGATGAAAGTGAAAGTGGAGAGTGAAAAAGTTGGCTTAAAGCTCAACATTCAGAAAACAAATAGCATGGCATCTGGTCCCATCACTTCATGGGAAATAGATGGCAAACAGTGTCAGACTTTACTTTTTTGGGCTCCCAAATCACTGCAGATGGCGACTGCAGCCATGAAATTAAAAGACGCTTACTCCTTGGAAGGAAAGTTATGACCAACCTAGATAGTGTATTCAAAAGCAGAGACATTACTTTGCCAACAAAGGTCCAGCTAGTCAAGGCTATGGTTTTTCCAGTGGTCATGTATGGATGTGAGAGTTGGACTGTGAAGAAGGCTGAGCACTGAAGAATTGATGCTTTTGAACTGTGGTGTTGGAGAAGACTCTTGAGAGTCCCTTGGACTGCAAGGAGATCCAACCAGTCCATTCTGAAGGAGATCAGCCCTGGGATTTCTTTAGAAGGGATGATGCTAAAGCTGAAACTCCAGTACTTTGGCCACCTCATGGGAAGAGCTGACTCATTGGAAAAGACTCTGATGCTGGGAGGGATTGGGGGCAGGAGGAGAAGGGGACGACAGAGGATGAGATGGCTGCATGGCATCACTAACTACATGGACATGAGTCTGAGTAAACTCCTGGAGCTGGTGGTGGATAAGGAGCCCTGGCGTGCTGTGATTCATGGAGTTGCAAAGAGTCGGACACGACTGAGAGACTGAACTGAACTGAACAGCAGTAATTAACAATGTAAATCAACTATACTTCATAAGTAAAATAAAATAATGTGTACATAACAAAATCTGGTGCTCTGAATGTGACCTCTTGCATTTCCTCTAGGGGAGGGCTGCAGGAGTGATGTGATCTTATATATTAATATAATGGATCTTGGGTATTTATATTCTAACACATACATGTTTTTCACTTGTGGGACATGGTGCTGTATAAGAACGTTTATCTTTGAATATATTTCCACTTTTATGATGCAAACTTTAATGTTATATTTCATTAAGTTGCTGCATTCTCAAATTTCAAGGGATACCTTCTCAATCACATATTCCAAAATTTGATGAAATTTAATTATTTCTCTGTAGCCATCTTGTTCATGTCATTACACACCTCAATAAATAGTAATAAATAAAGACACACTGATTTGAAATGCTGGAGAGGGTGTGGAGAAAAGGGAACCCTCTCTTTGGCAGGAATGTAACTTGGTGCACCCACTACAGAAAACAGTATGAAGCTTCCTTAAAAAACTAAAATTAGAGCTATCATATGAACCTGTAATCCAAATCTTGGGCCTGTATCAAGAAAAGATGAAAGAAAAAAAAAAAAACTAATTCAAAAAGACACGTGCACCACAAGTTGACAGCAGCATTAGTCACAATAGCCAAGACATGGAAACAACCTAAATGTCCATCAACAGATGAATGGATAAAAAAGTGGTATATGTATACCCTGGAACAGTACTCAGCCATAAAAATGAATGAAAGAGTGCCATTTGCAGCAACATGGCTGGACCTAGAGATTACCATCCTAAGTTAGAGAAGGACCACTTATATGTGGAATCCAAAATGTCACAAATGAAATTATTCTCTAAAGATAAACAGACTCAGGCAGAAAACAAATTTACCAAAGGGGAAAGGGAGTGGGGAAGGGGTACATTAGGAGTTAGAGATTAGCAAATACAAACTACTATATAAAATAAACAACAAGGTCCTACTATATACCACAGGGACTATATTCAATATCTCATAATAAGCCATAATGGAGAAGAATGTGAAAAAGAATTTATATACATATATATATTAATCACTTTGCTGTGTATCAGAAACACAACATTGTAAATCAACTATACTTCAACAACAACAAAACCACTGGTTTTGAATGATTCCATCAATAAAAGTTTAAATAGGTCTTTCTGATAATAAATGCTGCAATTTATATGTACTTTATCCCAAAGAAATCTAAAAATATTTTTACCTTGATATATTAATACTGAATCTGTCTTGATACGTAACTGTTAATCTCACTAAACCAATATATTTTCATACTTGTCAATGCTAGATAATCATGTTAATTTTTCCTAACTTACAGAGGTGACCAAACTTATCATACTATTTCCAAATATCACTGATTAGAAAGAAAGGAACAAAAGCCTCATAAACATCTATGCGCTCCTTCTCCCTCCTATACAAAACAGAAAGGTAGTGAGAGAATGCCTACATTATACCCTGTGAGAAAATCTTGTATCATAAATTTCACAAGGTATAAACCAATGCCATCAATTTTCAGAGTGTTTTTGGATCTTCATTGTAAAAACAAAAACTACAGCCATGGGCACACAAAAGGCTAACAGAAATAGTCCTCCAAATTCTCCTGAGTTCTGTCTCAGGGGAGTATTTGTTAAGGTAATAGATTCTAATAAAAGCATGGTCTTTCTGCTTGTTCCCTACATCCGTTTCCTCCCTCACTCTCAGGGACTTTTCTTCTGCAATTATTTTTTCTCAGTTGACAAAATCGTGCATCAGCTTTGTCCTAGAAGTGACTAAAGGTTCAAATTCTAATTATTTAACCAGAGTGTTTAATGTCACATTAATAATAGTGTCTATTTGGGTGGGTGGGTGAGTGTGTGTGTGTGTGTGTGTGTGTGTCAGAAATAGAGGATGGCTTGAGGAAAGATGGGACAGGGGTTCAGACTTTACAGCTGGACGACAGAGACAGGAGAGGACTACATATCTTTTAAATGCTTTTTGGTCTTTGAAGCACATAACTATATAATCGATCACACCTAATAACAGCAACAATAACAACATAACGAAAAAAAAAAAAAGTTCTTCAATCTCTGTAGGATTACTAGAGCAGAGCTATAAGAGCTGTAACACCAAGCACAAGTTGCTGATTAAATGTGTAAATTAAGACACCATACTTCAATAGTGGAAATTTTCCATAAAATATTTGGTATATGCATTTAAAATTTTTTTAGCTTATGTTTTTAAATATTAACCAATCTGCCAGGTTAACATCAGCCATCTTTCCCCACGTGAAATATGAAGAGTACCAACCCAACTCCTAACAGCTTCAACTATGAACGCTACTACATTAGCTCAAGCATTGCAATACTGCATCCTGATGCAGACTTACCCAAGTTGGGACGGCAGGAGGAAGAGTCATAACACTGCTACGGACTAGTCGCAGCCAGAGGGGACCCAGATGAGAAAAGTGCCCTGCGTGGGCATCAAGCCAGGCCACGCGGGTCAGGCTCCTGGGACCATGGGCATCAGGCCTTGAAAATATGAGGTTTTCCCTGTATCTGTGAAGAAGAGCAACTGCTCCGGCACCCCTCTTTTCCAAGGTCCCAGAGGCCAAGAGCCTCAGGCCACCCCAGGATGTGCCGCTGTTGGCTACTAGGGGGTGGCTTGCTCCTCTCAGCCAGCATCCAGGCCTTTAACGTGCCAAGCAATTGGCCGTTCAGTGGATCTGCCAGGAGGGAGCGAATTGGGAGAGCTTGCGGTCTCTCCACAGACTGCACAGGCCCACTAGGCTCCGTTCAGGAGAGCTGTTCAGAAAGGTGGGTTTCCCCATCCACCGCCAGCTACTGTGGGCTGTGTGGCGGAGAAGTAGCTCTTCAGAAACGGGTTGAAGGCCCCAGGGCCTCATACAGAGGAGCAGATGCTCTGCAGAGTCCAGGCACGCTTCCGGCCTTCATGTCCCTCCTGGTCGTCTCCATCTTAGCTGGCCAGGCCGACGCCGTGGCGCAGGGCTACTTCCGGCCCTACATCCGCCTCCAGGCCTGGGGCTCACGCCCTGCTCTAGGTCTCTTCACCACCTACCTCCTCTGATACCGATTCCGCTTCCGCGTCTACGGCCAGCTGTGCTCTGAGTGCAGAAAGTACCCCTAAGAACCCGGATGTCTGTGGCTTCAAGGCATTCATCTTCGCTTGCTAGCGGGTGGACTCCTGAAGAAAGTCGTGATGTAGGCACTGTGTGAATAGGTTGGCAGGGCCCGAGGCAGCTGGTGATGCCGGGGCCTTTGGAAGGATTGAAAGTGCTCTACTCTTCATTTGTGGCCAGAACACCTCTTAGGCCAAAAGATACTGAGCAGCACCTATTATGTGACACTTTGTGAAGATAATTTCAAATGTATTTGAGCACCATTATGTCACCCTGCTTATTTAATTTATATGCAGAGTACATTATGAGAAACGCTGGGCTGAAGGAAGCCCAAGCTGGTATCAAGATTGCCAGGAGAAATATCAATAACGTCAGATATACAGATGACACTACCCTTATGGCCGAAATTGAAGAAGAATTAAAGAGCTTCTTGATGAAAATGAAAGAGGAGAGTGAAAATGTTGGCTTAAGGCGCAACATTCAGAAAACTAAGATCATGGCATCCGGTCCCATCTCTTCATGGCAAATAGATGGCAAACAGTGGCTGACTTTATTTTTCTGGGCTCCAAAATCACTGCAGATGGTGATGGCAGCCATGAAATTAAAAGATGCTTATTCCTTAGAAATAAAGTTATGACCAACCTAGACAGCATATTAAAAAGCAGAGACGTTACTTTGTCAACAAAGGTCTGGCTAGTCAAGGTTATGGTTTTTCCAGTGGTCATGTATGGATGTGAGAGTTGGACCATAAAGAAAGCTGAGCGCCGAAGAATTGATGCTTTTGAACTGTGGTGGTGGAGAAGACTCTTGAGAGTCCCTTGGACTGCAAGGAGATCCAACCAGTCCATTCTAAAGGAGATCAGTCCTGGGTGTTCATTGGTAGGACTGATGTTGAAGCTGAAACTCCAGTACTTTGGCTACCTGATGCGAAGAGCTGACTCATTTAAAAAGACCCTGATGCTGGGAAAGATTGACGGCAGGAGGAGAAGGGGACAACAGAGGATGAGGTGGTTGGATAACATCGCCAACTCAACGGACATGGGTTTGGATGGACTTTGGGAGCTGGTGATGGACAAGGAGGCCTGGCATGCTGTGATTCATGGGATCGCAGAGTCAGACACGACTGAGCGACTGAACTGAACTGATACACAAGGAAGACAGATAAAGAGTTCCTGGGTTTCTGACAAAGCAGGTACCTAGATCTCATTCTGAGGTCCATTTGGCCCCTTCTGGGCCAACAGGTGTGGCCCTAGGGAGATCAGGGTATCCAGTGGGTGGGGAGGCTCCACAAGCATCTTGACCTTCTCTGCACAGGGCAGGCTTACTTTCCTGGCATTGCGTTTCAAAAACCCACCAGATGAATAAAAGGAGACCTTGCTGGGCGTTGGGGGAGTGGAGGGGAGCGTTGGGGGAGTGGAGGGGACTGATGTTCTAGAGCATTCATACGTTAGTCAGGCATGACTTTGCATATGATAATTCACAAAAATAAACATTTTCAAGTGTTTTCTGTTTTAGAAAACCTCTGTTTCAATGCTTTCGTAAAGAAGAATTCTTATTACATACTGTTTTTCTAGTGAAGTGCCGCAGCCAGCGCTTATCAGGCGAAACCCCTAGGAACCCTGCTGCCGAGGAGCTTAGAAGAAAAGAGTGAAAGCAAGATGGGGTTGAGAGGATCGGGCAACTAAGGACCGATCCCAGTCTTTATTAATGCTCATATTTATACCATGTAGGACGTGACATTCGACATACAAGATTCTTGCTTATCTCCAGGCCTGGTTTTACATTAACAATACAAAAGGTTTTTGCTCCTTGAGGTGTAGCCTCAAGCCAGACTCGCTGGAGTCTTAAGATTGTAAAAAACATTCTTGAGGAAGGCGGGACAGAGAGCTGAAGAAGGCCTCAAGCCGAGATTACACAGCGAGGCAGCTCCCAGGACTTAACCCTTCCCGGGTCAGTCCCCTGCAGTGAAGAAAATACTTTAAGAATTTTTGCCATTTCTGAAGTAGAAGAAAAGTGCTAGCTAGAAAACACTGGGTTGCTTATTGTGGTTGCTACAATGCCTCACATCTCTAGAAATCTTCTATATGAAACTTCAAATACATCACATTTAGAGTACTATAGTATATCTTTATGAAATGAATGGGGTGGGGGGAGAGAAGGGGCTGAGGAGGCTAAGGGACTCCAGGATCACAGAGTCAGCATGGAAATGAATTCTCAGCGTGAACCTTTACTGATGCACTTTGCTGATGTCATCTGACTGCAAGGCAGAGAGAATGGCTTCTCCAAGTATGGAAATGAGTTCATGTATAAAAGGTTAATCGATGACCTTACTACTGGGGAGGCTTTCCTACTCAAAACACATCTTTCCAAAGTCTCTGTTCAAACTGAATTGAATCTTATAACTTCTCTGCCTTCTTCCTAGTCATCATTTTCCATTAGGTACCAGAGAAACAGTGCTTGGAGACTACAAGTTTTCCAAGAGTCTAAGAAAATGTCAATGGGAAAAATAAATTATACTAAATATATGAAAAAATAATCGCAAAATTGAATTAAACATTTCATTTATTGTCTACAAAATGTGGCCTTATATCATTTTCAAATACAGTCCAACTAACATGATTATGCATAAAGTACACTTTAATGTCTGAGAGAATCTCATGGACAGAGGAGCCTGGCAGGCTACAGTCCATGGCGTTGTGAAGAGACATGACAGTGTACATGCACATGGGCACATTTTAAAAGTGTTTGATATAACATGAAGCACTTCAAAGAGTATCTAGAATTTACAGAGAACCTCTTCCCCAGGCCTGCCTGGAGACAACTACTCATCTGTCAAATGTCAGCATTAAGTGCCGCTTTCTCTGAGAGGCTGTTTATTATTTTGCATTTCTGCTTCCTATAGGCTAAAGAGGTAAGCACTTATTTCTCTGTCCTGATGATGTCTCTGTATTCCCAGTTACCAAGAATTGTGTGAGGGTGTGGTAGGTGCCCCATAGTTCTTGACTGATCTATATTCCTTTTCTGTGAAGATGCTAGAGCATCTGAAATGCTACCACTACAGTTATGCTTTTGGGGAGGGCACATATGCTTATAAAATGCACATAATCTTGGGACTTATATTGGAGTGTTTTTCCCAGGTCTTTTTGTATACTTAATAGTTTTTCCTAGGACTGGGTAGACACAATGTTAGAATCATATTTGATCATTTAACTTTTCCTCAAAGGATGATAGCTAGGCTGAAATTTCCCCCAAATGCTCTTTGCCTCCATTTTCTTTCTCTGTTTCTTCTATCCATCATAATTTTTTCCCTCTTTACTCTTTCCATTTTGGCCCTATCAATACAAGTTTTAGCTGGAATCAATTATCTTAAAGGTTATTTTTATAACAACTCTGAAAACTCAAGCTTCTCTTCTATATAAATCTTCTCTTAATTTACTGATATTTCCAGAATGTTTATCTTTTAGTAGAAGGTGAGAAAAAAAAAAGAAACAGAGCATGCTTATCCTCATACTTAATATTTTTTACACTTACCCACTCTTGATTAATTACAATGATACGCTGCAGATGTCCAGCATAAACTGGATCATTTAATGCATAGTTACTCCTTTTAGATGACTCTCAGATCTATTGCTGTTATTTTCCATGGGCTGTAACTGTTAGGTACCTGAACAGAATTAAGTTCCCATCATCCTGTGTCATGGAATATTATCTTATGGAAGATGAGAGTGAAAAAGGAAGTTTGAGGAGAAATTGTTCTTATAATAGTAAAAGTAGCACTTTGGAAATGCCTTGAGTTTCTTGAAAGACAGAAAACTGCCAGATGCAACTATTAACTCATGTAAAAAATAAACTCCATTCTACAGATGATGAAACTGTTTACATAGTAGTGAATCATGCCACCTGAAGAGTAGGTTTTCAGGACACATTGTATCATACACTTGGTAACAAAATACTGTTCCTATGTTTAACTTTCTTCATATAACAGGGATAATGGATAAAAGGGTAAAAACAAAACGTCATCACATTGCTTCATTTTAAACTTTATCATATGGCATACAGTTAATGAGATGTGTGTTTTTCTGTAAGAGTAACTGTTATTCAAGACAGCACTGAATTTATGTGGCTGAATTTTTTAGAGATAACAGTAACTTAAAATTGTGATTGGTTTAATTCCAAATAGTATCAGAATTTCAACAATGACCCTGAAAAAAATCAACATCACCTGTATCTCCATAATATTTACTTGAACTGTGTACTTGATAGCTTAATTCAGTTATAGATTATGAACCTTTGCCTCCCTTTTAGATTCTTTTTTTTTTTTTTTAATAGTGGTGATAAACTACTGATGTGCTTTCAAGATCAAAAAGCTTGTTTATCAGAGCTGCCTTCTAACAACAGTATTTCATGGGGCTATTTTATTGAGTCCAGGGAAGTTCCAGAATAAGAGGACAAATGCTGAGACACTGAGTGACTGATCTGATATGGCAGAGATGTAGGCCAAGAGTCAGAAGCCAGGCATGCAAGATCAGTTTCATAACTATACTTTGTGGCTGATCTTAGATAGGTTAAATCATAAGCCTTATAAAATTGAGATGATAATACCTACTTCAAAGAATGAATTTACAAGTTTGATGCTACATGGGAAGGCACTTTTAAAGTGCAAAATTACGCAAATTTTAAATTCTAGATTTTCCCTTAACTCCAGTGGATGATTTGTTAATCCAAATAACTTAAAAAATGAATAGCAATAGAACTGTCATTTATTGAGGCACTGTGTATATCTCATTTAATTGCCTACTAAAGACTTTATGAGGTAACTAGTATTATCTGCATTTAAAAATGAAATCTAAATAACTCATTAAAAAATAGCATGTGAATTTTCTCTTTTCATTTTCTCATTGTCCTGGAGCTAGAAATCCAGTAAACCTACTGTTTATTAAACTCTTTACTGGGATATCTAGGTTATTCAAATTTAATGTGTTTAAATCTAAACTCATTATTGTCCTTCCCAGATTAGGTTCTTTCTCTTGCATTCCTAATTTACTTAATCATATCAATATCTGCTGCTGCTGCTCCTGCTAAATCACTTCAGTCGTGTCCGACTCTGTGTGACCCCATAGATGGCAGCCCACCAGGCTCCCCCATTCCTGGGATTCTCCAGGCAAGAACACCGGAGTGGGTTGCCACTTCTCCAGTGCATGAAAGTGAAAAGTGAAAGGGAAGTCACTCAGTCGTGTCCAACTTTTAGCGACCCCATGGACTACAGCCTACCAGGCTCCTCCATCCATGGGATTTTCCAGGCAAGAGTACTGGAGTGGGGTGCCATTGCCTTCTCCAATATCAATATCTACTTAGTTCTAAATTGGGAAAGGAGTACATCAAGGCTTTATATTGTCACCCTGCTTATTTAACTTACATGTAGAGTTCAGTTCAGATCAGTCACTCAGTCATGTCCAACTCATTGCCACCCCATGGACTGCAGCATACCAGGCTTCCCTGTCCATCACCAACTCCCAGAACTTACTCAAACTCATGTCCATCAAGTCAGTGATGCTATCCAACCATCTCTCTATATTTCTTGAAAAACATTATACACATTTAGGAAGGTCAGTGAACTCTAAGACTCTTTCTCTCTCAAAGAGAGTGAGAAATAGACATGTAATAGTAAAAATGATGAAAGTTGAAGACAAGGAGACAGTCTTGGAACTAGCAAGAGAAAAAGTGCTTGTTACTTTAAAAGGACCCCAAGGAGATTAAAAACAGACTATGGTATGGTATGGTAGAAACAAGGGAAAGCACACATATTCAAAGTACTGAAAGAAAAAAACTGTCAACCAAGAATCTTTTATCCAGAAAAACTATCTTTCAGAAATGAAGTCTAAATAAAGACAGCAAAAAAGATTGAGAGAGTCTATTTCTGGCAAATCTATTTCTAAGTTTTCCAGAAAGAAATCCTAATTACTTTTTCAAGTGAAAAGCTGCTGACTTCAGATGGTAATTTGAATACATGAGGAAAAATAGAGTACAGAAGACATAATTATGTAGTTGTAAAAAAAATAGATGTACATATTTTTTATTTCCTTATTTTAAATGATTTAAAAAGCAGTTATATAAAATATATACATAATCTACTCTTGGACTTATAAAGAAATGTGCCAATAACAGCATAAAGGAGGTGAGTGGAAGTAAAGGTATTCTGGGTTAAGAAAAGGACTAGATTGTAGAATAATAATTGTAGCAATGTATTTTGGGGTCTGTATTATTAACAGATACAATGAGTATAAAAATAATACTTCAATAAAAGGGAAAGAGAATAGAGCTGTATAGGAATAATATTTAGATATAGATGGTAAACCCCGAGCAACTATCAGAAAAACAACCAACTAAAAAAAATGTAGTGAAAAAAATCATTTGAGAACTTAAAATGCTACATTAGAAAATATTCACTTAATGTTTTAAAAATTCACAAAGGAGGAATAGAAGAAGAAAAAAGACATATGATATACAAAAAACAAACAGAAAAATGGAAGTTGTACATCTATCATACCAGTAATCACATGAAATGCAAATGAATTAAAAATGTACTAAACTCTCCAATTAAGAGGTAGGAATTTTAAAATTTGACTTAAAATAACTGCCACAGTGACCATTCAAAAGTGGAAATAGATTGAAAGAAAAAGAGATAAGAAAGATGTATCAAGCAAACAGCAACCACAAAAAAGCTGAGTGGCTATACTGATATCAAACAGACTTTAAAATAAAAGATGATACTAAAGATAAAGAGAAATGTTTTATTAATATACTGATAAAAGAGTCAATCCATCAGGAAGATACTATATATGCACTCAGTGACAGTTTAAAATATATAAAGCAATAGTGATAGAAATTAAGGGAGAAATAGACAATTTAATAATCCAAGCTTGAATATCTTATTTTAAACAATGGATAGAAAGACTAGACAGAATATCAATAGAAAATTTGAACCATGCTATAGACCAACTAGACCTAACATATTTATAGAACACTCCTACATAACACAGAATATACATTTTTCTTAAGTGTACGTGGAACATTCTCCATGGTATACCATATGCTACTGCTACTGCTAAGTCGCTTCAGTCGTGTCCGACTCTGTGCGACCCCATAGACGGAAGCTCACCAGGCTCCCCTGTCCCTGGGATTCTCCAGGCAAGAACACTGGAGTGGGTTGCCATTTCCTTCTCCAATGCATGAAAGTGAAAAGTGAAAGTGAAGTCGCTCAGTCGTGTTCAACTCTTAGCGACCCCATGGACTGGAGCCTACCAGGCTCCTCAGTCCATGGGATTTTCCAGGCATAAGTACTGGGGTGGGGTGCCATACCATATACTAGGCTATAAAACCTCAACAACTTTAGAAGAATAGAAATTATACAGTATGTTCTTTGGCCACAATGGAATAAGAAATCTGTAGCAGGAAAAATTGGGGAACTCATAAATATTCGGAAATTAAAACACACTCCTAAATAACTAATGGGTCAGAGAAGAACTCAAAAAAGAAAAAAATTATTTTGATGTGTGTAAAAATTAACACAACTTTACTGAAACTTATTGGAGGAGACTAAAGCAGTGGTTAGAGATAAATTTATAGTAGTAAATGCCTATAATAAAAACAAAGATATGTCAAAATTAACACAACTTTACTGAAACTTATTGGAGGAGACTAAAGCAGTGGTTAGAGATAAATTTATAGTAGTAAATGCCTATAATAAAAACAAAGATATGTCAAAATTAACACAACTTTACTGAAACTTATTGGAGGAGACTAAAGCAGTGGTTAGAGATAAATTTATAGTAGTAAATGCCTATAATAAAAACAAAGATTGAAAATCAATAACCTAAACTTTAGACACTGAAAAAGAAAAGCAAACTAAACCTAAAGCAAGCAGAAATAATAAAGATTAGATCATAAATTAATGAAACAGGGAGTCTACAAACAATAGAGAAAAATCAAGGAAAACCAAAAGCTGATTCTTTGAAAAGATTAATAAAATTAACAAATTTTTGGTTAGTTTGAAAAAAAAAAAAAAAAAAAAAAAAAAAAAAAAAAAAAAAAAAAAAAGGAAAAATAATATTTGCATAAAAAAAAAAAAAAAAAAAAAAAAAAAAAAAAAATAAATTAAAAAAAAAAAAAAAAAAAAAAAAAAAAAAAAAAAAAAAAAATAAATATATATAAAATAAATATATAGACTAAAAAAAAAAAAAAAAAAAAAAAGGGAACAAAAAAAAAAAAAAAAGAGAAAAAAAAATTTTTTTAAAAAAAAAAAAAGAGTTCCGTTAAGATGGCGGAGGATTAGGACGGGGAATACACTTTCTCCTCCACAAATTCATCAAGGGGACATCTAAACGCCGAGTAAATTCCTCAAACAGCTTCGGAATGTCGGCAGAGAACATCGGACACTGAGAAAAGCAACTCACTCCCCTCTAAAGGAGGTAGGAAAGAATATAGAAGCCAGAGAGGGACAAAGAGGGAGGGACGGACCTCTGTCCGGGGAAGGGAGCCTGGAAAGGGAAAGAGAAGTTTCCAAACACCGGGAAACTCTCCCTGTAGAGTCTGTGCCAACCGAGAAAGCACGGAGATATCAAAACAGAGAGGAAAACAAAGGAACAATTAAGACCCACAGACTACGAGCCCTGCAGTAGCTTCCGCGGCGGGAAGGCATCATCGCAAACACCCGCTTCCGCCAGTAGCAAGCCGGGGCTGGGCGGGGAGACGCTGTGGGCTGCTCCCACGCCGCCGACCGCTCCCCCCGTGGGAAGCACACCCCGAGGAGAGCTCCCCTCCCCCCTGCCGCCAGCCGCTCCCGCGCGGGCGCGCACCCGCCCCCTGCGCCGGGGGCTCCCGAGCGGGTCGACCCCCACCGCCGACCGTTCCCGTGCGAACCACTCCATCCCCTCACCGCCGCTCCCCCGCCAGCCGTTGCCGCGCGGGCCGTTTCTGGCGGGAGTGGTTTGGGCCGGCAGACCGGACTGCGGCGAGGACCACAGGAGGGGCCGGCCCGGGCCCAAGACACTGCGGGGCCCGCGCACAGAGCAAGGGACTATAGCGCGCGCCCGCCCCCTGCGCCGGGGGCTCCCGCGCGGGTCGACCCCCACCGCCGACCGTTCCCGTGCGAACCACTCCATCCCCTCACCGCCGCTCCCCCGCCAGCCGTTGCCGCGCGGGCCGTTTCTGCCGGGAGTGGTTTGGGCCGGCAGACCGGACTGCGGCGAGGACCACAGGAGGGGCCGGCCCGGGCCCAAGACACTGCGGGGCCCGCGCACAGAGCAAGGGACTATAGCGCGTGCCCGCCCCCTGCGCCGGGGGCTCCCGCGCGGGTCGACCCCCACCGCCGACCGTTCCCGTTCCCGTGCGAACCATCCCCTCGCCGCCGCTCCCCCGCCAGCCGTGGCCGCGCGGGCCGTTCCCCGCCGGGAGTGGGTCGGGCTGGCAGACCCGACTGCGGCACCGTCCACAGAAGAGGCCGGCCCAGGCCCAAGACACTGCGGGGCCCGCGCACAGAACAAAGGACTATACAGACCAACTACAGAGAAAGGGGCCTATAGATCTTGAGAAACTTAAGCCGGAACAAGGAACTAGCCGAAAATGAACTGAACCCACAGCAATAAAAGAGAAACTCTTATACACATTGTTACTATTTTTACCAACATCATTTCCTTTTTTTTTTCTTTTTTTAATATATGTTTTTTTAAAAATTTTATTATTTTTTTATTGAAAGGAAGAGGAGGGGGAGGGGAAGAAAAGAAAAAAGAAAAAAAAATTTTTTTTTTTTTCTCTTTCCTTTTAATTTTTTTCTTTTTTTCTTCTTGTTTTTGTTTCTTTTATTCTTATGTTTTTATCCTCTAGTACTTCTTTAATCTCCACGGTTAGATATAACTTTTGCGACCCTGTTTTGGTTTTTTTTGTGTGTGTGTGTGTGTGTTTTTTTTTTTTTTTTTTTGTTTTTGTTTCTTTTATTTTTATGTTTTTATCCTCTAGTACTTCTTTAATCTCCACTGTTAGATATAACTTTTGCGACCCTGTTTTGGTTTTTTTGTGTGTGTGTTTTTTTTTTTTTTTTTCTTGTTTTTGTTTCTTTTATTTTTATGTTTTTATCCTCTAGTACTTCTTTAATCTCCACTGTTAGATATAACTTTTGCGACCCTGTTTTGGTTTTTTTGTGTGTGTGTGTTTTTTTTTTTCTTTCTTTCTTGTTTTTGTTTCTTTTATTTTTATGTTTTTATCCTCTAGTACTTCTTTAATCTCCACTGTTAGATATAACTTTTGCCTGCCCTGTGTTGTGTGTTTTTTCTTTCTTTCTTTTTTTTTTTTTCTTTCTTCTCTTTTTTCTTTATGTCCTTGGCTTTTTTCTCCCCTTTGTTCTTTTCTTTACTGATTACTGACTGGATCTGTCTCTCTCCTTGACACTCCCTCCTTTTATCCTCCTGACCAACTATATCTCCCTCCTCCCTTTCTCCTTCTCCGTATAACTCCGTGAACATCTCTGAACAGTCTAGTTGTGGAATGCAATATAGAAGACGAACTTTATGAGACTACTGCAAAAATAAGACAGATAACAGGAAGCAGGAGGCTTAAGTCCAAACCCTGACCCCACGAAACATTAATTGACAGGAGCTCATCAAATGCCTCCATACCTACACTGAAACCAAGCATCACACAAAGACCAGCAAGTTCCACGGCAAGACATACCAAGAAAAACCTTTAGAAAAACAAGAACACAGCCCTGAGCTCCAAGTCACAGGCTACACAAAGCGACCTCAAAACCATAGACATCTCATAACACACCACTAGACACTCCACCGCACCCCAGAGAAAAGAAATCCAGCCCCACCCACCAGAACATCGATACAAGCTTCCATAAACAAGAAACCTCGACTTGCCACCGGTACAAACCCACATATAGGGCAGAAAAGCCACAATAAAGAGAACTCCACAGACTGCCAGAATACAGTAAGGACTCCCCAAACTCAGCATTTTAAACAAGATGAAGAGACAGAAGAATTCCCAGCAGGTAAAGGAACAGGATAAATGCCCACCAAACCAAACTAAAGAGGAAGAAATAGCGAACCTACCTGATAAAGAATTCCGAATAATGATAGTGAAATTAATCCAAAGCCTGGAAAGCAAAATGGAATCATGGATAAATAGCCTGGAGAAAAGCATCGAGAAGATGCAAGAAAGATTTAACAAGGACCTAGAAGAAATAAAAAAGAGTCAATATATAATGAATAATACAATAAATGAGATCCAAAACACTCTGGAGGCAACAAATAGTAGAATTACAGAGGCAGAAGATAGAATTAGTGAATTAGAAGATAGAATGGCAGAATTAAATGAATCAGAGGAGAAAAAAGAAAAACGAATTAAAAGGAATGAGGACAATCTCAGAGACCTCCAGGACAATCTTAAACGTTACAATATTCGAATCATAGGAGTTCCAGAAGAAGAAGACAAAAAGAAAGACCATGAGAAGATACTAGAGGAGATAATAGTTGAAAACTTCCCTAAAATGGGGAAGGAAATAATCACTCAAGTCCAAGAAACCCAGAGAGTCCCATATAGGATAAACCCAAGGCGAAACACCCCAAGACACATATTAATCAAATTAACAAAGATCAAACACAAAGAACAAATATTAAAAGCAGCAAGGGAAAAACAACAAATAACACACAAGGGAATTCCCATAAGGCTAACAGCTGATCTTTCAATAGAAACTCTTCAAGCCAGGAGGGAATGGCAAGACATACTTAAAGTGATGAAAGAAAAGAACCTACAGCCCAGATTATTGTACCCAGCAAGGATCTCATTCAAATATGAAGGAGAAATCAAAACCTTTACAGACAAGCAGAAGCTGAGAGAATTCAGCACCACCAAACCAGCTCTCCAACAAATACTAAAGGACCTTCTCTAGACAGGAAACACAAAAAGGATATATAAATTCAAACCCAAAACAACAAAGTAAATGGCAACGGGATCATATTTATCCGTAATTACCTTAAATGTAAATGGGTTGAATGCCCCAACCAAAAGGCAGAGACTGGCTGAATGGATACAAAAACAAGACCCATACATATGTTGTCTACAAGAGACCCACCTCAAAACAGGGGACACATACAGACTGAAAGTGAAGGGCTGGAAAAAGATTTTCCATGCAAATAGGGACCAAAAGAAAGCAGGAGTAGCAATACTCATATCAGATAAAATAGACTTTAAAACAAAAGCTGTGAAAAGAGACAAAGAAGGTCACTACATAATGATCAAAGGATCAATCCAAGAAGAAGATATAACAATTATAAATATATATGCACCCAACTTAGGAGCACCGCAATATGTAAGACAAATACTAACAAGTATGAAAGGAGAAATAAACAATAACACAATAATAGTGGGAGACTTTAATACCCCACTTACGCCAATGGATAGATCAACTAAACAGAAAATTAACAAGGAAACACAAGCTTTAAATGATACAATAGACAAATTAGAACTAATTGATATCTATAGGACATTCCATCCCAAAACAATGAATTTCACCTTTTTCTCAAGTGCACACGGAACCTTCTCCAGGATAGACCACATCCTGGGCCATAAATCTAGCCTTGGTAAGTTCAGAAAAATTGAAATCATTCCAACCATTTTTTCTGACCACAATGCAGTAAGAGTAAATCTCAATAACAGGAGAAAAACTATTAAAAATTCCAACATATGGAGGCTGAACAACACACTCCTGAATAACCAACAAATCACAGAAGAAATCAAAAAAGAAATCAAATTCTGCATAGAAACGAATGAAAATGAAAACACAACAACCCAAAACCTGTGGGACACTGTAAAAGCAGTCCTAAGGGGAAAGTTCATAGCAATTCAGGCATACCTTAAGAAACAAGAAAAAAGCCAAATAAATAACCTAACTCTACACCTAAAGCAACTGGAAAAGGAAGAAATGAAGCACCCCAAGATTAGTAGAAGGAAAGAAATCTTAAAAATTAGGGCAGAAATAAATGCAAAAGAAACAAAAGAGACCATAGCAAAAATTAACAAAGCCAAAAGCTGGTTCTTTGAAAGGGTAAATAAAATTGACAAACCACTAGCCAGACTCATCAAGAAACAAAGGGAGAAGAATCAAATCAATAAAATTAGAAAAGAAAATGGAGAGATCACAACAGACAGCACAGAAATACAAAGGATCATAAGAGACT